>JAHWFO010047825.1:5666530-5712572 GCA_023313115.1 Rhysida immarginata | reverse complement strand
AAAACCAAATAATCAATATTCATTTTCCCCCAATCTGTTCCCCTTGAGTCGTTATTTGGACCTAAAGACGGGACACCAATTATGAAACACCCTGTATATAATTTGTTCAAAAGCATGTTTAAAAAAATAAATTAAATGAAATTGGGAAAGGAACAGGATTTGAACCCAAGACCTTTAGCATTGAAATCCTATCAACTTATCCACATGAACATGTTGACTACTAGAATATCATATTCTCTGAATTTGTAAATATACATCAAGAGGGTACATAACTAACTTTAAATGATTATATCTCGTAAGCTAATGCCCATTAGCATGAGTTACTATGCCATATAATAGTGGGAGGAGTGCGTAACAATATATTTAAATTTCAGTTAAATTCAAGCTTAACAGACCTGGTCCTCCCCTTGTCAATCGGGTGACGAAGCGTAACTGCGTCAGCGTCACTGGCAATAGCAAACGGAAGTAGTCGGTCTGACGAGACTAAACAAACGGAGTTACGTTAACTTCGTCGCACTAAACAAACACACCCAATGTCTAACAATTGAAATTGGAATTTAATTGGACACGCCCACGCCAACTTTCATTGGACAGGCTTATAGGTAGCCTTGGTACGGAGCACGGGCTTTTTTCGTCTATGTTCGTATTAGTTCTCTAGCCCAGTGTTTCTCAAACTGTGTGCCGCGAGAGATTTGCTAATGTCCGCGGGATTATTCGAAAAATTTTAAAAATTGCTTCAGTAAATTTAAAAATATTAAATTTCCACGCTAAACTAAGAAAATAAAATTAAGATTATTTCCTGTGTGCCGCGAAAATATTTAGAACATTTTAGTGTGCCGCAAGACAAAAATGTTTGAGAAACACTGCTCTAGCCATAGCCTACATTTCCTCTAGTACTACATTGGCGCGCATGCTCATTGTGGCATTTCTCATCTCTCTCATGAAAAGCCGTAATGGCGGAAAAACGTCGCTTCGCTGAATATTTTATAATTATACGAATTAATTGCGCCATTATGCCATGGATAATTAATGTATAAAGAACTCTATTTGTTCAAGAACATCGGTAATGAACCAAAACAAGAAAGATACAAAGTTATCTTTGATAATCAGATAAGATTGGGTCGGCAGTAAAGTGACTATCGCTAAAAGCTCTAATGTCCCCATCTGGCGGTAAAAATTGCAACCCTGATCGTAATTAGGATTTGTCGATAAAGCTTGAACATGATTCACCTTATACGTGTGTAAAATGATTATGATCAAGAATTGTAGTATAAACATGCTATTAGTAGACGTGCGAAAAGCTTTATCAATTAGCATCTTTTTTTTTTCGAATAGGTATAGAACCGTTGATTCAACCACGTTTATGTTGAGCTGCCTGCTCGCTGTGACGGTGCACGCCGTCTGCTGAGGATTCGACTCTAAAACAACACGCGTGCATTCAAAAATCACCTCTAACACGGATCGTGCTTTAGCTTAACACAACACGAGTAGCACGACTATAGTATTTTTCATAAAAGAAGACCAACGAAACGAACCAATCAGAATTTGCTGCTTATCGCTTAGTTATTCCGTTCATTGCTCCACGCTCTCGCGCTTCAGAGCTACATACATTTCAATAAAATTTCCTCACACAGAGTAGATTAAATATTTGTAAACTCTTTCTAATTTGTTTACTTAAAAATATCACGATGTGAAGTTTACAAACAATTAGAATTAGCATTAAAACATTAAGAATTAGCTCTCTGTAACGTCAGGAGAAAGTACCAAATCAACAGTCCTTGCATTTGATTTCCACTCTGACCCGAACAGAGGTCAACGATCTTCTTTTATGAAAAATACTATAACACGGAATTTTTGAGTGTAACTACTGTCTAATCTATCATCTGCTTTATCCTATAATATTAGTTTAAGTGTTTGAATTTAAGTACCGGTATAATAATTAGTTATGTAATCGGATTTTAAACGGGGTAATGACGATCACTTAAGAACAAATCACAATAAAATTAAAATTACACCATTTGGATTTGATATAAATGAAGAAAATGTAGATAGGGTACATTGACCGGTATCCTCCCCCCCGCGTGATGGGTAATGGCAGTCAAAGTTTTGGTTTCTTAAAACACATTTAAAAAAAATCATTGTTTTCTTAAAGCACGTAAAGAATAAATTAATATTCAAATAAACATTAATTATATACTTCAATTGAACTCTAAATACATAAAGTTAGCTAGATTATAAATTTGATTGGACTAGAATGAAATCATTTTTAATCAAGTTAAACATAAACAAAACAAAAAACTTCTATGACCCGAATATGCAAGGAAGAGTTCATCAGGAATTCACACTGCACACGTTTTGCATACAAATCCATCTGCTGTATCCTATCTAGAGCATCTAAAGCAGTCTTGATATGCCCGCATGTCGCAAGTGCAGGGGTCACCATTTCGCCCAAAATCCGCCTAGATACAGCATGTATCACCTCCCCCATCATCACCAGAATAATAGTGTTGACTTTCTTCTGCATCAGATGACTGACTGCTATTATTCCAAGAGTGAAGCCTAGTTCCCACATGCGTAAAAACAACGGCAGAAACCACAAAGCAGAAAAATTTTTGACGTCAGTTCCTGCTTTCGTCTTTCTGCCCGACAGTAAAGTCCTGTTTTTTCGAGTTGGGTTGAGTCATAGCCTACAAAGATAAGAGAATTATTTTGTCGGGCAAAAAGACGAAGCATGAAATGACGTCAAAAAGATTTTCTGCTTTGTGGTTTCTGCCTTTGCTTTTACGCATGTGGGAACCAGGCTTAAGCAATATTTGTAGACGTAAAAACAAATTAACACACATTAAAATAAAGGTGCGATTAAACATTACAGACATCATAGTAGAGTTTATGGGGGAGGTGGGGGGCATTTCATACGCAAATGAATTCGTAAACTTGTTGTACTTGTTGCTTTTTTTAGTACTTCAATAAAGTTAATTTCTTAGAAGGAAAGATAGTGTACACACTACAAAAGATAATGTCAAGGTGACGACTCACTCGCCAGTAATTTCCCAAACGGTGATGATAAAGTAGCATGTTCTAGAGTGTTTCTACTACAAAGCAGATGCGAGATGCTCTGTTAACCAGTATTATCAAGTGACCGTCATTACCTGTTGTTCTGTAACATCTGATGGTAATATTTGTAGCCAACACTAAGTTTTTGGCGGGGACAGTCAATATGAAAAATTTGAACACATTTTCAAAATTCGCTATTATTGTTTCGCTATTTTGACATGGAACCCAAAATAAGGGATTTACATTTTTCATTGGATAACCTGTAGGGCATGACTATCTTTCTTTTCTATCACTAAATTTAAGTGGTTATCAATATTGAAAACGGCAGACTGCAACATTGGCTGTGAGATTTGAGCTTCTCTTTTTTGATGGAGTCTTTCAGGTCACAGAGAGTTGTTGGTCTGGTAAGATAAACCCTGCTTTTTTAGAATCCGCATAATCAATAATCATAGGGTTTAAAGTCTGAGGAGCGAGGAGGCCAAGCTATTGGAACATTTCGTCCAATCAATCTGTTTTCACAAACCGAAGATAATAAAGTAACTAAAGAAAATCTTCAAACATTTCACAATAACAAATAGAAAAGGGAAGGGAAAATTCCGCGACCTGGACTCGAACCAGCGATAAGCATGGTCCCTGGTTCGAGTCCAGGTCGCGGAATTTCTCCATCCCTTTTCTATTTGTTATTTTAATCTGTCTTCAGTAAAAACAGACAGCAAGAAATGTTTTATAGGGATGGTTGTGGGGCGACGCCCCATCAAGTTGGAACGTCACGTTTCCCAATATGCCTCGTTGCCTGGTGTAATGAATAACATGATCTTGTAAAATCCGTAAGTAGCGGGATCTGTGTCAATGTTACCAAAACACCATCGCGCTGTTCTTCGATCCAATGAAGAAGTTTGGAGTGAAGCCACACCTTCAGCGAGTGTAGAGGAACTTCATGGTGGGCATGCGGATTGTCGGAGCTCCGTATTCTACATTTGCATATTTTATGATTGGAAACATTTCCGCATTATGCCAATTCATTAATAAAACCGTTATCAGCTCTCAAAGTGAGTAAGTTTTTGGGGCACCATGTACATTGTTTTATTTTGGCCAGCATTAACTTTATTTTGAAGACTTTCTCTTCTTGAAGAAGAGAACAAATTATATAAACCGTGTACTACCAGTGCCTAGGCAAAGACTAATTGCCTACAGTTTTCATTTAAAGAGAAAGAAACTAGAGAGTTGACAAAAAATTACAGTTGAGGTATTTCTTATTACATTTGGAAAAGCAATTCAGAAGATACTGCAGTAGCCTAGACCACGGATTTCGAATTAAAGCGCTATCCAATGTAATTTACTATTGAAGAAAATGCAAAGAAAAATAAACTTCACCCATTGAAGAAAATTTTGAGCATCCGTGGCTTACTCCTGAGACTCAAGCAATTTAATAAAAAAATACCTGGCCATGTTGGGAATATTATTTCTATGGAGGATATAATTTACGTTATGAGCAACTTCATTTTAATTCCATTATTCAACCCGCGCCCAGTCTTCCAGACCATCACATAAATATTCATAGCGAAACATTTATAATTCTGTAAAGTCATTGCAGAGAAATGCATTCCAATATCCTCCTTCTACTCCTCTATAACCATCGGGCGTCCAATGAGGATTGTGTCATAAGGTAAATGGTATTAAAATAGGATGAAAACTATTTTTAAAAACAAATCATTCTGCAATGCAATTACATTGCAGAAGCAAAAAGGAATTACTGACGATGTTGCTTGCAAGTGATTCACTGTTACTATAGATGACAACTCCTAGAAGACAACAGGATGGCTGAAGCTTTTCGAAATGACGGGAAAGGCTGGTTTATTAAGCTTTTAGACATTATTTATTAATAACCGTCCCCCCCCCCCTCCCGTTTGTTTAAAACTGAATTCGGTGGTCGGTATTTCTCTTAATACTAGTTGAGTATTGCCGGATACCTCGATATTGCCACTACTTTTTTCTAATACTTTCTTTGGAAAATTACCAAATATTCTTATTGCCTGTTTAATAGAGAAAAAAAATGTATGTAATAATTCTAAGATTGTCAATAGAAATTTACATGCATGTTAAAGTGGCCACCATTTGTAAACTAAAAATCTGTTGATCTATAACATAGGCCAACGATGAAAAATCATCTTGAATGAATTTGCCTTATTCTTGTGGTTTTTAAAGTGCTGAATCCGAATCTGCTTTTAGATTTTTTTCTCTCACGTCACGTTTCCAAGTTATGCACCTAGAGACTGCAATGTTAAAGTAATGGGTGTAAAGAGAAACGGCTGCGATGTTAAAGTATCCATATTTTTAGGCAACAAGGAAATATATCAGGCCCCAAACTCTGAATAATTTAGAAGTGCTTCATTGAAAAACAAGAAATCTGTGGGTGACAGAAAAAAACTGAGGTCAGATACACATTCAAAAGCATAAGAGTAAGCTCTTAACGTTAAAGATGAATTTAAAAAGTTATTTTTTGATGGCCTGTATAATTAGCGTGTTAAGAGAGGAGCTTAATAGCAGAATAAGATGAAAAGCTATTCAGCATAATATAAAATCGCACGTTTACTTTTTTGTTATCATGAAATATAACTAGTGCATTTCAATTTTATTACCAAGAAAGTTACAATATTTGAAAAACATTATCATGCCCTCATCAAATGAACGAAAAGATGCACGATTTTGTACTACTTGATCAATATTCGTATGCTTCTGAATACTGCTTCACTTATATCTGTATTTTGAACAATGAAACTAGACAAACAAAATCATAGTAATTAAAGTTTTCGTTTATCTACAATCAGTTGAAAATGAAGACTTCGTATCCGTTATTTCTTTTTTCATTAACTTTTGTGAAATAAGAGATCCTCACTTTCTTTATAATTATCATCAGTTACCAAATTCAACCATTTCAAAAGAAATCTTTCAACCAAACTTCGCCGATGAGCCTATTTCACAAAAGAAAAATCTTGAAGAAATTTGCCTCCAAAAATAACTTACTGAAATGCAATAACCATCAAACCATCAAGTATTCTACCAATACAATACAGCATCATTGACCAGTCCACCAAGTTCCAACTAAATATTGACTTCTCAAGTGACACTTTTCTAAAATTGCTTTGGTTATTCATTTTAACTCCTAACATTCTACTTAGCCAGCTTTGGAAGATGTATCATCTTAATTTCAGGAACTGCCTCTTCAAAGAGCAAGGAATACGAATGTACAATTTCGGTATGTAATCGACACGTATTCTTTTCATACCCTAAAGCGTACATTTGTACATTTTCCCATTTGCAAAGGTAAAATATCCTGGCAAATGCGGGGTTTTTAAAAACTTTTATCGTAGAGTAAGAAAGAAGCTAAAAATATACACTATCCACTTATATATACATACAGTATTATAAATTGCCAAATTTTCTGTCTGTTCGCGACTTCCCCCTTCACCCTTGAAGCAAATAAAGCAAAACTTTGCATACCTACATAATTTGAGCCAACGCTTCGCGTGGTAATGGCGAGAACCCGCAATTGTGAATTGACCATAGTCAATTTTGGCTGTAAAGGAGGTAAACTGATAGCTTATTCAAAAGATCTTTGAAAACTGGGTTTAACTTCTTGATCTAATAATTATTTTTGAATAATCATAATAGTCTTATAAAGTGCTCGAGAAGGCGGCAAAGAAGGCAAGTTAGAAAGTAAAGAAGAAGAATCGAGGAAAATGAAAACTGACTAAATTATTTAAACTGCTTTTGTGTAAAGAATATTTGTTATTATATGTGCGTTTGATAGTTTCGGAATTTAAAATTTATAATTAAAGGTATAAAGTTCAATATCAAATGTGAAGTAGTACGCAGCTGAATCATTATTATGCAAGCATTCAGCAATTTGTGACGACACTGTCTGGCCAATTGTTAAAAGTTTTCCAAAGCATACCATTTTATGCATTATGAGTAAATCATTAATTACAATACTTTATTTTCCCGTTTTTAAAATGGGCATTGACACTAATAATTATTTATTTATTTTGAAAAATATCCGGTAAAAGTTACCTGAATTAAGTTTTAGTGGTTTTGCTTCAGTCTAATATTGCATAAACTTTATGCCATTCGATATACATCTACTTAATGCCTAATTAGACTCAGTTTAATTTTTTTTTTTCAAAATCTTCGAAAATTTAAGACATCTAGCAGACTGGCAAGGAGACATTTAAAATAATGAATCTATTTGGAAGCAGCATTATTAGATCGATCAAGAACTTCTTACATGATTGACATGAAGGAACACGTTTAAAACAAAATATGGCATCCATGAATGATGAATTTCTCTTTGGTTAAGAAAAAGGAAAATGGAATAATATATTTTCCTTTGGCACATGGATAAATATAAATATGCCGAGGATGGTTGTGCACGAGGTCACTGTCTCGAAAGATTGCTTTTCAAGGGTTGTTCGTCCAAGCAGTTCATTCCCAGTGTAATGAAACACTTTACCGAACGAGCCTGGCTGCGAAATCAGCTCAGACGTGTTGAAAACACGAGCACAATAAACAGGTGAAAAAAAAATTCACGGCGAAGAAAATGTAAGAGGAATGTAAATCGATATAGAAAAAAAAAATAAATAGGAATTCACAAAGAAAACGCTTTAAAGAAAGAAAAGAAAAATCAAAACAATTTTCTTTTCAATTTTAAAACGACTCTTCTCCTTTTACCAACGTTAATTATTCATTCTATTCAATTTATTTCATTGAGTTTAAAAAGAAGAGAGAAAAGATACAAACCTACTTTCTCTTAAATAAATAATGAATGAACGTAATCCTCTTCGGAACAAAACAAGAATCCCCGGTTCAATTGCAAAGACGATTCTTTTTGAGGAGAGAAAGGAGATGATTTTTTTAAAAAAAATTAAATTTCTTCATATTTTTAATAACATTCCCAAGAAGCGAATTCAAAACTCTGTGTTTCTGAACAAAATATTCCCACATGAAATAGAAGTCTATTAAAACTATGCGAGACACTTTCATCGTCATCACTTCCAACGCCATCATTTTGCGGTTGCTCAGACGGTTAACTGAGTTTTAACCATGTTCATTATCTGCACAATTGTTTTTTGTTGGGTTTTTTTTGTACAAATTAATAAACTTCTCCGCCTGCCCCTCGTCTTCTCCCCGCTCTGCTCTGTTTTCGATCCACCTTTCGTGTTTTCCAATTAAATCGAAGACAATTCGTGTTTTCTCTTTCCATCCCCCGCAAACAAGGTTCAAAAAGATGCCGCCCTCTCCTTCATGCTTCCCGACTCTCCTTCGACGAGGAACCCTAATCCTTTTCAATTGAAAAGTCCCCGTTTCGGAAAGAAAAGGGCATGTGTCCACCTTCGGACCGGGGGTCCCCCTTTTTCGATAGAGCCCTTTGATAAGCCCACCTTTCGGCTCACGGATCAGCGGTCTTGTAATTGAAAGTCGACGCGGCGTGAGGAAGCGCTTAATCAGTCGAAGTTAAACAGTTTGCCTAAAGAATTCCAAATGACACGAGAAACGCACGGGCGCGTTATTAAAGCGGACTACGAAACACGGCAGACCCAAAACTTTTATCGTCCTTTCCATCGTCTCATCATGCCAACAAGAGCTTAAGGGACAATGGAAAAAGAAGGAAAACCACACAAATCCTACACACACTCACATGTATCTATATGCCTATACACAAGTATGCACCTAATCGAAACACATTTGAATAGCTAACGACCCGTCCTATTTTAAGCTTAATGATTCCGTCCATCAAAATCTTTGATTCACCATCTTCCTTGAAAGACTCTGTAAGTCAAATGCAACACGAAAAGAGATAATTTCTCAAAAGCACAAATGCGGACCAAGTCAATAAAGTCAAATAAATTTTTTACTTTAGACGAATCAAGTAAAAACTTGACGCTTTCGGCGAATTTTGCTATCCTCAAGGCCGAGCAATATCCGTGTGCATTTTACTTTCAGATTATAAATCAGTGGACACCAGCCTTCCTTTGTGTTGTAGATTGCTTGTTGCACTCCTCAACTGTATGGTTAGTTGGTTGGTTGGTTAGTTAAAAAATTACATTTCCATTCGAATGTATATGCTGCAAGATCACCTGCGTTTTATTTGAAGAGGATAATTTCTTTCGATGAGAGTATTGTGCATACGCGACAATGCTAGTAGAACCAAAAAACTTTCAGATACCATTTATAAAATCGAACTTAAATCGTATGGATATCCAAGATACACCGTTTGAAAGTAGAGGCTTCACTGTTGCTACATTTTTAGTCAGATTGCTGATACCTGTTAGAGAACGTTGATTCCATGTATCGAATAGAGTGCTGCGCTTTTCTGCCGCTTGAGGGCACATTTCCTAAATTTCTGTACAGGTTTCGTCGATTCTGTGAAAATGTCATGGTTAAAGACTTTTCTCCCCCTCAGAGTAATTGTACTTACTTTCGAGCTACATAATAATAAAAATTGCTGTCCGACTATGACCTCATAAAATACAGGGTAAGTCAAAATGATGGACCCGATTTCAGAAGTTTACTCTGTGAAATCTAATGAACATATGGTATTGTGTGTGAGACATGTGCTATGAAGTAAACGTTCAAAGTTTACCTCAAACACAAAACATCACATCACAGAGAGCCTTCTATGTGAGAGCCTTACGTAACCCAACACACATCAAGCCGATAGTCTATCTCCTGCCAAACCTTTCCTAGTATGTCGCGGTCAATTTCAGCAATGGCTGCAGTGATGCAGGCACGCAGATCATCCAATGTTGTTGGCAGTGGTGGTACGTACACATGATCCTTTACAAATCCCCACAGGAAGAAATCACATCTTGTCAAGCACACAGAACGATCTCTGTTCTCCAGTCAACGCCATTTTCTTTAACGGCTCGCTGCTGCCTTAGCGGTAGAAAGTGAAAACACTGCGTGGAAACAAAATTGTTAAAGTTAACCTATCTCATATTACGATACATTCATTAGATATCACAGAATAAATGTCTGAAATCGGGTCCATTATTTTGAATTTCCCTCTATTTCCAAATATCTGTCGTAGCCTATAAAGGTTTGGAAATGTGAAAAGCGTGAGGAATACAAAATGAATACATTAAAAATTAAATACACGTTATTCTTTATTCGCAAATTTCAGCGCCACTGGATTTGCGCGGCGCTAGCATCCCAGGGCTTCAAAATGGGGACGAAAATAGGGAGTTGAGCCACTAATAATAAAATAGCAAGGATTGCTTATTCGACGTGGTGTGCTAAATGACGAAGTAACTGTGACGTCACTCTGACCTGATAGACCTGACGGGCGATCAACGCAAAAGCAATGCTTGGAATACGCTGTTCTGCTGCCGCGTATAATATAGTTTAATAAATACTAAGAAAAACCCAAGCACGCAACGTTGGATGAACACGCGTAAGAACGAAAAAAAAATATTTCACATTTCCAAAAGATAAACGTTGTAAACTTTGGATAAACACGCGTAAACTCAATAAGAAATTCAGTCTGAAATCATGCCATGTTTGCACTGAACGCTTTGGAGCAGACGAATTCGTACGAGATCTTCCATATGTTTACCACCTCGAAAAATTTGAAAGCAGACTGCTATCAGGAATTTAAATAATACCGGTACTTAAATTTTTAGAATGGACATAGTCAAGCGCGCAAAATAAACTTGCCACCCTCCCAAAAAAAATCAAGTAAACGTAATTGGGCTTGAGTGAGCACCCAACTCCTCTCAATGTTTAGGAAAATGAGAACATTCATCCGCATATAAGTAATTGCATTGTGTGCTTGAAAATGTCAATACTAGAAAGAAAGAAAAAAGATAGAAGAGCGGGACTTACATAAATATGCTAAAAAAAAATGAAAAAAATACTGACGAGACTCTCAATAAAGTGTTAATCCAAAAACATAAATTTGTGAAATGTAATGCTATGACGATAAATTTAAAAGAATCACTGGAAAAAATATAACACATTACTGGAAAATGAATGGCCAGTCGTTTCGGAAAAATCAACTGAACCACAGATAAACCACTGGCAGGTTATTGCATTTTACTTATAATAAATAAAATGCACAGATCTTTTAAGTTATCGCATTACAATAAAAGTGACTTTTCCAGTTTATGAATTAAGCGAAAGATTTTCAGTTATGAATGAGCATGAGAAAAATATAAAGAACATATTAATATATCAGATTAAACATATACACTGAAGAGCCAAAACATTATGACCATCACCACATTGGTGAATGAACTCGTCTGGATCACGCGGAGGGCACGTAATTAAGTGGGAATGGTATTTAACTGCTGCTGGAGAAGGTAAGGAATCAGTCTTGCACTTAATTTTGCGAGTGATGGGAAAGGCTGCTGATCTAAGCGAATTTGATAGAGGGCACATTGTAATGGCCCGAAAACTCGGAACGAGTATCTCCGAATCTGCACGACTGTAGTTGTTCACGATCTGCCGTTGTTAGTATTTATGCAAAGTGGATAAAAGATGGTGAAACCAGCAGTAGACGCCAAGGTGTTGGACGCCCACGCGTCATCAATGAAAAAGGACATCGGAGACTGTCCCGCTTGGTAAAGCAAGATCAGCGCCAGACAGTGGCTCTGCTGACAGCCCAATACAATACAGGTCCAAGTGCAAGTGTTTCGGAACACACAGTTCAGCGGACACTGTTGGATATGGGACTGCGCAGCAGACGTCCCACTCGTGTGCCTCTGTTGACCAAGCGTCATTGTCAACTACGCCTACAATGGGCCCGGGAACATAAGTGGAAGAGAGTTGCCTGGTCGGATAAATCACGATTTCTTATTCATCACGTCGATGGTCGTGTCAGGGTACGCCGACTTCCAGGTGAACAGTATCCCCCCCCCCCCCCCGTACAGCAGGCCATGCACAGGCTGGTAGGGCGGTATTATGCTTTGATTGTTTGGGGGGATGCCCCTGCCCTCCTAGTCCAGGGGACCATAAGGCAGACACATGAAGGGAAGGATAAACCTTTATAGAGAACCTTCCGTAACAACGACGGTGAAAATTCAATCACAAAAAACAAAACTATTCTGTCCAAGCAATGTTGAATCTCACAGAAAGTTATCTAACGATGCAATAAACGAGTCGCCTTTTACTATACATACGAGGGGCGATTGATAAATAAGGTCTCCATGGCTGATTTTTGAAATCTTTTAACAAATAAAAAAGTTACAGCCATGGAGACCTTATTTATCAATCGCCCCTCGTATATACATATAACGCCATTCCTCACAATTTGGGTGGTCTAACAACAACAGTTTTCTCCCTTTCCTTTTTTTTTTTTAATACATAGAAACATACATACAAATATTCACCCACACCCAATCACGAATATACACACTTATACAAATGTATATTTTAATGAAATATTACCCCCTAAAGACGTGGCAGAAATGAGAAATATTGGTAATTATTACAATACTGAGTGATTCCAATAAGAAAGTAATACTAGAGGAATAGCCCCTTTCAGAAACCTTTGGCGGTTTTATGCTTTGGGGGACGTTCCCAGTTGTGGTAGAACGGACCATGAAAGCTTCGGACTATCTGAACATCATTGCGGACCAGTTGGATTCTTACACGGCGTCTGTCTTCCCAACTGGAAATGGAATCTTTCAGCAGGACAACGCCCCATGTCACAAGGCTCGAATTGTGTTGGAGTGGTTCGAGGAGCATAAGGATGAATTCCAATTAATGTCCTGGCCACTTAACTCGCCGGATCTTAATACTATAGAGCACATTTGGGATGTCATGGGGCGGCAGCTCAGAGCTCAAGCATCACCATGTCGGAATATCTCGACTTTGCGTGACCGCTGCTTAGACATTTGGTGCAACCTGTCTCCAGTCATCTACCAAGAACTTGTGGCATCCATGCCAAGGCGAGTTGCAGCTGTTTTGCAGGCCAAAGGTGGCGCAACGCGTTACTGAGTAGGTGATCATAATGTTTTGGCTCTTCAGTGTAGATAATTTGTATGTAATATTATGTAATAATAAATAATAAATTTTATCAAAAATTTAAAATAAATAAAAAGAATATGTTAATTGTTGCTGTGTTCCTATGCTTTCCTTTGAAGCAAGGTCTACAAAGCCAGCTAGATAAACAGGCCCTGACCAACACCACCTAGGCCATCTTAGTCCGAGAAACAATGTAATCTTCCATCTTGGAATTTAGCAATCAGTATTTTTTCGTTTGTTGAAAACAATGAAGGTTAGATTGTTGGTTGGACTAAGATGATCAGGTGACTTTCTCGCTTTAGGGCCTGTTTATCTAGCTCGCTTTGCAAGGTCTACGAATGACATCATCTGTACCAGACAATCACATCAATTTATCCGCATAGGCAAACATTGTTATTTTAATATCCTCGGAGTTGAGCGAACCCAGATCTGACGGTAGATATTGAACAAGGAAAGAACACACTTACAGACTTGTTAATGTTAAGTTGGTGACCGGAAAAGGTGTTTGATTGAAGGAGAACGAAAATATGAAGCTAACCTTGTTTTCAACTGTGGGATTCGCGAAAGAGAAACGACTGCTGGACCTTAGAAACTTGTCTTTCGAAAATTCTCGAAATTAAATTTGAAATCGGACACGCCAAGGATTACTCCAAGCCGAGACATATTTCAATAAGATAATTTGATAACCCATATTTTAAGTAATGCCAAAAGTAGTGCATACAAGGACCGTGCGATCAAAAGTGTTAAAGTAAAACTATTAGTGGACTACTTAAGGCACATCTACAGATCATTAACAAATTATTTCCTTATGATGATGCTTAACTAGCCATTTGCGGGCGTCTTAATGTCTTAAGAAATGCAAAGGTTAGATATAGTCTTTAAAAACAGCACAACGACAAATTTTTTAAAAATATTTTGATCTAGTAATTATCCAACATTAAATTCCTAATTCATGTGACGTGCTCATTTTATAGTTTATGCTGGTCATGCATCGATAATTTTATCGAACACCTGAAATTTCATACCGTTTTTGAGTACAGCGAGTCCTCGATTTACGACACTAATTGGTTCCCGGAAAGTGTGTTGTAAGTCGAAACATCATTTTTTAAGGAAAAATGTCAAGTAAATCGCATTATTTATGTCGTTAGTGCGAAACAAGCGTCGTAACGCCGAAGGAGTGGTGGGAATTTATAAATGTCTTTAAGTACGAAACGTCTTAAATCGAAACGTCATAAGTCGAGGACACTGAAATGTTAAGTTGGTTGTTATTTTTATTAATAATAAAACTAATTTTTCCGGGGTTGGTCTTAGAAGAACACAACGCCTTTGGTTACTTTTTGATTTCTGAGAGATGTTTGGAACTGCCTTATTATTTATCTCAGGATCTGGGGACTTGTTTGCTGATTTGTCTTGACGTACTGGGTCTCTTGATTGTTATATAAGCTTTGTTAAATGTCAATTCTGTTGGATTCTTTTCATCCGTGAATTACATGGTTTCACTCGCTTCCATGTTTGCTTCCTGGCCCTCTTTGTGATGATGTTTCATGAAAAATTCACCGGGCGGCGACTCTTTCGTTGAAACTTGCGAATATGGTTTATAGTTGGTTAATATTTACAAATCATATGAAGTATAAGCAATGAAAATGCATACAACTTCTTCCGCGACATAGAGAAAAACACTGAAAGCGTAATAAATAAATTAGCTGATATACTGAAGGTAACACTTCAAAATCAGATGTACTGACAGCGTAGTTTAATCCAAACATCAACAACCATTAGTGTGAATCTTAGGCTAAGGCTAAAGGTATTTGGTCCAACCTTTAGTCATTGGTATTATTTTTAACAGTTATAACTACCATGGTAAAACTTCTATAACTACCATTGGATGGGTTTTAAAATCAAAAATTTCTAGCTTTTCTGATTTTGTCCTGAATAAAAACTTGCAGTTGCTTGATACTCATTGTTAAGCATTAAATTGCTAATACTGAAACGGAATGGAAATGTATAAAAATACTACTAAGGGAAAAATTCATTTCGTATTTAATTTTTTTCTTGCTTTTCTCAGAACAATAATGGTGCTACGATAAAATAAAAATTTCATGTCGCATCTAATGGTTTTGTATTTTCCCCAATGCATTTTCCGCGCATTTATGAAGGTTTAGCAAAAGATATTTTGCGCTTCATATTGAATTTTGCTCAACGCTTATACCTGGAAATTTTAAATTATCAAATTTTTTCCGTTTCAGAGCATGGACTTTTTTTTTTTTTTTTTACAAAAAAATGGAGATTTTTGAAGCAAATATGCACCGGCATCGCAATACGCATTAAGTGAGAGTTAGGTTCATAATGTGAACGAAATAAAAACTCCACGTGCATGTGGTGCGTGCTTTTGTGTGTGTGTCTGTGTGTAATAGTGTTATAAGCGGAAGACGATAAGATTATGCTTAAATCTCCTTCAACGTGAAAAAGAAGTCGACGCCATTTTCTCCACGAGCGCGTCTCGTAATTAAAAGCGTTCATCAAAAGCGACGTTTGGTGACAGCGAGTGAGAGAGAACGCGAAAGAAAATCGATTATTTAATTAAGGAAATATAGACAAGGAAAGAAGGAAGGAACAAAAAAAAAACGGAGGGAGAAAAGAAAGGACGAAGAAGATGGTGAGTGGATGCAGTACAGTGAGTGGAGTGGGGTGGTTGCATGAAGGGAGTAAGGGAAGAACAGCGGTGTCGCCTCCTATGGACAATTCTGGTAACCTGGTAGAAATTCGACAACACGATATAATTTAAGATTCTTCCACTGATAATTTTCCCTGTGTCATTGATAATTCTGTATCCAAATGAAGAAATACGGATATAACTGCAGAATAACTTTGGTCCAATTGCATTTATTGAAAGGGTTTCCTCGCGCAGTTTACCTAGGATTTCAGAGTGACCTGAAAGCAGCATGGGGTCACACGAATCGGGGTATACCTGCGAGGCATCGATCGCTTTAATTAAGGAAGCCTCTCGACCGCCCCCTATTGACCCATCATAAGAAAAAAAAAGAAAAAAAAAACAACAAAAAGACCAAAAATATTCTTTCTCTCGTAGAGATGTTGCATATAAGCGGCACATCTGTAAATAGACTGAATTAGTTTAGCGCTACCACAACATTAATATCGATTCAGTATGGAAAAGGCATTGCCTCTGCTGAATAAGAGAAACCATTGTATTTACCACTTTCAAGGAATTCTCACAGAGCGGTCTTCACTACAAGGAAGAGAAGATGCGGCAACACGTGTACGCTGTCTAGGTGAGTGATAGAAATGAGTTATATTTTATGTCATTGGCTTTTTTTGTATTCGAGTAAAGACTCCGGTTAACTAGAACGCTCTATATACGCTAAAGAAAATTGAACGATTATTATCAATATAAGAATTGGCCTAAAGAAATTAACAATACCTTTGAGAAAAAAGAAAGTTTAAGAAAAGATAAACAAGCTATTCGCGGTGCTTACATTCCTGTACGAAAAGTGCGGTAATCATTTCTTCAAGGGGAGAAATAAAGCCGCATCTGATGAAATACAGTCGAGTTATTTGCAGTAATATGTTGGAAATTTTCTACTCTTAAATTTAACATTTTAATAAATTTCTCAAAATTTTCCATTCCAAAATCTGCTCATTCCAATCTTTAAAGGTGATAAATTCGTAAAATGCAACATCTGATTTAATTAATTACGATAGAGCAATGATCAAAACAATCCTGAAATATTTTGTTGACTGCATAGAGAGAAACTTACAGTGAAGAAGAAAAAAAATGACTTAGTTTCGAATCTGCAATCCGAAACATTGAATCATGATAATGTTTTTAGATGCAACAAATAAATAAATATTTTATACAGTACATAAACCTTTTATTTACTTATCAATGGACGAGTCTACAGAATCATGTACATCGATAATACTGAATAAGGGCTTAGAATAACTGAACTGTGAAATACGTATAAGCACGAGTATCGAGTCTCTCGATATGTCGAGTAAACATAGTGTCTACACTGAAGGTTCTTCATTACTCGCGTCTGTGATCACAATCGAATGCGGGACAAAAAATACGGCACGTGCAAGCTTTTTGCAGTATCTAAAATCTTAAAAAGTGTGTATTTTGTATGATGAAAAATTAAAATTATTGCATCACCCGAAAGTTATTCTTTAGAAATAAATTAAGCACTTCAAAGCACATAGATATTCAACCAGGGCGTAAATTATAGATAAGTTGAAGACTTCAAAACCTTCAAAAGATCTAAATGTTTCAAAATAATAAATTATGAATTAAATTGTGAAAAATAAAATATATTTATTGTAATGGAAATGAATTTATTCCAATACACTAGGATTCATTAGTCTTCATTCAAAACGCTGAAAGCAAAACATTAGGCCATTACATGGCTAGGTAAGAGAGCGAAGTATAGTTGCGCTATCTGTTACCACACTTTCAATATATTTCATAATATCTCTGTAGTAAAGATTTAAATAAAAACTGTTGCTCAGACAACAATGGTCACGTGTCTTTTCAGTTCCGGCGTCAACAATGGTTAAACGTGCATCAACAATGGAAAACTGTTTCCGTAAGACTTTTTGGTGTCTTTTTCGCATCACGTTTTTTGTAGATAGATGTCCAGCCTTAAAACATTATCATGTTAAAAAAATTCAATTACTTCTGGCTTTCTCCCCACTTTCTGGAAGCTGTCTGTCCGTTTTAGAATTGTTAATAAATGAAATTAATTGAATGAAAATCTATTATTAAAAAAATAGGTCATAATTTTTTCCAAGAATAATTATAATACTATTTAATCTTCAATTATCCTCAATATTAGTTGAATATACAAACTTATTGGAGCAAGAATTTCTTAGCGGGTTGAAGGCGGGAAAATTCAAATAAACAAGTAATTAATTTTTATAAATAGGAATGAACTAGTAGATGAAATTAGCGGAAATTTAGTAAAAATTTAGTTTTAAGGAGAAAAAAAAACCCCATTCACTAGATAAAGGGAGAAATAAACGCCTTCTTTCATTATCTTCATCTCGCGCCAAGATTTTCTTTTTTGCTTACCCACATAGTTTTTCCTTTTCATTAAGCTTAAAACGGTTGCACAATTCACTAGATAGGATCAATAAAGTTGTCGATAGTTCCTCAGCAGTTATTTTCATTCCTTTGAATGGAAACTAAGTCCCTCAAATTCGTCGTTAAACCGAAAGGTGAGTTCTTTCCATCACTGCTGATGTAAAATTTTATGCACAAAAAATATTTTTTAAATGCATCAAAAAGGTGTTGAAAACATTACTTAATGTAACAATTAGATCTCTTATAATATCGTCTGCTTGAAATGAAAAGATTTATTTTCAATTTGACTGCTACTTAATTTTTTTTCTTAATAAAAAAATGAATAAAATTCAAGCATTCTCATGCAATAGAGCTCCCGGTGGCAAGCTTTGTAGTCAACGCTTAGGGCCCACAATTCGTTTCGAGTCTTCGTTTCGCTTCGATGGCGAATAGCTACCGTGGCGCCATCTCCTGACCGATCTAGCAAAACGTTTGCAAATTTGATCGTCAGTCCTTAAAATTTGAACTCAACCAGACAGAATTTCTTATGAAAATATTTATTAGCGCTATTTATTAAATTTATTTATTAACGCTATTTATTTAAAAATTCTTAACTACCTTGAAATGCCTGGTTCCAAAAAAAAAAAAAAAAAAAAAAACGAAAAAAAAACCCCCAACAAATTTCGAAAATTTTCTTTGCTTATACGTGTATTCATTTTCGATTGAAATTATTAACATGCTCCACATTTGCTGATGAAAATTAATCGCGTTCTTTTGATAGCCTAACCGGGCCGAAATGGACACTGACGATGGTTATTAAAGTGAATGTACTAAATCGAGAGATAGATTAATTAAGTAAATAAATCATTAAGACTATGCACCCCATCATTCCTATTGTTCACTGCTTTATTTTCATCAAACAAAATTTTTAGGCAATCTTAAATTGAAAGATTTTGACAGAAATTTCTAAGATCCTTTATGTCAGAAAATTTCACCTGCATAGTTATATGTATACCCGAGATGCCTGTCTGAAATTCAAATACTTCTTACACCTTAAGAAACATAACAGACCAAAATATTTAAATTCATACTCCCAATTCACTTTTTAAGTCTAAACACGCATTTATTTTACAAAAAAAATTCATCATATGCAGTTAGCGATAAATTCGAACTAATAACATACACTGATGAAATGTTGTGTTTACCCTACCTGTTTATACTTTTGAGAAGTCTTATATAAAAGTGGAATATCTCAGTTTGAACGTGCTGTCCAAGTATATATTAAAACCACAAACATTGCAACGAATAATTTCTAGCCTAACAAGAAAATCTAATGAAAAAACCTGAAGGAAATACAAGGTGTGATAATGTTTCTTGGCATTGGCAACTGGACACTAATCACCAATCCTTCCAAGGTGGATTATAAAGCTCCTGTAGTCCTACTTTATAAACTACAGGCCAAGAAATAAATAAGACAATTTTATATTTCTGTTTTTTTTTTTTAAAGAATGAATTAAACTATTACTTGCCACGTCATACCCAAATATGTCACTATTATTATCTTATCATGATGTTCTCCGAGATTTTATCATTGTTCATTTCGTGTTTTGTAATTCATTTCAAGTGGGTTGTTTTTTTTTTACTTTATAAAAATTTGATCAACGATTCTTGAATTTTGAACACTAATGCCCGATGCTTTGGACACTCATACCTGAGACTGGTGAAGTATTAATACAGAAGTTGAAATTGGGGACCATAAAAAAAAAAAAACAACAAAAGTGTTACTTCAAGAACTAATCTTATACATTATAGAAAAAATATATACCGAAGAAAAAATGAGATTAATGAATTTCTTGGTGCACTTTTGACAGTTCCTCTCGAGAGTCTACAGTATGATAACCATACGAATAGAAATAACTTAAATAACTTTCTGAATAAATTTAATTTAAAAGGTTCACTTAAGATACTGGTTATTTTTAGAAAAGAAAGTTGTAAGTTGACTTTTCTGTAAACAATAACGACCACAGACCAACATTGTAATATGGAACAAAAGCTGGTTTGTAATTTTGGAAATGTTAAATATATAAAAGTGTTGATTGGATTGACTATTGAAAATAATTCCCTTAATCAAGATGCAGTATAAAGATTTATTTAGAATCTGCCAAAAACTAAACTTATCATCATAGGAAGTTGTCCTAAAATATATTTCTTTCTTATAATAAAAAGGTATTCACCTCATAAAAACGGAAATGGGGTTTATGCTTTATTTTCTGCTTTATGTTTGGGCAAAACAGATTGAATTTATAGGTTCGAAGGAATAGTATAAATTCATCCTATATTCATCTATGATGTTACCAACTAAGATCAAGCTATTACAATACTATTATTACTATATTAATCTGCAGAATATTCTATTTGAGGAAAAACAAAACGGATAGAAATAATTTTTCAAATAGTAAAGAAAGTTTTTTGGATTGTGGGACTGATCTCCATTTTGCGTAGGAACAGCCAGCAAGCATGCATATCATGAAGGAAAAGGTTGAAAAGGGTTAAGCACTTGTCAAAGGATAAAATCTTTTTTTTAAATTATCCATCAAGCTCAGTGGCCTTTTACTGAAAATTAAAAGAAACAAAACCCTTTCAATAGCAATTCCTTACTCTTAAATGGTGTTACCTGTAATTGTAAATAGCGCCAAAATGTTGATAGGAAAAAAGGAAGACGACTGAATATGGATTTTACTGGTAGACTAACGCATCTCGGCATTACAGTCTTCAACAGATCGGTAGAGAAAAAAGCAGACCAACCAATCAGAAGAGCCAGGCAATAGTGACGTCACCAGGTCTCTGATGGGATTGGCTACCTTCACAAAGGAGAGGGAACAAGTGGATGACTCATAGTTCTATTTAAGCGTCGCTCCGCTTCTTTCTCTCACTGACTCTGTTGAAGACTGTAATGTCGAAACGAAGTTAGTCTACCAGTGAAGTCATAAGTATTGCATAGTCAGTCCTCTTTCTTTTTTTTCTTATTTTATATTTTTTAGCAATACTATAACCATTCCGATATTCTGTGCCAAATTTTTTTTTCCTGTCGTTTATCCGGATTTTGATAATCTATGAAGATTCACACTCATGCATCGGTTTCACTACGAAATCAATAATTTTTTGCCAAGGAAAAAACATCCAAACAAACGCAACAAACGATTCTTACACAAGAATGACTTTAACAAGTTTAAACAGGACACTTGAAATTATTAAAGATGCTTACTGAAGAGATAGTTATAACATACCTGAACGAAGTTGTTACTTTGCCTAGAATTATAGGCAGAGCAGGAGCTGCAGTGTTGAACTACACCTCTCTTATAAAGACTGTGAATGAACGGAAGCCGGACTGAGCATACACTAAGATGGAATCTCCTTAAATCTGCAAACGCTAACCAATATAGGAATACCGCAAAGATAACACTTCTTAGACTCTCAAAGAGCGTACGGTGAAAACCCAAGTGAACTTTGTTTTTGTGAATGCAACCAGTTTCTGCGAAGAACAAAGCAGCTTTTCTGATTAATAATAGTGGCCAACGCAAAATTGGATTCACGGACTAATCTTGCCCAGTTTCTTTCATCTTCCCTTTGGTCTGCAATGATTATCATGCATATGCGCACACTACTACGACAAATGTGCAACCAGATTCTGAACTACACTCATGCAGAACCGTCAAAAGGATTCCAAACCACTCACCTAAGTAAGTTTTCTTAAGAATCTTATATTTTACTGTGCGCCAGCTAACAAAATACATATCTTTCGGAAGATAGATTAAGCTCGTGACAATGTACTTATTAATGAAACTAAGCCGCTCTCTAAAGGAATTTAAAGTGAAATTTCATCACTATAGCATTAATTTATTAGCTTATTCTAAGTATTATGTGGGTGTGCTCAAATGTGTGCGTTTGTTGTGTGTAGGTATATGTGGGTGCAGGTGCATGGGTAGGTGTGTTGGTATGTGTGTTTATTTGCGTTTGTGTTAAAAAAAACAGTTCAGTAACCTAAAGGAATACAGTTTTTAAAAAATTTTTAGAATAAATTTACGATATCTTTTTAAAAAATCTTCACCAGCTAACCCCTTTTAACACTTAATTTATTCGGGAGTTCTAATCGTTATCTATACAAATGACTAGGCTCTATGTCTAAATGCGCCATTTGCTTTCTTCCTCTCTAGGTGGAAGGTCGCATCAGCGAAGACGCAAACCGATTGTTCCGTTTCAACTTCCGCCTAAGTCCAACGCAGCTACTCAACGAAAACGGTTAGTGACTTTATTCATTCGTTCACCTGCTAGTTATTTAACCATTTACTCTCCAGGATCCATTGGTATAGTGTTGTTGTCGTTTTTGTGGTTGTCTTATGTAAATTTACTTCAATCTCCTTTTGCTTCAAGCTTTCCATGGTAGTGTTACAATGGAAGGTTTCAGGAGCACTTCAAAAGAATTAAGTGTTTCCGAAGTGGAGGGGGATTGAATAATATAGGTTAATAAGGGGAAATCATTTATTACTGATGCCCTCTTATCATCATGATCCATTAAATAGTGCTGCTGTACTACATACGATGTCAATGTACATCAATTAACGAATGGAACCCTTCAGTGGGATATCATTTGATAACAAATCGTTACTTGCTTAATAACATTCCAGACATCTCCTAAATTGGTCAAATGGTTAGATTCCATTTTTCATATTTTTACGAAAAAATCTCAAATATAAACTCGTTTAAGTCTGATTTATATATATTTTTAAACTAGACAAGATTAACAAGAAAGGAAGAAAAGAAACCACCATTCCACATAAATGGAATAATTATATAAATTCATTTCTATGGAATAGTGGTTTCTTTTCTTCCTTTCTTGTTAACCTAGTTTTATATGTTTTAATAGGCAAGATATTAATGTTCTGCATCCGTGCGGTACAAATTGCATCGTCGAAAAGTATAGAACTGTCATCGTCGTTTTTGATTCATTTTTGTAGATTTAACTTGCTTAATTCTTATTATGGCAAAAGATTACAGATGTTTAATAAAATTTAACTTTTCTAAAAATTACCCGTTTAGTTTCATTTTTTTGAACTGTGGTAAAACTCAATTAAGTTCGAAACATTAGAATTTTTTTTTGTTCTTTTAATTTTGATGAATAAATAAATATTAAAATTTTGTTAAGAAAATTTTCTTTATAAAAACGTTATAAATAATATTTTCAGATAAAAAAATTCTTAAGAATATCGAAGAAAAACGTAAATATATTAAGCTGAAGGGGAATCAGTAGTGTATGTAAGAAATTCCATAAGTTTTTTTTTTTTTTTTTTTTTAGATAGCATGATATATTTCAAAATGTAAGATTTAAGCGTGATTCTATCAAAAACGATGTGTGATGAGTGAGAGTTGTTAGGTTCGAATTCCTTTACAGCGAGATGAAGAGGGCCAAAACTCAAGATGGCGTCGTCTCGTATTTTCAGTGGTTATCGTCAACGGGGTAAATCATTTCGCACGTGCATATAGCGGCCATATTGTTAACCCAATAGCTCGTCGGAACCCAGGTAACTACGAGAAAGAAGTTGACAAAGTCTTGTTTCCAAGTGGAAGCGTTTGTCTTTATTCACTTTTACTCTCTAATGTCATTTGCATTACTCTCAATGCTTCAGGATGGAGACGAGTTTTCTTCTTTTTTTTTAATTAAAAAAGAATTAAAGCTAATAAAATCATTAAAAAAATTAAAATTTTATATGATTCAACATAGAAGTATTTCAGCAGACGAAATGACTTTTTTCTGTTGTCGTTGTTGTTTAGTTTTGTGAAAAAGGAGAGTACGCTTTAAATAAGAGGCGCATGTAGGAGCATGAACAATAGGTGAACACCGCAGGGAGAAAGGGGAAACCGTGAAAACTCGTCTAGCCGGCGCATTAATAAGCAGGGACATTGTATCATTTGACTAAACAGCTCGTGACACTGAAGTAGAAACAAGGCCAGGCGAGTCTAAAAATTTCGTAGGCGTTAAATTTTCAGAAGTCCCTATAGAAAGAAACGCCTCATTTCTCCAATAGACGGAGGATAAATGAATCGATTGAAGAGAACAGGAGAGAAATATTTGGCGGGTGATGGGTAGACGGTATAAACTGTTCCTTCTGTTTTCACGTGACGACTTACTTAATCCCCATTGCAGAACCTTGCGACGTAAAATAACCTCCCCTCCCCCCCCCCCCTTACCAGTCCACGCACCCATCCTCGAATCCCTCTCACCCTCAAACACCCTTCCACTACCACCTCCTCCCTCCGGCCATCGAACGAGCGGAGAGCTTTCTTCCTACACCCCACCACCAAAGCCGTCGTCATAGCAACCGGGCGCTGCTGCTATGGGCAACGGTTGCTATAGTTACGCCATCACTGAAGATCAAGCTCTCGAACAAAGGGTAATTGTTTCTTTGAGACTGCGTGTTCTACGTTCGTTCTCTCTCTCTCTCTCTCTCTCTCTCTCTCTCTCTCTCTCTCTTTCTCTTTTTCGTCCCGTGGTTCTCTTCTGTCGACGATTACCCAGGTCACCCTTCGCCAGATCGCACCTTGCGTAGGAATCTGGAAGGTTGGAAGAGAAGAAAATGGCCACGGGTTCAGATGCAACCCCTCAAATTCTCGTCAGAACCCGCTTCCTCTTCGCCGCCGTGCGTAGTCTCGCCGTCGTCACCACCAACTATCACCACCTGGGTTGGGTTTGACAACTGGAATGAACGGGTTAACAACGAGGCCCCTTTGGTTTTGATTGATACGCTTACTTGTTTTATTTTCTAAGTAATCGATAACGACCATCTCTACCTGGTTCATGAAAAGAGAGTTCTTTGTAATTTAACGAACGTCGTTTAATAATTCATTTTTTACTATTTGGAATGCGGAAACAGCCTACTCCAGGATTGACGGCTAAGATTCCCTGAGTGACGGACGGACTCGTTTGATATATACGTTTCAGTTCACGGCGTGAGGGTACGATCGGCCGCCGCATTTCAAGCTTCAGCCGTCCGTTTGTGTTGGCAAGAAGGACGGAAGCCTGCTATCACCTGTTTCGGAGGAGCTCCATCCATTACAACTTAATTTCTTTTTTGTGAACCATTACTATTTGAGGGAACACTGTTCCGCGTTAACTTCTGATTTCAGACAATTTTATTTTAACGTGAGATTGGTTACCGGCGTTCTCGACCGTTCCTGCAGATTTCGAACACAAAGGACGCTCTGTCGATGGAAGCGCGACTGAGAAGAGGAGAATGGAGGCTTGTGAATTTGAAACCCGTGTGCATCGGTTGTTTCTCCTTTTAACATGTGCAACAAAATTTTAAACAGAGAACTGTGATGAGAAAAAAAGAACATCAATCCAAACACCATCGGTAAAGATAGAAAGGGAGGTCCGGTTGCGGTTAAAAGGTTCCTTGGAGAAAACGGAACAACCACTATCATCACCACAAGGAACCGCGGCGCACGGGATCTCGAAGCTCGTCAAGTAAACACAGGTGGAATAACTTTGAAATACATTCTAATTTTTTCTCTCCCCCCCCCCCCAGGCTATTTCCCCCATTTTTCTGTATGGCTGGCTGTGTTTTTTCCTCCTCTTTGAAAATTTCCTTTCTTTGTCGCCTCCGCAACGTAGGGTTCTCCTCCATCGCTCTCTTCTCCTCCCTCCCTCCCCTTTTGCCTCGATCACCGATCGATTCGGCGCATGCGTGGTTCTATCTGGCGACGTGGATGCTGCAGCATCCCAGCCTCTGCTTGGTGGTGTCATCAAGGAAGACGGCCGGGATTCAGACGCAGTGGTCGTAAGTTGGCTGTGAATCCTTTACCTGTCTTTGTGCTTAGTGCGAGTGCATCTATATGGGTGTATATTTGTGTATGCATACGTATGGGGTTTTATATATTTTTGTCTGTGTGTATATGTGTTTGTGTGTGCGTGTGTGTGTAGGCGCAGCGTGGATATTTTGTGTGTTCTCTGTGTATGTAACTTAATATATGTAAGTTTATTCACCGTTTCCCACCTATAATGTATTTTTATTCGCTGTTTATACTGCCAAACATACCTACAGACTACAGTGGCCATTTACCTTTCGAGGTGAATGATTCCCTCTACCCCCACAAAAATTTTTGATTTCCTCTTCCTGTACGGAGAATTCCTTTAAAGTAGAGGCGTGTCGATAGATTATGATAGTAATAATCACACTAATAATAAACGGACATCTCATTAGTGATTCTTAACCTCAACGTCTTTCGATATACATGTCTCTATGCACAATAAACGAATGGAACTCGTAAGGATTACTCTGAATGAAACAGCTGTATTCTTCTAAACTTCATTAAAATGGAAAATAACAATTCATAATTTATGCAATAAACCAAAATTTCCCTGTCGGATCTTTTCAGAACTGCTAAGCGCAGTCAACTATACTTTCAGTCGTATACTAAATTTATAAGAACGGAGGGGGAGGGAGGTTAGAGGCTAGGTGCCCTGAAATCCCATCGCCATCCGTTGTTCTAGACAGAGACCAAACTCTCTTCCCCATCCCTTGATTATTCCCCCACTGCCTGCTCCCAGAGGGACGGCATTCTCCATTTGCACTAACTTCTACCAAGATTATCACGCAACTCGACGAAACCGTTAAAATCCTCTTTCGCAGGAGTTTCGACTGGTTGAATATTTTTAAATACTCTGATACAAAGCCGCCCGCTTTGTTGTCTTAAATAATGGCTGACGGCGGGATATATCGCGCCATTCATTCTTGGACAAACTCGCTGCCCTGTTTTTTGCAGGCCATGAGACCATAGAAAATGCATCTCCTTCCATAATTTATGAGTAATCACAAAGATGCCATTTTACGTTTCATCTGTTTATGCGTTATAAATAGATTTTGAAAGCAACGGGCTCTTTAGTGCTTAGGTACTCAATAAATTATGTACATACCGTTTGATTAAATGTATTTTGCGAAGAGTATTTCCTGATTCTAGCTTCGACGTCCCCCCCCCCCCCCCTAAGATAATTTTTTCTCTTGCAAATATTATCAACAACATTGAAAGTACGCACCATTTTTTAAATAGGCATTGAATCAAGTTGTTTTTGCGGTCAAACTGTGTAAAGTGCATCTGTTGTAATTTTACAAACGCTAAATGCTCCGTCTGTTGTTAGGCTTCTTGGCAGTGCAAACGAGCTCGACTGGAAGTTCCGTGAATGGAGGATAGAAAGAGTGTATTGACCTCCGCCTGCTGTGTCTGCGGAAATTGTATGTTCTTCCCAAGGTGATAAGGACGATTTTTCTCAATTTGCCGATCATTTCGACTGCAAAGAGATTTTCTCCCATCTTAATTTCCTGAAACATCGTCCTATGTTAGTATTTTTTTGCTTGTAGTAATCGAATTTTTTAATTTATCTGTTTACATCATTAATAAATGAGTCTACATCCCGATCCTCTCACGATTGTTGTTATTGTTGTTGTTCGTGTGTGTGTGTGTGTGTGTGTGTGTGTGTGTGTGTGTGCGTGCGCATTAAATTCTGCATGGGCTATTGCTGTAACCACCTTGCGTTCCTTTCTTTGTAAATTAATTCTAGAGCCTGTTTGAAGATAATAATTGGATTGGTATGCTTAGGAAATAAGTTTCTGTTCTGACATTTTCTAATCTCCATGGCCAAAGTTCAAAAGACTTCAATTTTGGGACGGTTTCTGCAGAGACGAGCCAATATCTATTGTGCTAATTAGGGCTATACTCAAAGAAGGAAAATACCTTAATCGATAATTATGACTTACGAATTAACTTACGACTCTAAGAACGAATTAGGAACCTTATTACCGGTGCTGTTAAATCGCGATTGTTAAAAAAAGGTAAGAAGAGGAAAGAGCGGTTAAGGTTAGTTCTTGTTCTTATTATTATGGTAACTATAGAACTTTGGATTCTCAGTGGGGTCTGTGTGTTAGGAATTTGGATTCTCAGTGGGTTCAAGATGTACACTTTCTACCGAACTAGAACGTTGCTGCTCCAGACTTCTTGCCAGCAAATTATAATTACCGTAAGTACGAAAATATACTCTTAAGTTCACAGGTCTTATTCATTTTTTAAGTGTATACCTTTATTCTAGATTTTCTCTCGATTTCGATATTAATTGCCAATGCCATGTGTTAAAAATCGTTAAAATTTTCGCACATAATAATCTTTCCCCTTACCAAAATTAATATTGCTCTACACTGTATGTGCGTGGTGAATAATTTAATTTTTTCCCCTCTCAAGAGTACAGATGATGGGGATGAAATTTTTTGAAAGAAATTTCACGTCACCTTTAGTAGAATATTACTAAGGAAAGGAAACGATTACAAAGAGATATATCATTATAAGCGTTTATGTTTTCTTGTTAGTATGTAGAACACGGATTGTGTGTCTGTAAATTTTACTACTTATTTTCGAAATCATTAAATCATAAGTCAACTTTTTTAAAAAATAACATACGTGACTTGCACAATAACCGAATTGTTCGACGGGATCGAGAAAAACGTTAGCCGAAATTGTTTGAATATGGTTGTAAGCAGAAAGTAAAAAAAAAACAAAAAAAAACAAAAAACGAAAAAAAAAAAATTCTACTTTTCATAGGCTAATTTTAAATATGTTATATCGAGTCGTGTTAAAATAACAGAAATTATAATTTCAAACAATTTCTATCATTCTTGGTGAGAGCATGATTGTTTTACTCGTTAGACGGCAGCAACGCCACCTTTAATTCGCTTTGAGGACAGTCTAATTCATTAATTCTAAGTAATAATGATTTTGGAGTTCACACTTTACATTCCCGCGCTACTCTAACTAACTTTGAACGAAAATTGGTCGTTATTTGGTTTGACGGTATTTTTACACTATTTCCTTAAGTATCTGTCATAGTGGAGAAACCATTCACAATTTGATGCCATTCAGTAAAATAAGATAAACATGCATTCCTCTTCCCATCCAAAATTTTTGAGAGAGAAAAATGACGCTGCACGCTGGCTTCACTCCAATTTAATAGCCAATGAAATCATATTCAAAATGGGATCAAGTCTGTACACAAATGGCGTCGTCGTTCCCCACAATTGCCGTACTTTCTATTTCATTCTATTTTATATTTCTTTTTTATTTTACGATCCTAGAAGGGCATGAAGCTTCCATGTAGCGCTTCCAATTTCCAGTCATCGTCGACCATTTTTACGATCCCCTCGTCTCCCAATCAAGAAGCAGCGATGCGTGGCTAAGGGCTCGCGGGCAATCATACACTTACCGAGTAAGGGTAGCCCACCCCGTTCAGACAGGAAGGAACCTCCTTCCCTCGGTAAGACGAACTTCATTCAATGCTTCCGCAATCGTTAAAGCATCTCCCCTTCAAAAATGACGAATTCTTTTATCCCCGAAAAAGGAATGTTAATGACGGCCGTCTACGGCTATATGCCCAAATCTAGAGACGAATACTTTGGGGAATATATATTATTATTAAATAATGGGATAAATATCTTCAAGTTAACAGTCAGCTACATGTATATTTATAGTATTCTGTTATTGATAAATATACTCTCCAATAATTTTTCAGACATGCCTACGTTGATTACTACAGGTCGGTAAATTGTAGTTCATTTTAGTCATTTTAATTACACAATGTATTCGAATCCACTAGTAATTCTGTTTAATTTTTATAGTAATAGTCGATATAAGCAGAATATAAGAAAGACCCATGCACGCTACCTAGTCGTGAATTCGATATTAACAAAACACTGCACTATATATGACGCGTCCTGAAAATAATCGTCGCTATAAATTAACAATCGCCGTCATCAGGCATTAGACAAGCATTCTTTATGATATAGAACAATTCCGCAGTCTTAATTTCAATGCTTTTTTTAGTCCTGTAACGAATCCATTCAGTTTCTTATACAGGATCATTCTTAACTTCGTGAAACATTTTCGAAATTCACTACATAAAAACTACGCGACGAATAGCGACAATTCTTACTTTACAAATGCTCAATGTATCCACTTTTGCTGATGCTGCAGGCATTTATCCGATAATCCATTTCCCCCGTAGTGTCACAGCGCAGTGGTGCAGTTGTGATGTAATGTTCCTGGAGATTAGCAGAAGGCAGGGGCCCAAAAACAGTATCGTTCACGAATCCCCACAAGAGATAAGTCACGTGGGGTTAAGTCCGTGGTGGCCACTGCATTAACACATCATCTTCCTGATGGGTATATCCTATCCAAGCTATTAGTGGCTGGCATTTAAACAGATCGTGGAGTGTTAATTAAATAAAGTTCAGTTGATGTGAATTGCACAAAAATCATATAAAATTCATTGATTGTTTATGAGCAAATATTCCTTTAGATTGTGAAAGAGCAACAAACTGTGAGTACTACCATGACACATTTTCATTGAGGTACCCTCGCATTTCATTGTGGTAATGAGCCTGAAGAAATTTGGAGAGATTTTCCTTCTATCGGCATAAAACTTACCACCATCTGTCGCGTAGTTTTTATTTGATGAATTTCTAAAATATGTCACGAATATTCATGAATTTATTTTGTTGTGGTATGACGACTACTCGTATCTTCAAAACTTATGGAAAAGGAAGAGAAAATGCATCGCGCATCCAATATTTTAAGTAGATCTTAGCTTTAAAGAAAATATACTTGGGAAGGCATAGATGAGGGAAAATCCTAGTTGTCAGATTTGCAAAGCACGTGGAGAGAATTTCGTGAATTAAACTTGCAAGATTTCAGAAATGTTTCATAGAATGTTGATGATTATTATCAACTATGTATTCAGAGAAGCATTAAGTTCTATGGAAGCATCTGCGTGACTCAATTAAGCGTGAATGTTATCCTGGAGAGATGGCATTTGAATACACATCAAACACTAAACGTACGAGAACATTTCAAAATTTCCATACTTATCCATAATGATATACTACAGAATATTTAGTCGTCGCATTTGAAAATTAAGACTACTTTATCATAGTAATGAGCATCTGAGTAGCACGCCTAATCAGGATTCGTGCCTCTCAGGGTTTCATTTTTCTCAACACTTATTGTTTTGTCCTCAAAGTTAAACTCTGGAGCTGTGAACTGAAGCACATAGTTGTCTTTCATTAATAGAGCAAAATGCACATAGAAAGTCATGGTGAATATTGATGAAGCATTATTTCAGTAAATTTTTATTTTACTTCACGTTTTCTTAATAACAAAAAAGAAATGTAAATTGTCTCGAATCCGAAATGAACACCATTTGAAAATAATAATTAAATATTCTACTGAATGTTTCGAGATTATTTTTTTTTATCAAGGTTTACATTTCTAAAGGTTTCAAGTTTACATTTTAGATTAAATATTCTACTAATAATAATAGGTTTACAGTTCTTAAGTTACTTAAGGGAATACCTATGAGGAAAAAATTTTCAAGTGATTAGCTCAATAATTCGCTCTTCTTATAAATAGATTTTAAAATTAAAAAGAAACAGTATAATAATTATGTCTATCTGCTTCTTTTAGTAGGTTTCTATTTTCACTTCTATAGTGGTGGTTTAATATAGTCGATTCGCAATAGATACACGAAATTTCTCCAGAACTTAAAACTGGCACCTTACGGGCCGTTAGAATAAGAACCTTTAGTCGGACCATTCCTAAGCAACGATTGAAATCATAGGTCTGGTACGAAAATTTAATTGGTTTTAAAATCTCTTATACGAATATACGATTTTTTTATTTCTTTGTATTTTCAGTCATTCATGTACAATCATAAGCGCTTCACTCTGAAAATGTATGTAACAAAAACAGTTTCTTTATATTTTTCTTTTCATCTTAGCCGAATACTTACATAAAATTAGCTTATTAATTAAGATTCAAGTTTTAAGATTCAGCCTTTCTGAATAAGCATTCTCTATTAATACATGAGATTTCGTTCGAAGTCATTTTTCCCTATAATTCATCTCTTAAATAATCACAACCCCATTTTGAGAACAATATGTCGTTGATTTCCAGTCCGAATAAGAAAGTGCAATGGCAATGCTAAAGTATAAAATAAAACGTTCACTAAAAATTCGCCCTATTATAATATAAATCAAGCATTTTGAGAATGCTCTTGTAATGCCTAAAATGGTCGTGAATAAAACAAAATAAGTCTATTTCAAGTTATAATTTTAAGGTGAACTTTGCAACAAGCATATAAAGCAGTAAATTGCTTTATTAACATATCCTTCAGCAATCCACTGCTTCCCAAAAGACCACGAGTATCGCAATATACCAAGACGACATACACAGCGAGGTTGGTCAGATTCGGGGAGGGGGGGGGGGGGTCGCCAAAATTTTTCTGTAATGGCGGATTATTGTATTGTATGCATATATATTTGTATATTTATAAGTTAGTGGTTCGAGGTACTCAGATCTTTGTGAAAGAAGTTCTCGAGTCGAAAAATTTTGTGAAAAGGGTTCGCGAGTCGAAAAAGTTTGGGAACACTGATTTAGGATAATGAACAAAAGACGGAGGTGACGACCGCCAAGTCTTGTATAAACAAATGTTGATTTTTCGGTGTTGTTTAGTATCGGTTCGTTTGTTAGCGTAGTTTTTTATCCTTCCAGAGCCCATCCTATTTATTTATCAACACAAAATAAACGCTTGTACGGAGGGATGGTAGAGAGGAGAGGAGAATGCTATCTTCGTTAATACTTGATCGAACTCGATTCAGGTATTAATCAACGACCTCATTCGAATTGAAAATTCGGAACAATTACTCATTTCGTCAAGTAATCGTATCAAAGAGCCAAAATGGCTATCTTAAATCTCCCATCTATATTTATACTCATTACTCAGGTCAGAATAATTCTTAATATTATTAGCCTTATGCGCTAATTTCCATTAAGGAGATTCAAAAAGGGAATTTACTAAGGATAAGCTCTTCTTGTTCATTCGGTATCCGTTAAGCAAAGAAATGCTTGAACACAAGAATTACATTTTCTGATATTAGATCACAAGAGATTGTCATTCTTTCTTTTATTCTGGATTATACTCATTCAAATAAATTTTTTGAAACCTCACTCTCTTTTTGCAATCTGTTACCTTTCTGCTTCGTAAAAATTTGCTTGTTTGTCATTCTTATTTCGTTGTTAGTGTGAATCTTTCTTTTTTTGACTTGATTTATAAACAGCTTTCTTTTATTCTCTCGATCTAATGACTTACAGCGGAACTGTTTTCCTGTTCCTTTTGTCGTTAGCGCGAAAATTAACTATTCGCGGAATGAAACAAGAGCTTTAAAACGTGTCAATTAAAAAACATATGTAATCCTTTGTTTAGCGGTGTGTGTGTGTGTATGTGTACATGTATGGGAACATTCAAAGACGAATTCTATCAGTCCAGGTGGTTCTGAATTTAGACACGGAGTGAGATTTGGGAATGAGCAATGTGGACGGGAGGAATTTATTTTTGACAGTGAGGAGATCAAATAATGGATAAAAGAGGGTTGAGAATGTCGAAATTAGGCATTAATTTATTAAACCCGTTAATTAAATAGCACGTATTTTTCGAAAACCATTAATTAGTTTTGGTTGTGGGGAAGAATTTTTTTTGAATGGAAAGAGAGGAGAGATAGAGAAACGACTTTTCCATTATAATGAGCGTAGAGAGGCATCGTCGTTCCATGGCTACTTTTCACTGGTCTGGTGATTAGACCCCTTCATGAGGGCAAAAGGATGAAGAGCGGGCGGATCAAAGACAGGGAGGGGGGGGGGGAAAGGAAAAAGGAGAAAATGAATAAAAGAGGGCTCCGAGAATCCCCTCCTTCACACACACAGGAGAGGGCTCGGAAGGGGGTGGATCCGTTTTTATCCATTTAATTTTTGCAAAGAAAGTCGACAGATGGCTGAGATCAGTTGAATTCATCCATAAAAAAATACTCCATGTTTTCAGCAACGATAATAATATCCTGACCAAACTAACAATGCGATTGTTATTACCAACAAATATTTGTTTCTCTTTTGTAAGAAATTACGTTGAGTCTATTTAATGATTTTTCCTTGTTGTTTTTTTTTTCATACTACGTGTAGAAATGTATTTAAAAGCATTTGTTTGATTCAACAAGCTATAGTTTCATTCCGTAAGCAAAGGCAATTGCAGTGACAGTAAATCTGAAAAAATGGAATAGAAAAGTTAGAGGATATGCATCCGTTTTATTTCTCTGGCAGTATAGACATGTACTTCAACTCCTTTCACAGTACACTCTAATATGAAATCAGTTTCAATGGCTTTCTTTTCGCCAGCGAACAAACGACGAAAGATTAGAGATTTCAACGGACCATCCGCCTTTATATCGTTATACGGTTATTTTTTTTTTTTAATTTTTCTGTCTTGTACAAGTAGTTTAGGTTTTCATACTACTTAACTCCTACTTATTAAAAATAAAATTTCAGTGTGTTCCATATGTCTTATTTACTACTATGGCAGCTAAATTGCCGTTCATTTACAGAAGCTGAAAAGCAAGCACTACCACACGTTGAGTTGAATAGAAAGCGAGATGAATGGTTGCACATCGCCGAAACCAATTATGAAAGACGCTTACAATTTTAATGAAATTTGAATGAATGGGCAACTGATATTTAAAGTTCAAAATGTTGAATGGCAAGAATTTTTACTATCTTTTTAGAGTATATATCGTGTGTTTCAAAAGTTCCCGAATGCAGTTTCTAATAGGGCAAGTTGTGCAGGTATGCTGAAGGGCTGGTAGACAGGAGCCACTGTCTCTCATCCTCTTTTTTTTCAATTAATGAATGCTCCCAGTCGTTATGAATCCCGCTGTTTATTTTACATAAATGCAAATACGCGAATATGAGAGTGAAATAAAATGTTAAAGTAAAAATTACTAGAAGTTTTATTTATAAAACCTACGGTATATAGTATTAAGCTTATACCGGTACAGTAACAGTTTAAAAAGCGTTTATTGCGTGAAAACAAACAAATGAAATACAGTATGCAAGAACGAGCAGAGATGGTTCTCCTTTGCTCGAGAGGGGATTTGACGTTGCACAATGCCGCCGACGAATTCCATGCCCGACAATGCCGCTTGACTTTTTCTTATAGAACTATGTTAAGCGCAGGGTCTTCGAGACACACCCTGAAAGCATTAACGAACTGAAGGAAAGAATTAGGCAGGTGATGCAGCAGCAAATATTCCTCAGGGAATCCTAATCAATGCCTGCAGTGCGTTTGAGCATCGACTAGCGTATTGCCAAGAGGTGAACGGTGAACACTTTGAGCAAATGGTGTATCCTACATGTACCGTTTCCTTTGGGAATGTAAAAATAAAATAAACACATTTGAGAAACTTTGCCACTATGTAAAACTGATTTTATGTTAACTTATTTCAGCACATGGTTTATTTTAGTGGTTAGTCGAACATTACTCCTGCTGTCATAGGTTAGGCTTTCCCTACATACAGAAGGGGCAATTCGGGAACTCTTAAAACACACGGTACATTCACATAAGTGACAAATTGCCCAAAACGAAGTGAGAAATAAAAAGGGTTTTTCCATTTTAAAGTCTTTAGAAATGTCTTCATCTAGCAGAATTGAAAAATATTTTATATATCTTATTTTTTAAACATGCCAAATGTAACTGCGTATTTTACAAAATGCAACCAATGTTTATTGGCCGCTCAAAAGAAAGATGCTTCTTTATTGGATTCGGTATTCACTTATTTTGAAATGCAAACTTCATAAATAAGTGCTGCAAACTCTCTGTAGTTATTTATAGAGTTTCCGGAGAGAAAATTTTAACATTTCCCCCGAACAGAAAAACAGATGTGTTGCAAATTCAAATGATTAAATGCTTAAGCTCGCAAAAGACTGAGGATGTCAACATACAAGGATGTTGTAAGGACGAAATTTCAAAACGAAATTAAATGAGCCAATATAAATTAATCTAATAGAAAATTACTGAAAGTTAGAAGCTATGAAACCAAATCGGAAATTCTTTGGATACATATATACTAGTATTGATGTTTTGTGTTGATGTCAATAGAAAGTTCGTTATTATAATGAAGAACAAAAAGTAAAAAAACTTATTCGCCCGACGCTAATTTTGACATTTCACTTAGGAACATTCGTTTAAAAACTATTTGATCTATTTTATAAAATTCAACGTCATATGAACGAAATGTATAGAATAACTTTAATTGCAAAAAATAGGATAACTTTATATTGCTTGCTTGATAATTCATCCACTGTGTGTGACTCCTAAATCTCATCTTCCGCTAACCTTTTCAAACACTCTTCAAAGGATTTGTAAATTTCTAAGATCACTCAAAGTTATTTCTTTCGAAAGCTTAGTAAACAATTTTTAAACAATTCCATTAAAATGTTTTTAAGACTGCGATCAAGATGCTGTTGGCTATTATAGTTTTAAAAATGTTTTAGTTTGTTCATTATCTCTCTTCAAATTGCTTAGGCAGCTTTCAAGAATCGCCCACTAAAAACGCTGCCCTATCTGAAAATTTTGGAATAGATTCGTCCTTACTTATTCGCTTCCATTGTATGAAATGTAAACTATATACATGTACAGAAAAAATGGTAGTGATTCACCTAGTTTATGAAATGATCACCGGAAGCTCTCCGATGTCATTTTTGCCGTATCCATTTAGCGATCTTTATTCGTAATGGACGAAGTGCTCAAGTCTCCCTCAAGAATGAGTGCAAATTAACTTAGAGTTTGATTCCTCTAAATTAACAGGCTCCTCTGTTTCTCAAAATATTACTTAAACACATCAAACTTTGATTACGCGAATGAGGAACGCTAATCGTTTGCTAAAGCTGTGTGTTTACGAAGCCGCGACAGCGATAAGTCTAATGAAAATTCATTTATGAACGGATTTTTCAACTGTCAAATGCCGATTTTTCCCATTAAGATAAAATGTCTATAATGCGTGACTATCTGACTTTTCGTTGAAGAGAAAGAAATTCGTTTCGAGTTATTTGCCATAGACGACAATGCTGCTAAGCTAAAAAGTGCACGAAACTATTCAGACACCACTTATAAATTCGTATGGGTATATTAAATTACACCGTTGGAAGCAGAAAAGCAAAATGCACGCATGTTTTCATTCATTTGCTGATAGCTGTCGAAATACACCTGCGAGAACGTTTTACAATCGTATCCCATGTTAAAGAATAGAAGAGTCGCGTTCCGTGGTCGCGAAGGAACATTTCCTAAATTTCTGCGTTGATAATCGTCAATGAACACTCTTTCTTTACTAAATCATAATTCGTTTTAAATCGTAAGCTATTTCTAAGCATTTCACTTGAGTTTGAAAGAAAGAGAAAACATTTAAAATATTAAATAGATACACCAGGAAGCATAACAAATCCTTTATCGTAATGTTTGGGAAACAGTGACAATATAGAGCACGTTATAGAATATCTACAATACCGATGAAATACAAAAATCATGACTTCCTGTGGAAAACTCGACACATTTCATCGATGCCCCAGGGTATTATAAATGTGCTCGAGAAGGAAAACCTCTACCGAAGTAACTTACAGTTACACAAACACATACTGTAACACGCAAATAGGTGCATAAGTAGGCGCATTACCTTCTCGGAAAATTGCATTTGGATTCACTGAAGGAAGGAAAGCCAATGGGATTCCAGCATGGCATTCACTTACCGGTGCATTGATAACATTCCTCTCATGAGCAACAAAGGCAATCGGATCTTAACTTACGACACCAACACAGTAACTCAGTCCGTGCAGGATACGTGGCTGGATTATCCCTATTTCTGACCTATTCTAACTTTATACAACCATTTTCTGATTCTGATAACCAAAACCCGATTTTGTGCCGTTCTCTCACGCAAGATTTCTTCGGTCTCCAACATAGCGTATCGCATAAGCCGTCATAAGCAACCGGCATATTAGATGCTTGCAGATAATCCAGTTTCCTCCTAATCTAGCCAGGTGACCTTTTCAGATTTATTTAAAGAAAACGCATTTCGTTAGATAATGGTAAATAGTGACTGAAGTATTTGCAATTTCTTCTTTCTGGTTATGCAGTTTTTCTGATTTGCGCAAGATCGACAGGAACGAGAAACAGTAAGTTTCATTATCCTTAACTATTCAGTTGGCGACCATATTTCGCCGCTTAAATAGTCTTAGTTGCAGGTATCTTCGTATGCCTTCTCTTCAACCGCGCATAGCTAAACATCACCAGAATACAATGCAACTTGATAGAAGATAATTAGTGACAGTGCCATCTGTATTTCTTGTGCTAGTGACATCAGGGGGCTGATATAAAGAATATCACGTGACATATGGAACAGATTCCTCACCACAAAATGACATGTGAACTTAACGGCTTGTTCTCTACTAAGTTATCTAAGCTAAGTTATCTTGCTCAATCATATGGTTCGCATGCATATGGGACTATTTGACGGCTCAGGTTTTTTACGAACAGAATTAACTAAATTGAGGGAAGAACTTGTGCAGCTGCGCAGATGAAGAACGAAGTGGTCATGTGCACTCTTATGGAATCGTTTCTCTGCCGAGCCCGACTCCACATCTCTGCCATCGTGAACATTTTCAGCGTTATAATAGCATCCTGGTTAGTACTTTTATCTTGTTTTGATACTTTAATGCTGTATAAAGTTATCCAGCCTAGTCGTGCTCCTGTTTTTGTGTGTAAATATAATTTCCCGTGAATATAATGAAAATTTTGGATTTCACGCTTGTGCAGCTATGCAGAGCAATGTTCATGAATCGGACATATTAGTAAAGTTATGGGCATACGACGCTGTGATAGTTGTATTTCTATCATACCTCCCTCTTGTAATATTCGTGTTCTAGTATCTCGTAAAAATCCATCCGCAACAGATTTTCTTTAAGAATCACATCCACAAAAAGTTTACATTTTCCCTAATAACAAACCTCATAGAGACGTTGATTTGGGTAGCATTCTTGAAGGAGACTCATTTTGGAAAATAGTAAATACTTTGCGATCTACGAAGAAATTGAATTTTCTTATGAAACTACTAGTTTTTTTAGAATTTTTGTCTTATCTTTTTGATAAATTGTAAAGAAGATGCATTTTGAATAGATGCAGCTGTTGAATTTAACGGTTTATAATACAAAATAAAATGCAAGCGGTTCCTAAATATTTGTTTCTCTCTCAGAAAAAAGGAAAAAGTTTTGTAATATTAGAATTCGTGCTCTGCATAGCTTCACGCTTATTTGCGCAATGACGAAGTAATTTAGATTTTTGTCTTATAAAAACTTTTTTAAAATTGCAAGTGGTAGACTTTTACACTATATTAATTCTACTGACTGTTTTCAAATGTAGCCACACGATGATCATACTTTTTCAACTTGAATAAAATAGTCCCTTCGGCTATCACTCTCATTTCATCTCCTATTATTGCTCTGTTTGAATTTGCGAAAGAATAGTTTAAATTTTAATTAGAATCAAAGGGTTGTTGCTTATTATTCCGCCAACAACCCCCACTTATGAATTTGACACGTCTAGTAAGGGAAATAAACCTTACAATTAATTTCTAATAACCCTTGGGAATTAATGTATTAGAATAGCATCATTAAACCAATTATACAGTATGCATATAATTAACGTAGGTATATCCGTTTGACAGTCTCGATCTATGTTCGATCCAGATTAGCAAGCCTAACCAAGTCGATTCGTTTGTTACTTAGAAGAGCATGAAACAAGACTCCCCGTTTGTGCAAAAACCACTTCAACAGCTGGCTCGTGGCTGTGCAGGCTGCAAAGTTCTCTTAAATATGCCTCTGTTAGCTAGCTCTATGTGGACAGGTACAGTTCCATCAGCAGCAAATCACGGCCAACCGTTTCAAAGGTGACTTATCAAGAAATCTTTGACTCTTATGTAGGACTCGAACTGTCCTCTTTGTAACTCAGAATATATTAAAGCTTTCCAATGAAAATAGGAAAAAACATAAGAATGCTACTTGATATATGTTCAATGCTCCATCATAGGTATTGCTTCCTGATAATCCCTTATTGTCTTCAAATTAATAATGTCTTAAATTCTGCCATGCGCTAAAATCGAGATGCGTTCATTAGTTATTTAAAACATATTGGTGATACAGTATCGTCCGAGAATGAGGGACTTCAAAACCTAAACGAGATTTCTAAAGTGGCAAATTGAAATTGGCCAGTGACAAACCAATGCTTTTTTTGGCACACCGCCCATTTGCATTAATCCTCCGTGACATTGTTATGTTGGAAATCCCTCTCATCTGTCCTATAGCTGTAGGAGGCTATTCAGGCGAAGGCATCATACTAATTTGCCTTGACAAGAGTCGATCCAAGAGCCATTCGTGCCGAAATAACCCTCAGGTCAGTAATGTTTAGAGATCGGTGGTATTGAGTCATTATGCTAGATTTCCCATGCGATCGTCCTTCAAGAATCTCCAAGTAACATCACTAGTAATCAACTAAATCACGAGGTCTTGTCAGTTGCAGTATAAAGGAAGACATCAATCATCGATGCAAGCAAAATTTTTAACACAAAAGCAGTCGAGTAATCAGACTTTTGCAGGCAATTGTAACTAGCATTTCGCAAGCATTTTCAAAGTAATTTCTGATAATGAATTCTAGAATGCATATAAGTTAAGAATGAATATCCTTGTAAAAGCACTTAGTAAATCGAATGCTTCTCTCGCAAAAAAGTTGTTAAAAACGTTTCAGTTTATTAAACTTCAGAATGATGCTAACAAGCAATTGAAAGAATAAATGAAATCTCTTTAATTAAAAAAATATTTTTTTTATATTATTCAAAATCAAGTAATAATCTCATGATGTTTCAGGCTTATATCATAGGTTCATTTAACGACTGCTTCCCTTAAACAAGCTTAAGATGGATTTTTCGTAAAACGCGGTTTCTTAATGTTAAATAAAACTGTTCAAAAGATGCTTAAACGATTGAACTAACTGTAAGGGCTGAAATTATTTAAAAAGCTTTCTTGAAGAAACAAAAATGTGTACTTTGGTTGAAATAAGCATTTATAAGAAGGAAATTATAGCAACGTTTCAACATTTTTTCCCCCCATATAAACCTATATTGAAATATCATTTCTACTCTTCATTTACGCATTCAAAAGTTATAATGTAGATGACAACCATTCTCCAATTTTATCAATGAGCATTGTTTTGTGTTTAACAAGATATAAGCGCGACTATGTTATACTGAGACCTTTCGTTGGGTCATTTACTTTTGTAAAAAATTTTTTGAAAATACTCCCGAATGAAAATTAATATACTCTCAAAAAAATTAAGAACTCTACACAACATGCTATTATTCGGAGACTGGATTACTTCCATAGAATGGATTTGTGAACTTAAGTATGCGATTATCGCAATTCAGAGAGCCTTCCCTTCTTTTTATTTTAGCACAATTTGCTGGAAACATTTTTTTTTCTCGCTCGGCTTTCAGTTAAGCAAATTTGAGTCACCAAATAATATAAGTGACTATTAAGTTACTTGAATCCTGTAGCAACTTTTGATTTCTCCTTATTCACTTGTTTACTACGGAGTAGTAACTTGGACCGGATCTATCGGGGCAACTCCAGAAAAGAGAGAAATAAGACCTGTGCCTTAGAGAGCAAAAATTAAACCGACAGTCAAGCATTAAGCCAGGTTCCCACATGATGTGTAAAACAATGGCAGAAACTACAAAGCAAAAAAAATTTTTGACGTCATTTCTTGCATTCCTCTTTCCCGAAAGAAAACTCATATTTTTTCGAGTTGGATTGTAGAGATAAGAGATTTCTGTTGGGCAGAAAGACAAATGCAGAAAGTGGCGTCATAAAAATTTTCTACTTTGTGATTTCTGCCGTTGTTGCAAACTCAAATGCTTATCAAGAGTTTCTGCATTAAAATTCGACATGGTTAGCCCGTGGTCTTTGTTTCTCTTCTCTCACAGACGAAATATCTGTGATATAGATTACAGAGAGAATGCCGATATTTTGGTTTTTTGATCAGTTTGTAGAGTTTAATGCTGTGTCGACTTCTAGTTCATTTATTATTATCGGTAGGATTTAAACCCGCAATCTGATGAGAAGCCTATGCCCCAGCAGGTGGGCAATGCCAAATGTAGGGTTTTTGGGGGGGATAATAGAAATTATATAGAAAATTCAGAAATTCACTTTGAAAAGATTTCGTTGTAACAGTTTAACACGAGAGCACAAACTTGACATCAATAGTTTGTTTGGATTATAGAATTCCAATAATAGTATTCCGATAAAAAAAATGAGTAATCCCTAGATGGAAGGAGCAGAAAACTTTAGTATGTAGTCCCCCGGAAGACAAGCATGTTCAAAATAAACCTTTATCCTCTTTACATGCTGTTAAATGAAGGATGGAATGGCGAAGCTTTCTTCTCGACAATGTTGCTGATCAGAGAAATAAAAACTCTCTTAACACTTCCAAACGTTTAGAGAATGAGGAAGTAAAGAGGAGAAATTAACCTAAGCTGTTAATCAATTGCCCTCGTATATTTAAGCAAGGAATTGGAACAGCACATCGAGTTTGTTTATTCTTTAATTACGGATTTCATTAACCTTTCTGGTATAGTAGCACCAATCGAAACCTCAGAATTTATTCTCTTACAACCGCACTTCAGTGCGAGTTCATTCGACTAAGTTTGCATACGGCGACTTCTTCGCTCAAAAGTTTTTAAAGTGGATCCTATTACAGTAGTTGTCTTAGTTTTTTTATTTCTTTTATTTTCACATATGAACCCACCATCTAAATTAACTCATTCATTCCCATTCAAAAATCATTTAATTTATTAAGTGAATTTCTACTCCATGTGCAATAATCGACTCTTAAGTTTACCGCTTTGAAATCCGCTCGCTTGTTTTTGGATGTTTTTATTAATTTATCAATATAGTTGAAATTATATTACACTTCAATTTAAGAAGTTATAGAGAATTGCAGCTCTTCAATGATATTTTCCGTTAGTTGTGTCATTTTATAACTACAGTGGAGCGTCAATTATCCGAACCCGTTAAAACACAAAGCCACTACATTATAAATCGAACCCATCAACTACATCTCTACATTTATGTTCCTTCTTTATTTACTGTTCCTATAAACATCGGAGAAATACATACAAAAAAAAAAAGAAAGAACTTTTATTTTGCTTTTCAGCGGAAATAGTTTTACGTTATCTCATGATTAATTTCATTTCATGACCCTGATGAACTACTGACCGTAAATTATTAGACCTACAGTATACCTTTGCTCTTTTCTTATGGTTTCACGGAAAACTATAATTCCCTTCCCCCTTAATTAGCAGTTTGGGTTTGATTATCCGAAGAATTTACCTATCCACCCTGCTTTAGTTTGATTCAGATAATCGACGCTTCACTCTACCTCAAATAAAGCGATACTCTTTCTTTTTATCCATTCATTGCACCATTTAAGCATGATGTGAGTATAGTACACGCCTGTCAGTTTTTCGATTTTCTCGAAAGGCCAAACCATCAACAATGAGTACTATCTGACAGTCCCTCGTCCCCTTCGTGATGCAGTACGACAGAAACGACCCGACCTTTGGGCAAAGGGAATTACACTGTCTTTATTAAATGATAAAAAAATCCCTGCAAACTCAACTGAATTGAAATGGGCTGGATTTCTGTCTTAAATTATTTCTGTCTTAAAGTAGATTTGCAAATAACCAGATAAATAACTAGTAATAACAATTCAAATGTTTCTTTTCCTTTGTACTTTCCGTGTCTGTATCCTTCCACCGTGAAATGTTTTAGATATTCAGTTCTGCTAGTAAAAAATATTTTCATATGATAATTCACTTGAAGTGATTTTGATGAAAATCTCTATTGATAACTCGTCCATATACAAGTATCGCATCCGTTCAAATAAACAAGAAAGAAATCAAAAATAATTTGCATAACATTAAGGTTATGCAGAGAGATTTGAAAAATATTCCTTCGGGTTACATTAAAATGAGCTTTTTACTAGCAAAGGTGTCACAAAAATAAACAACTCTGAAAGTCCAATGGGATTTGAGATTCAGATTTTCATGTTGAGATTTTCATGACATTATCATATAATAGACCTCTACTAATGTCAGAATTTTGTAACTCTAACTCAAACTACTAATTAAGGGGGAGGGGAGATTCGTTCCCGTATCTATTATCTGAAATAGATAGATACGATTTTTATTCAATACCAAATAACTAATAGAAAGGTTCCGAAGAGTAGCCCAGAAGAAACAATTTTTTACAAGCTTTCCAATTAGTTCTTAAAGATTAAGAAAATTACGTAGCCTAGTCTCATGGAATGAATAAAATCTGAAATGTTAACTTAATGCTATGGGTAGTTTGCTCTCATGATTATTATGTACTTGCAATAATATTAATAAAGAAAGGCTCTTTATGCCATCTTGTTTTTCGAAAAGAATTGGCGATTTATCTCATACAGCCTACATTTTGAGTTCTGCTCTCTTCTTCGTCGTCAATTGCTGATACTATCCCAAGAAATCTCACTAACTGAGCCGGTGGTTAGAGCTAGTCGTAGGAAAGCTTGATTCAACGAAAAAGAGCAGCGCTTAAAAACATAGTTGTGAACAAGATTCAAACTAATTCCGAATAGTTTAATTCTGAAACCGTGAAATAGATACACTGTAACGGTAATGTAGAAAACCATGTAAAACGTGTTAAATGAAGTAATGTTACTCAATTATGTTCTAACCTAACCTAATTAGGTAAAAATAGCCGTTTGATGATGCGAGCCTTGTGATCCCGATATTGAAATCATTTTATAATAATCTATTCCGTCCTATTCTTAAAATAGGATTCAGTTGCCATATCGCGTCGGCACCTACAGAAGGCATTTTCATCGCTTGATATCTCTATGGTTACTTGAAAATACTTTTGATGAACTCTACGTAAGTGTAGGCAGACTTTTTGATTTCAATGGTAGATTAAAAACGTTTCAACATTATTTTACAACGTTGCATGTTTTACCGGTTCTATGAAACGGTTAAGATCTGACTCCTTCCAATTTACGTATATTACAAGCTCTATGATATAGCCGAGGATACCAGAATTATATGGAGTGGTATACAATTGTATTACCCACTGATTGTATACCACTACCTATAATCGTTGTATCCTCATCTATTGTTTCCTACCTACCCATTGTTGTATATCAAAACTCATTGTAAACAACATCATTATTTCAAATTCAAAAAAGCAGCTTCTTTATTATTATTATTATTATTATTATTATTATTATTATTATTATTATTATCATCATCATCATCATCATCATCATCACAAGCTGAAGAAGCCGGTTGCAAAAGGTGAAACCGGTTGTTATCCTATTCAATAAATATGTATTGTAAAGTATCTGTCTTTTTCATTAAACGATGTATTACAAGGATTTCTCACAACTATATCTATGGTATAGTACTTACGAAGTATAATCATAATAAGAGTATCGTAAATTGGAGATAATTTCAAATGTTTCCCCATTACCATCATTATGATAATAGTAGTTTTGAAAACGTATAATTATGAACAAGAATCGGGAAGTTCGGCATATCACAGTTTTGTTAGAGAAGGGCAAAGTTACGGCTGAAATAAAAAATATCTTATGTTGTCTTTCTATTTTTCCGGCAATTTGTTTTACAGCAATACTAGAATCATATCTGAACATTTCTTTTTCTGCAACATGTTTTCAAAGCATTTTATATGTTTTACTCTTTCTTTTTTTTTTTTTTTTTTTTTTTTTTTTCATGCAAAGCATAGAAAAAGTTTCAAAAAATATTTAAGAAGTCGTCTCCG
>JAHWFO010047825.1:5640746-5657972 GCA_023313115.1 Rhysida immarginata | reverse complement strand
GGGGGGGGTATATGCAAAGAAAAGTTTGGACATGATAATGAGTGATGACGAAAAGTGTGTGATTAATAAGAGCGTAGGCAAGAAAGAAAGATATTAAGGTTGCAAGGCGGGTAAGGGGGGAGGATTTGATGGGTGTGCATGCTCCAGTGAACATGAAATAAAAATTCTAGTGAATGAATACCATAACAATGAGCGAGGGATTGCTGCAGATGGCGGTGGATCTGGAAGAGATGATGAGAATGGACTAACTGGAAAGTTTGGTGATCCACGTGTGAATGATAACACCTTCTGGAAGTTATATGCTGAGAGAAGACTATTTGTTTCAAGCTGCTTCTTCAAACATAAAGACATCATTCAGTATGTTTGAGAGAAGCCGTCCAAGGGATCAAGAATTGATCTAATGAGGTGTGATCAAAGGCTGCGAGACCTCAAATTGATTCAGATCATCTGATGATCTCTATTACTAATCTTTCGAAGGAGGGAGAAATAACAAAAAGGGTTAAAGTAGTTGACATTCGAATGAAATCCATGTGGATAAGAAAAGAGTTTATGAAACCTACAGTAAACAAAGGTTTGACAATTTTGAAGATGGGGGGGGGGGGTGCCTTTCTAAATAACTGTGGATTATAAAGTCAGAGTTGATCGAATGAAAAGATGTACGGTGGAAAGTGAAGGTGGAATACAACAAGTGAGCTTGTTTAGAATGCTGATCGGGTATAGTAAATGTGGAGAAGTGCAAGAGATGTAAGAAAGAATGTATACGGACGGTAAAAGAATGCAAGGAGAGGGTGGTAAGAGAAAAGGGCAAGGGAATGTTCTGGAAATATGGGATTAGAAATGAGTAAGCCAGAAGAAAGTTGAATATATGATTTAAAGATGTTAGAACGCTTTGCAATGAAATAACTAATGTTGGAAAGGGACGTGTTCCAGGAGTCCTATGCCTCCGTTAATCAAAATAAGTTTATGTAAAAAAAAAAAAAAAAAAAAAAAAAAAAAAAAAAAAAAAAAAAAAACAATAAAAACATTTATTAAGGCTTTTGGAACTTTTAGCGTGACGAACCTAGTTCTTGATGGAATACTTTAGCGGAGATATGGTTCTTAAATCTAGTTCTTTAAAGTATGGTTGAAACGGATTATGGAATGATTGTGGAATTTATGCAAGTCTTTTGGTAATGCTCCACTAAGTAGACCAAAGCATTGTCCTATTTATAAAGAAAGAAACGGAAAAAATTAATATATTCTTCTTTTTTTGTATTCCTCTTTTAACTTTTCGATGTCGAGGAAGCAAATGACCATTGGATCTATTTGAAATTTGACCTATCAGGGGATCATCTACTGAAGCTTTGCTTAGTCTGCCAAGCTTGTTGGTAAAGGGACAAACACAACCCTCCATGCCCTCAGGGGGATTCGAATCCGTGATTCGCTGGTCTCGAGAGCGACATGATCTATGCTTATAATATATTGGTACAAATGGAAAAACGCATCATTATCATTATTTTACATTTCATAGTTCCTATAAATGTCGGAAGCAACAGTAGGATCTTCTTTGGCCATATTTTCTCTCATTCTTTCCGCTCCTAGACTGATTTGATTAATCCATCAAATGCGACCAGAAGAAATTTGAATAATTCTGACTGCAAAGCCTATTGAAAAAGTGTCTGTGTGTAGGAGCTGAACTTTGAAGGGTATGAACATTTTGGAAACGTTTAATTATAGTAAAGCTGAAATTTTAGATAAGTGAGGCTGACTGAGAGGAATGGACTATGAAATTACGAATGAAAGAGTAAGAGAGTAGTGAAGAGTGATGAAAAATGTGGCAGACGCAGGTTGTACAGGGTGATCCAAGCTTCACCACTCCTTTTTGTGAGACTACAGCTTCTAAACAAATTAATTTATTTAAAAATGTAAGCTGAAATATATACCACAATAACATAGAAAGATAGTAAGACTCTTTAAAAAACATTTGTTTCATTATTGCTTCATAATGGCGGAAGAAAGTTTGCTCTTAGAAATACGCGTAAAAAGTTTACTTTCACGAACATGGATGGAGCACAAGTCGACTAGAAACACGAAAACAAATTGTAGAGAATCGATTAGATTATCAAATTACAACTTACTTTGTTCAATAAGTTAATTTGTTTAAAACTATGATCTATTAGTCGTAAATGTGCACCGTGGATTTTACACCAAAGGAACAAAGAATGACTGGCTAAACTAAGTGTACACTGGACAGGTGGATATTATCCTAAGTGTGGGAGTCGGAGAGCAAGGACACTATGGAAGGAATAAGTGGAACTTTATTGGTTTTGGCAATTTGAACAAGAGGCGATCATGTATGATGAAACGGAAATTGCGTGTCATGCTTAGGATTGCCTGGAGATATTTAATTAGAGTGATTTATCCAAAGTTCTTAATTTTATCAGCATTCGACCTATCATATCCAGAGGATTGTGGCATGATGTTGATAATAGCAGGCCATGTTTAAATAAATTCTACGAAAATAGTTTCAACAATTTTATTTCTTCTGGACATGTCGTAACACAGCACTTCTACTATACGAGGATCGGTCATATAGTAAATACAACCACCAATGGAAGTCCGAGTGCAGCAGTGAAACGCCAATGCTGCATAGGGGACCCAAACCAATTTAATCTGTGCTGTATTTCGTGATTCTCCGGCACAGCACCAAATCAGTGATATGACAGCCCACTAGAAACATCAGGCGCGGCCTATAATAAGTTTTTTGCATTTGATGGTAAATAAGGCCACTCAGATCCATGCCGAATTAAAAAAGCGTATAGGCGGACAATGCCCCATTATGTGAGGCCACGTATGCAGCAGCGGCAACGTTTTCAAATTGGCCAGATTCATCTGGAAGACGATCCCCGCTTGGGCGGCCCTCCATCAGGTTTTCGGGGCTCTAAGGGTTCTTGTTGGCCGATTACGCTCGGAAAGAACAGACGAGCACAGAGATGATATCGGAACCTGCTGAGAAATTACTGGGCGTCATCAAGACTAAGCAGCACAGAAAATTGTTGCTCTTCATGACAATGCTCCAGAACATGTAGCATGAAGAAACTGCGACATTCGCGAGGATACTTGAATACAATTACTGCCTCAACTGCAGTATTTAGCCGATTTGGCACCCAGCAACTTATTCCTCTTTTTAGGCCCGCCGCAAATTCATTTTACACTAGCGCTAAAATGAATTTGTGGCGGGCCTTACACAGAAAGAGCACGCTGCGAGGACGCCATTCCGAATTAGGAAAGATCATCTTTGAGGTGGAACAATTCCTTCAGGGTTAAAGAGGGAGACTACAGCAGCTGATTCAAATATAAAAGAAGAATTAACCACTCTTTCGCTGCACGTGTCCGAGGCTCTCTTTCATCATGATGATAGTAAAGGCTTTATGACCGACCCGTCGTATACATTTGAAAGCCTGTCCTAAGTAGTTATAAATACCACCACTAAACGAGGTCTGGGTTATGGGCCAACATCAGGAGAGAAACAACAAAAACAAGTTGTTTCTTATACAAACCTACAATTTTATTCCGATCTTGATGAAGTTTTGCACGCTTGATCTATATGAGATTTCGGAAAAATAATAATGATGGCATGGCATCCTATTAGGAGATATTTCGATAAATGGCATTAAATCAAGATAGTTTACCTTGGGTGTTGGACTCTACCAAGAGTGGCTACTGTCGCCTCTGTTGTTCATTATTTTTAAGGACTTGATATAGAGGGGCAGCCGAGGCGATGAGCGTGTTAATGTGGGTGATTGCTTGGTGGGGAGGTTGCTCTTTAGCTGACGATCTTATCCTCCTTGGGTATTCCTGCAATGATCGGTTTGCAGACAAGTATAAAGAGTTGGGATGAAAATCAAGTGTGGCAACGGGGTTCTGGTCCATGAAAGTGCGTTCTCCATGTTAGGGGAGCCCTATTGAGACAGGCAAGTGATGAGCGTCAAGACCGAGAACTGAATGCTCGGATCGATGCAGCAAGCTGTATCAGACGCGTACTGTGGCGATCCGTCGTAACGAAACAAGAGCTAGGAAACAAAGCCAAGCTCTCCGTTTTCAAAGCTATCTTTGTCGCCATTCCCACCAATCTGGAATTGGATTCAAACCAATTTTTGGAACCCGTAATGACAGAAAGAGTGCGATCGCGGATGCAAGCGGTCAAAATGAGATACTTGAGAGATGTGACAAATAGAGTGCACCGAAGCACACTAAGGGATACTTTAAGTGTTGAGACGCTACTTTACCGCATTGAGAAGTCTCAGCTGTATCGGTATAGCCACGTGATACGGATGCCGCAGACTGGTCTTCCTAGGCGGTGGGTAATAGACCGAGGGGTCGGCCTAGATGGCTGAAGATCGCGAGCGCTGGAGATTCTCCATAGGGCTGCTGCCCCCGCGACCCTAACGAATAAGCGAATTTGAAAAATACGTACGCAAGAAAGTAAGTAAATAGGTCAAAATAGGGAAAGTCACATAAGGCCCTTCAAAATAGTCTTCTAGATTCTCCATAATTCCTTGCTTGTTGTGGTGAAGGCGCTGTATACCATCAACTCTCGCCTATCGTCTTTCGCCTTTAAGATATCTGGTTTATTTGCAAAGCGTTTCCCAAGCAACCACTTCTTCAATTTTTTAAGTACTTAATACAGAATTTGAAATTTACATACTGAATATGCTATGGTACCACGTGTTTAGAAGAAATAAAATCGTTGCCATCACTTATGATATGTTCCACGTATTTAACATGTAGGCTATATACAAGTCAGAGTCAAAAAACCGTGGACACTCTGTTTTTAGAGAAAAGTTTACATTTGTCGGTGTACAAATAAATGACAATAGTGTTTGATAAGTGTAAATTTTTAATCTAATGTACTTTTGGATCTGTTATGTACGTCTGTAAAAAAATCAGAGCAAAATATGTACTACTACAAATTTTAAAAAATCAAACAAAAAATAACAACAAATCAAAAAAGCGTGGACACTCCAACTTGGAGTCATAATACTGTGGACACCTTGTCAATTATAATTATACATTGTTACTAATATTTTGTAACATCGCCTTTTGCATTAATTAAAGCTTGCAGACGTTTTGGCATGGAACAAACAAGTTGGTTGCACAATTCAGGCTTTACATCGTCCCACAGTTGCTGCAGATACTCCGTCAGTTGATTCTTGATTGTTGGTTGCATTTTTTTGAACTTTAGCCTTCAAAATACTCCAGATATCTTCGATAGGGTTCATGTCTGGTGAACTGGAAGGCTAATCCATCAGGTTAATTCTGTTCACGGCAAACCATTCCTTAGTCGTCTTCGCTCTATAGCATGATGCTCCATCTTGCACCACGACCCAACTTGAATTCTGCAATTGAAGGACGCAAATTTCCGTCCAAAATGGTCTGGTACTTTGCTGCATTCACTGTCCCTTCCACTAAATGCAGTTTCCCAACACCTTGGCTGCTTATACATCTCGAAACCATAAGGGATGCTGGAAACTTAACACTGCGTTTCAGACATGCAGGATGATTCGCCTCATTTTTCGAACGAATCACCGTATTTCCAGTTTGACACCCAACAGACAAATGAAACGTAGATTCGTCGCTAAAAATAACTTTTTTCCACTGGTTTTCGGTCCAACTGAGTCGCTCCTTGGCCCACAGCAAACGATTTCTTTTTGTTTCGATGTGAGAAATGGCTTCTCTTTGGCCTTGTAAAATTTGTAGCCCAGATGGTGGATTCTTCGCCTTGTTGTGGATGTGGATACCGGTGTATTAATCATGTGCTGCCATTTTTTCAACAATTCTGATGTTGGGGTAAAGCGGTTGGATTTAATTATGGTTTTCAGTTGTCTGTCATCGCGAATAGGTCTTTTTCGGGCGGCCTGATGATTTTCTAATATCCACGTTACCCGTTATTTTGTACTGTTGGATCAATTTATTAACCGCATTTTTTGAAACTCCAAGCATTTCACCAATTTGTCGCATTGACAAGCCGCTTTGTGATGTTTAATAATTTGATTTCGTCTGTTAACACAGAGCTTTTCCGGGCGCCATTGTCAATGTTTTTACCATTGAAATGTGTACAATCACCTGATATGTAAATGAGACGATTCCATTCAATCATTGGGGGTTGTAAAGGCATGATTGATAAAGCAAATCAGCCTTGTCCACAGTATTATGACTCCAAGTTGGAGTGTCCACGCTTTTTTGATTTGTTGTTAGTTTTTGTTTGAATTTTTAAAATTTGTTATAGTACATATTTTGTTCTGATTTTTTACAGACGTACATAACATCCAAAAGTACAGTCAACCAAAGGAAATAATCCACACGAGCTTAATACTTAATATTACATTTCATGCTAATGTGTTGTTTTAATAGCTTTTTTGATTATAATTATTTAAATTAAATAATCTTAATAATGTTAACTCTAAATGTAATATTAAAGTATTAAAAATAAATTAATATTGAAACGGTAAAACTTAAGAGTAAAATTCAAGTGTGGATTATTTCCCTTTGATGACTGTACATTAGATTAAAAATTTACACTTATCAAACACTATTGTCATTTATTTGTACACCGACAAATGTAAACTTTTCTCTAAAAACAGAGTGTCCACGGGTTTTTGACTCTGACTTGTAGATAAGAAGTGCACTAAAGCGAGGGAGTTACGGAGCTTAATTTCCCTTTCCCCAAGACTGGAATTTAAACCATAATTTTGCTTCTAAAAACATTGTTTTTCTTCCAAAAACAACCTTAATCTCGGAAGAATAATAGAATACAACCCGATTCAAAAAGATCTTAGGTGTGCTCTAATAAGAACTACTAAATTGAAGCAATTCGAAATTACATGAACAGGGGAGGCAGTAAATTTTTCCAGTCTATCCACTGTTAGGTCGTTGTCTTCCAAAATCCAATCAAGCACGTCATTCCCTTCGCCAACTCCTATGACCACGTGGAAACAAGATTCGAGAATTTATCTACGATTCTTTAACGTGCAAAGCCGCGAAACCACCATTTAGCACAAAAGGGATTTAAGTTAACTCCTCCATAAGGAGTGCGTTCCTCTTCAATTTTCGTTAAATCTTATGTAATCTTAAATAAGGTCAGCGACTATTGTGAAATCAAACGGCTGGTGACGTAAGAAGAATGACGACAAAAGAAGGAAGACGAAGATCTGCAGGAGAAAAAAATGGATAAATTAAATCGACATTTGGATATATGATAGCAATAGAAAATAAAAAATAAATAAAACAGAACTATTACTGTTCAAATCATCAGAAATATCTTTATATTTATTTCTATACTCTACACGTCTGTAGAAAACAATTTAGCTAAATGCTTTTCTATAAAGAGGTAAATAGGAGATTTAGGACAGAATGTAGATGGCCGATTTGCATCGGTGAAACGGTGAATTGCATGCTGTAAACCATCAGGGATGATAATAATAAAATTATAACCTGGTTTTATAAACCCGAATTTTGATTGTTTTAATCGGAAAGTAATGGGAATTTGAGTTTCATAAATAATTTTTAAACATTCAGAGCGAATCAGATACTACAGTAAAACAGAACAACAGTGACAGTTATAAAAGTCAGTGTTGTAAACTACAAAACCAATTTCTGTAGCCTACAATATTACAGAAAAGAGACTGTAATATTTGCAGTTATGGTTAAAGAGACTGTTGTGGTTAAAGAGACTGTAATTTTGCAATCTTAGGATTAAACAACGATTCGGGGACAAAATTATTCAGTCAGTACTACTATTCAAGAAAAGTTTTTAATTTCTCGAAAAGTTTTCAAGTAAAGACATAAAATAATACACCAACGAAAGCAATCAAGTACTCATAAATCTACAATGTGAGTCATTCACTTCAAATCGAACAAAATCGGGTGATAATTGACCTTAGGGTCTCCGATATTTCTCGAACTTTATCAGTGTATTCTAGTGGATAAAATATAAGGCATGCATAGTTTCGTTTGCCAGATAATTTATATTTTAGTTATAATTAATTAAACTGGCCAACAAAATTTAAGATTTTTCTTGTGACAAAATGAAAGTGGGTGATTTTTGGTAGTATTTTTTCTGCTGATTACGAATATAATGTTTGAATTTTTCTAGCACGCACAGCTGTCTTGTTTTACAATGAAACATTTTTAAATCATTCAGTGTTTGGGGCCTGGTAAATTTCCTTGCGGCCCCAAAATATAGATACTTTAACAATGTAGCCGCTTCTCTTCACTCCCATTACTTTAACATAGAAGTCTCGATGTGCATAACTTGGAAACTTGACGTGATAGAAAAAATCTAAAAGCAGATTCGGATTCTACCTACAAATTACTACTAAGAACACTTTGTGTGGTCTTAGTCACAAAATGTGTGTTGACTAGTGTTATCAAAGTTATCAAAAATTTCGCGCATCTCATCACACAAAACGAAGCATATCTCTGGTTATAGTCGTCGTACGGAATTGTCGTATACGTCAAATTGAAGCTAAAATGAATCACTTTTTACTTTAATTTACTTTATGGACTTCAAAATAAAATAAGAGGGGAATAAATGCACTTTAATTTTATAAAATCATATATTAACCTGAAAACGATGCTCTAAAATTATTAAAAAAATAGAGTTTAATTCCCTCATATCCATTGCAAAACACTACGAAATTACAGGAGGGAATTCCAAATAGTTCAATCAGTAGTCGCGTTCACAACTTTTTAACTTTTCTCACTTTTTCTCACTTATCTTGCTTAAGTCACTTTCAGTGACGTCATTTTCAGGAAAGCGAAGTCTCAAAAGTCACTTTACTGAAAGCGTGTCAATACTTATGTCTTACAAAAGCTTTTCTTACTTTTCTGGCTTACAGCTACTAACTTCCGGTTTAGTGGTAGCCATATTGAATCGCCGCTTCGATCGTTTCGATGATTGCACACCGATAAAACTTGTAATTTTAAGGCGTAAGTAATGCATTTAACGTTGTAAATTTTGTTGGTTATAAATTAAGGAATAATAAAACATGGAGAACAATAAAAAACTTTTTTCACAATCAATAAATCACTTACTATTTTTCAAACAATTTCAGTACGTTCATCCGTAGCCTCCGCATATGTAAAGCTGACGCAGTTTTAGATGCAAAAGTAACAAAAGCAGCAAAAGTGATCTTTTCACTTCCGGTTTCATTCACAATGAAAATCTACTTTCTTTGCTTTTCAAAAGCAAAGAAAGTCACTTTCCCTTAAGTGAAAGGATGTGAATGCGACTAGTATTAAATTATTTATCAGGTCCGGTGCGCTGCTTTGATGTGTGAGCAGGAGCAGGAATACAACAATGGGTCAGGCGACGTCCTTGAAGCGACGATCACGTCATGAGCAGTTAACATTTTTAATTAAATTACATCATTTATTTTCTATAATTCTAAAAGGAATCACTTTGAAATTTGGGTGGCCATTAGAATAAACTTCAAGAAATATGCTAGTATTTTTTACAGATTTTCAATATGTCGTTTTAATTTAACATTTTCAAAATTAAGGTTAAATCACGTTAAATAAATTTTTCATTAATTTCAATTATATCTAAAAAAAATATACAGTTTAAAAGCCCACATTTTAAGCTTTAATATGAGCCATGAATGACACCTGTACGACATACAGTTTTAGAGGAACGTGCGTTTATAGAACACCTTAACCGGCTAATTTCTGTAAATTTGACTGCGAATATCTTTGTACGAAATTATGTTAGATGAAAATTAACACCGTGGGGTTACTTATTTTGATGTAGGGACTGTATAAAAAAGTTTGAATCTTTTATAAAAATGTAGTGTTTTTAGGTGTTCCATTTCACGTAGAATGGTTAATGTAGAGAAAATAAGTGAAAAAAAAATAGTAGAAGTAACTTAGCTAACATTTAATCGAACTTTTTGCTTGGACGAAAGTATTCAGTCGCTCAATAGAAGAAAAACGTTGAAAAATAACTACTGTAGCCACTGAAGTAATGTTTAGTTGGGCCACCTTGGGCCTTAATGACTGCATCCAGACGAGTTGACATCCAAATTTTCTTCCGAAACATTCTTGAGTTACTGACTGAATACTTTTGTCTGTCCTATTACCAGACACCCCTCTCGTGTTTTGTAGTTTTTACAGTTTTTTTTTTGAATTTGCAAAGTCGGTCGTTTGTTGCCATTTTTTTTCGATTTTTTTTTATTTTGACTTCAGATTCGGATAGAGCATCAAAAAGTAAGTAAAAGTCATAATAGGCGTATCTATTCGGGAACATGGCCAAAATGGTGGTTAAAGTTAACATTTTAGTCCTTCGAGCCGGGTCGTTTAACTTTAACCATTATTTTGGAACAACGAACTTCGCAACTACAATAATGATGTTTTTAACTGGCTTGCGCTTTTAATATCGTTCTGACTTCTGACAATGCAGTACCACGCGTTCTCAACTGGTTTAAAGCTGAACACTAATAAATTATGCAAACAACATTTATTGGATGCTTTGATTAACAGTAAAGACCAAAAGTGCTCAATACAAGATACTGCAATTATAAATGTAACATTTTCACATGCTTCATCAAGTGACTAGATAATTTTGCCCCCGAAAGTATATGTAGAGTATCAAAGTGTACGTTATCATCAGTTACACCATTAGGATGAGAAATACTCCCATACGTTGTGGACTTAAAATTTTGAACTTCTCTCTCCACATTCATGGCGATCACCTCTCCAAATGACATCATCATCAAATGACTCCACTCGGATTTCTACTGAGACCCCACTAGTCTCTTTAGCCCGTTATTAAATACACGGCAATAAAATTTTTAATACATATCTTAAATTTAGAGAAATTCAAATCCTTGTGGCAGTTTCGTTAGCAATTCGCGTTTGCGTTTTCGGCCGGTCTTCGCTATGGTAGATCCGCTTTTATTATAATGGCCTTTTCTTTTTTTTTTTTTTTAAGGCGAAAATAGTATATTACAGAGTGCCACATGAGTTGACAGAGAATGACGATTGAAGAGACAGCTGTGATATGTGGGTGAAATTACCGACGGAAAAAAACTAGGAATGAGAGAATTACTACACGGCTCGTGTCCCCGTCATGTTCTTCGTTTGTCGACATCGCTAACCAGCCTCGGAACAGAACACTGAAAAGATTTATCTTTAAATTATTATAATAACACCAACAATGAAATAAAGATGTCAACGCTGCACATACAAACACACTTCTAAAATGAGAAAGAATGACAAGAAGGCACAACAACAACGAAAAAATAAAAAAGAAAGAAAAGCAAAATACGAACGCGTGGGTAACTGCGCGTGTTAGCACAGTGGGCGACTGAGTTGTCATGGCAGCGTAATGATATTCCAGGTACTGTCAGCACTAATTTTTTTTTATCAATGAGTTTCATTTTATTTATTTAACAAAAACGGCAATTGCTTTTCCTTTTTTATTTATTCATATGTATTAAGAAATGCAACGTTATAGTTGCATAGTTGAGCTTCAAAAGATTGTACAATGAAGATGTAAACAGGTTTTAAAGCTGAAGAAAATGCAACTTTTAATTAATCCAAAGGATCTTGTTTTATGGTTCCGTTACTATTGCTAGAGCTATAAGGCATAAAGGAATTACATAAGCTGGTGTAATTATTCAAAAACTTTGCTGTTAGTGAATGGTTTATAAGATACGAAATCATTAATGTAAAAAGCAAAAGATACTGAAGAAAGTTTTGAGGCATTGATTTGTTTTTAAAAAGCTATTAAAAAATTCGTTATATTTATGAATGCTGATTGAATTAATATTGGCAACAGGAACGGTCATATTTAGAGTTGCAAACTTTATAACTGTCTATCCCAATTGTCCGCCATTTTTATGAAAGATGACCCATAAAAAAATCTACACAGTACATGCAATGAATAAATTTAATGCACCACGACCTTGTGTTCATTTACAAAACCATGAGCACGCTAAGGTAAATTTTTATTTATTTGTTTAAAATATTACAATGAACGGCCGTTAAGGTTTACAATCACGTGACAGCGTGTAAAAGAAAAAATAGAATTACAGCAGTAATAGATGCTTAACGAAACTCAATTATGTGTTCCTGGGAGGAAAGGCAGAGAAGAGTGAGTGAAGTAGATTATATTGGGGACCAATGGTGGGAAGGGAAGGCCAAAGATAGATGGATGAATTGATGGATAGATAGACAGATGGGTGGGTTGATAAAAGGCGATTGGAAGGTGTTGTCCCGGGTGAGGCAATCTCGTTAGGTTTCACAGATGAAAGATGGGATTACAGGAACAGTAGAAGATGCCAGAAGAAATAAAAAAGAAGGAAAAAATAGAGGAAAGGAAGGAAGGAAGGAAGGAACTAAAGAGTGAGTGGACAGTCTTCTTACTCACCACGACCACAAATAAACATTAAAGCAGCACCTCGGAAGATTACCAAAGGTTATCCTATTACGTGACGTGATGATGTGTCACAAAGAGTCACAAGTGACTTGAAAGAAGAAAACTTCTGGAAATGCAATAAAAACTATATCTACACTTACGTTCATTAGGCCTCTGTTCTGTTCGTCATAATTTGAATTTCAATTTATTGTTTAAAATAGCTTCCTCGGAATCGTGTAAATTGCTCTTTTCCACATTTAAAAAGAGTGTTGTTGGTTTCATCGACGTTGATGTTTATTTCTATATTTAAACGAGCTTCGGTTGTCATAAAATTAAAGTATATGTGTTAGAATAAATAACTGTCTCGTGTGGCGCAATATAAAACCCGAGCAAAAATAAATATCTCTATCAAAACGCCTGCACATTTGTATTAAACGTCTGCACATTCAAAAGAAGAGTTCCCTAATTAATTTTTAAATGTCTGATAATGAGCCACGTTAATAATAATAATAATAATAATAATAATAATAATAATAATAATAATAAAGATATCATTATTATCTTTGAAATAATATTCTTTGCATTAGTATATGCATGCTACATGGAATTCTTCTGAATTTCAATATTAAAGCACGCATAGCCTCTGAAAATTGAAACCTGACTGCAAAGACTAAAAAACCTAAAATAGGTGGAAAAAAAAATGGTTTTGAATTTCACATTCGAAAACTTATTTGCTCACTAACGAAAACGTTTTGAAGGGAACAGATTTGAAAGAAACGTATCATGCCATTAACAAACATATTAATATTTACATAAGTTTTTTTGGAAACGCCAAATTTCCAGGTTAAAAAAACAATTTTAAACATTACCAAATTAAAATGAACATTTTAGAACATAAACTTGAAGTTTCTTCCTGAGATACACATATGGGTCATTCCACGTCAATTCAGGCAGAAACTTTTTATTTTTGGCAGCGGATTTTTATGAAATTTGGTATATACAATTGCACTAGGGAGTTGGTAATAAATGCCAAATGTTTTTTTTTTTTCATTTTTATGGAACTTACGAACATTTAAAATTTTCGAAATTTGAGTGGGGGCCTTATCTATGACATACTGTAACTTCGGTTGTATTTTACTTAGAAAGATGTGATTGGTGACATACGAAAGCTCTTTAACTGTAGATTCTACATGAAATTTTTAAAAATTATATTACGCATGCACAAATATTTGAATTTAATAAAAATATTTTATTTATGCAAATTTCTCAAATGGTGGGTATTTTTCTTCGCTAAAAATTATTATTCTCTTACACATACTTTCATAAAAACAATACAAAAAATTCAAAACTGTGGTTTGCTCCGTTTTGAAGATATTAATTTTTAAAGCTCGAGTTCCAAGCCACAATACATCCGTTTGTATGTTACAGTTTTTCAGATGGACAAGGCATCCTAAGAAATATAAATTTTGTGGTAATCTCCGATTGTCTTAAATATCCTACAGCTGTTTTTTATTCCTTTCAATGTGAACTCATTAAGTTTTTAAAAGAAAATTCAATAAATGTAGAGAAGATACGAGGGTTGATCGAAAAGTAATGCCTCCATGGCTGTAACTTTTATATTTGTTAACCGATTTTCAAAATTCTTTTTGTATCTGATACTTACATTTGTCCTCTATGCAATGCACTATTCACTTTTTGACATTATCCCCATCCCTTTCCACACACTATACCAACGTGTGACCACTCGGGTGAACCCATCAGAGAGGAAGTCCGGGGTTGTTGTCGACACCAGGATTGAATGGCAGCTTTGGACCACTTTCTGCAGCACGATAACGCTCGCCCGCAAACAATCGCCACACACTAGAGGTGTTGCAGCGCCTACAGTTCAAAGATGAAAGATCTTGCACCTTGCGACTTTCACCACTTCCCAAAGAAGAAAAAGCACCTTAAGGGACATTCAATCCCTGATAACGAGATAAAAGAGCAGTTGCACGTTGTGAAACACTCTGCTCAATATGGCTGGTGAGATTTGCTGAACTTCAGTTGTGATTTCCTCCTTCAGCTCAGGCAAAGTGTGCGGATTGTTTGCATACACTTTACCTTTCAAGGCACCCCAAAGGAAGAAATCGAGAGGTGTGTGGTCCGGCGAGCGTCCAGGCCAGATGCCACGCGAGATGATTCGATCAGCAAAGACATCCTGCAGAAAGTGCATTGATGTGTGTGCTGTACACGTTTCCATGCACTACTGCACACTAACTTTTGAATTACCCCGTATAATGAAGCCTGTATCAACTTCAGCTGCCTCTGCAATTTATCTCTTCCTTCAGGGTAATTCAGAAGTGACTGACTCTGAGGAAGTGTAAAGTAAATATACTTTCTTTATTACTAACAATTCGACATCATAATGCAAATTTATATTTTCTTACTAAATTATCTTCCAATTTAACAGGTGCTCAATACTTTTCTGACTTCTGGAAAAAAAATCTAAAGTTCTAAGAAACATTTTTCCTATTGATATAATTATTATTGTAATACTACTATTGATTTTATTTTTTCGTGTCATTATAATTAATAATACTATTTGTATAAATAATAAAACGTAAATAAATGAATGGCCCCAAGGTTGCACGCTTTCTCTTCCCTGTACGTGTAGTCAAGTCCCTACTACCTGACTCCCGCTCAAGCTTTAAAAATTAATATCTTCAAAACGGAGCAAACCACAGTTTTGAATTTTTTGTATTGTTTTTCTGAAAGTATATGTAAGATATTAATAATTTTTAACGAAAAAGAAATACCCACCATTTGAGAAATTTGCATAAATAAAATATTTTTATTAAATTCAAATATTTGCGCATGCGTAATATAATTTTAAAAATTTCATATAGAATCTACAGTTAAAGACCTTTCATATGTCACCAATCACATCTTTCTAAGTAAAATACAACTGAAGTTACAGTACTTCATAGATAAGGCCCCCCCACTCAAATTTCGAAAATTTTAAATGTCCGTAACTTCCATAAAAATGAAAAAAAAAATTAATAATATTTGGCATTCATTACCAACTCCCTAGGGCAATTGTATATACCAAATTTCATTAAAATCCGAGAGGTTAGTGCCAATACCTGCCTGAACTGACGTGGAATGACCCATATTTGTACTCCACCTAAATGAAGATCGAAAAATCTCGTTTAACTTTTTAGCCTGCCAGAAATCACTATTTTCAACTCACCTACTGCTTTATCGACAACAAATTGTCGCTTTATTCGAAACAAGAAGATAATCCTCCCGAGGAAGGTATAGGAAAGTAGCGGAAGACCTGAGATCATCTATTTTTACCCTTTTATCTCACTTTTTAACCCCCTCCTCCCCAATTTTTTAAATCGAAAAATTGATTTTCTCCCCAGTATTTAGAAAGTGTAATAGACCTCTATCGTCTTTCGTTTCTCATCATTTCCGATCGAATGATATATGACATGCCATATGTTGCCATAGTTCTAAAGACCAAGTAACTGCCTCTCCCGCAATTCCGACCCCATTGGGACACTTTGGCCCAAACTTCATAGTAATGTTGAACTTGTTTAGACGAATCTGCATAAATACGCGTAGACCTTTTGGTCCGTTCTAATTTCCGCCCCCGAAACTCCGACCCTAGTGGGCCAATCAAAACTACACATGCCCATAGTAAACTACATTCCGAATTTCAACCTTCTACCTCAAAAATGCGGAAATTATGAAGGGGGTGGACAGACAGACAGACGGACATTGTGAAAACAATAAGTAGCTCCATTCTTCCGCTACTTAATAACGACAAAAATAAGTTCTAAAAAAAAACCAAAGCTCAAAGCTATTAAACCACGAATCAGAAGTGCGAGAAATATCACGAATCTTTACTCGGTACATAAACTTTCACACTAAGAAGATGTTTTAGTCGCCTTCGTGTTCTTTTCCAGTTTTTTTTTAATAAAGAGACACACTCCTCATGCACATACATACTATTAAGTAGAAGGAAAATAAAACTTTTCACAAAAGCACAACGAAATGTAGTTTTCTCTCCTTATACATATAAAAGAAGCGGTTCTTTTTCTTTTTTTTATTTTCTGTAATTTTTTTTTCTTTTTTATCTTTTTTAACTTTTTCCTTTTGTTGCCAATGGGCATTGTTGTTTCGGACGTCAAGACATTTGGCGCCTTTGGCAAGGCCCACCAGCGACCCACGAAATCCCATTGGCCAGTGTCGACCGAGTGCGTGGACTTTTTGACTGAAGATACTTCAGGGTCCCCTTACAAGACCGACTCACTTTATTTAAAGGGCCATTCCTTCCCATTTTTTTTCTTCACTTATTTTTATTCTCTTGAACCGCACAGGGACCAAACACTTGAAACGGCCAAGCGAATGAATGTGAAGAATAAAAAAACAGACACGGAAAGTGAAATTAAAGGATTTTTCATCCCCCCCCCCCCCCCCCTTTTATCTCCTTAGATTTTTTTATGTAGTTTAATGAAGTTTAGATTGCCTTTTGACAGTAATATTTTAAAAACGAAAAAGGGGGAAATAAATGCAAATTCTTCTCAAGATAATGTATTTGTACCCTATTGAATGGGTTTTGCATATCATGGGTTTATTTTGTCGACATGCAATACCCTTCGTTAATATTATAAATTATATGAGTGAAAATTTTCGAATGCGATTGATCAAAAATCCATCCAGTTTATTTTTATTATTATTATAGCGTTTTCAGTCACTCTCCTGCCAATTGCGACGAAAGTTGAGATATTTAAAAAGTAATGATGAAAAATAGGAAAGAAAATTCCGCAGCCCGGATTCGAACC
>JAHWFO010047825.1:5626104-5640346 GCA_023313115.1 Rhysida immarginata | reverse complement strand
AAATGTTCTTGTGGACAAGTGGAGTCTCCTTTCTCTCTCTCATGTATTCTAGCATCCACAGATTCGTAAGGTCAGTTTTTAATTTATTCTTTAGCTTAGTAAACGTCGGATAGCCTCCATAGACCAAAAATACGAGGGGAGATCAAAAAGTAAGTTGCACTTTCACGGTATGGCCATTTATTACACCACCTATACAAAAGCAACACGGCTATAGCAGCATACAATGTAGGTTCACTTTTCCACATAGTCCCCAAGAGACCCTAAACATTTATCTGAACGATCAACCAACTTTTCGATTCCGGATGCATAGAAATCTCCTCCAGCGTTTTATAACTACACGGTGACAGCCGCTTTCACCTCCTCATCGTTTCAAAATCGATGTCCACCGAGTTCCGTTTTGAGCTTACCGAAAAGATGAAAGTCGCATGGCGCTAAGTCGGGACTGTATGGAGGATATTGCCAAACCTCCCACTTGAATCGCTGCAGCAGTTCGCACGTTTGGCGGGCCTTGTGTGGTGTTGCGTTATCGTGCAGTGATTTCACGATGAATGTCCGTGCAATTCACCCGTTTGGCCCATAGAAATCGGATTGCTGTCGCACCTCAAGTTTGGAGTGGACATCCAGTTGACGCGCCGTTGCTTTTAGCCCGCTAGTCACACAAAACACGACGGGAAACCACAGCAACCGTCCTATCCGACGTCTGCGCAGTTAATGTCCCTTTCTCCGCTTTGCCCAAGATTGCGACACACAGCGCGCTCCTGCGGCGAGTTAGTGCAACTTACTTTTTGATCTCCCCTCGTACATAGACCACAAAGTTTTTTTTCTTAAAATTTATTTTTTTACTCTCATAAAGGTTATCCTGTGCGGAATTGCATAATCTCATTTAAAGGATTCTTAAAAATAAGCCTAACTCCTTCAGTACTGGAGGCTAAGAGCTCAAGCACATCCTACCCCTTCACTATGAGTATGTTGGTTATGGCTAAGGAACACATTTTTAAACGCTTAGAGGTACTAACCAAACTTTTCATCCCACCATCCCAAATAACTTAAGATGGTTGAGGCTTATTTAACTTAACCAAAACTACAACTTACTTAAAACTCAAACTATGCAGGTGTGCAAAATAAAACAAATCGACTTAGCCTACAATGGGAGCGTCTTTCTCAAATTTCCCTTAGTGAAAAAAAATAAAGATTTAGACATTTGCTTAAAGCTGCAACAATGAAACTAAATCGGCCGGGATAAATAAGTAAATGAAGGAATGAATAAACAAGAAATTAATCCTCCTGAGATCATCTATTTTTACCCTTTTTTCTGCATTTTCTTGCCCCCCTCCCCAATTATTTAATCGAAAAATTAATTTTCTCGAACGTAGTATTTAGAAAATGTAAAACAGCTCTATCTTCTTTCGTTTCTAATCATTTCCGATCGAATGATATACTGGGTGATTCAAAAGTTACTGTGCAGTGGCTGGTGGACACGTTTGCTTGTTGTGAGAGTCCGCGCAGAGATTTACTGGGACTTTGCAACATTCTGTCCTGGATCTCAAGCACTTTCTCCTCCTATATGGCGGGGCGGCCCGATCGTGGTGCATCCAGCACACTTCCACTTGAACGGAACTTGTCGATTAAACTCCGTACTGCATTCCGATGAGGCACATGTACACCAGGGAACGTCTCTTGAAACAGCTTCCGAACCTTCTCTGTGTATTTGCCGGCGTTCCGGAACACATTCTCCACTAGGAACAAACGCTGTTCCGTTGTCAGCGCCAGTTTGCTACTACCGCACTCTGTGCACGTTTCCATTCACTATTGCACAGTAACTATTGAATCACTCTGTATAACATGCCATATGTTGCCGTAATTGGAAAGACCGAGTGACTGCCACCCCCACAACTCCGACCCCATTGGGACAATTTGGCTCAAACTTCATAGCAATGTAGATCTTGCCGAGAGGAATCTGCGTACCGAATTTCAGTTATTTTCATACTATAACGATCTCGTCAGAGGGATGATGAAAAGGTAGTAGTAAGGGCTTTCGAGTTCGAGAAAAAGAAAACCGGAAGGGTTTATATCCTGGGTCGTGTAAAGACTGGGTTCAGCTTTTGTTTTGGTTGAACCAGTAAATTTTATTTTTCTTAGCTGAATTTAAAAATTAATTATTGAAAAGCGAAAAGCCGCGAAAATCGATTGTTAGCTGGTAAATAACGTGTTTAAGCGTTCGGCGCCGCGTGCCGCGCTGTCGCGAGCGCGTGTTTGTTGCAACGGGTCGCGTGCGTATAGTTTGTTGAAAAAGTTTACTGGTTGGGCTAGGGGTATCATTTAGGGAGATCGCCGCCTCACCTTGCTCGCTGGTAGATCAGTGGTTGGGGGGGTTCCTAAGAGCTGTATCGACAGCAAGTTAAGGGTAGAGCCGAACTTTGTCCTTCCTTCCATCCGCTGATCCTCAGATGCCTTCTGACTAAACCGAGTGCGTTTGGAATATGGTATTCTCCGATGACTCCAGGCTCGTCGAGAAAATGACGCAACGCGAATACATGTTTTTCGTATGTCAATGACGGCTGAGACTGGAGTACCGAGGGAAGGATTGATACGAAAAAAGTGACTCATGAATTTAAACATATCATAAAGTTACTAATTATTCGATTGCACGAACACCCACTGTTACTACTGGTTAGGTTAGGTTAGGTTAGGTTAGGTTAGGTTAGGTTAGGTGAACAGCTTCGAAGGTGGAAGCGTGCTGCCGAGGTTGGAGCGGCCGACGGGAGCTATCGTTTCTAGAAGGAGCCGATCGTCAATAGTAGTGAACTGGTGTTAGCCAATGACGTATATTAAAGGTAGATTCTGAATCCTATTGTTAACATCGCCACCAAAGTGAAGCCAATTGAAGCCATGACAGTTCTGGGCATGGAGTAGTTAGCTGTCTGGCTGATTTGTTTTTGACGATTTTGGGCCCGAGTAATAATTAATTCAAAACCATTCCTCAAAGTTGTTCCGCGTACAACTGTACAAATACAGAGGTTGAGTCAAAAGTAGCGGCCGATCACTGCGCAAACTTTTAAATGAGCACCAGATAGGAACCACTCATTGCTAATCTTCAAAGTAGAGTCCATCATGCTCGATGATCTTCATCCAACGATCAGCCAGTTGGCGGATGCCCTCGCGAAACCACTCCTCCGGTTTCTGGGCGAAAAAGTCACGCACGACATCTTCAACCTCACTGACATTTGCAAAGCGCCGTCCACGCAGGAAGTGCGCCATGGACCGGAAGAGATGGTAGTCAGAAGGTGCCAGGTCGGGGCTGTATGCTGTATGTGGTCATCCCGGGGGTTTTCCAGCAGTTGACGACACACCTTCACTCGTTGTTGTGCTTGCTCGGGCGTCTGCTCGTGGGGCACAACTCGGTAGCTCCAGTTGACCTTTCCCATGGCTTGCAGATGTCGAACCACACTCGATTGTGATGTCCCGATGTCCGCCGCTAGTTCACGGGTGGTGCTGCCTGGGTTGGCTTCCACTTGTTGCCGTAGGACTACGTCATCCACTTCTTTGGGTCTTCCGCTCCTTGGTGCATCTTCCAGGCCCATGTCTTCAGACGAAAAGCGGGAGAATCACCTTCGTTCTGTCCGTTCATTGGTCACACCCTGACCTTCCACCCTGCAAATTTCGGCGGCTGCTGCTCGCGCACTGGTCCCCTTTTTCCAATAGTGACGAAGGAGCCCGCGTATCACTAATTTTTCTGCTCTGCCATATTTTCACACTGGCTGACGCAGGTGGCTGACATTGGTCTATGGCATTCAAATTCGTACTGACGTTTCTTCCCACTCTTTTCTCTTAATAAACTGCGATATACCCTTGTGGTAAATGGTCTTCGCCCAGAACTCGTCAAACTCTAACTCTCCCCCCCCCCCGTCCCGAGTCGGCCACTACTTTTGACTCAACCTCTGTAGACACGAAAAAGGAACAGAAATCACTTACCACAAGCATAAATCAAAAATACATAACTGAAAGATGATCGAAACGACATTGAAATTGAAACCATGATCGAAAAATTGTTTATAAAATTTAATAAAATATTTAAAATACGAAGTTAACGAAAAGATAAACTTCTCACTCCGTGATCGGCGTGCGAAAAAATTATTAATCAGCTACCCTCATATTTAGGCATGTATTTTGCATCATCTTCACTCACTTTCGGCCATGACGGTTCTGGGAGGCGGAGCTTCCCAATTGGCTTCAAGTATGGCAGCAGGTTTCGGGGTCTAGCTTTAATATACGTCATTGGTATTAGCATATTTCTAGGCAGGAAACAGAAATGTTTCTCAGTCGTTGCTTCTGCGCAGTTACTCCAGTTTCGGTTTCAGAAATATCGTCTATACCGTCCACTGTCCAGTCACATTATTAGGTACATCCTTCCTGTGCGCAGAAATGGATCGGTCCACTGCGCTGCACTTCATATGACTTGTCTTTGGTATAAATACAGCTAACCAAAACTTTCGTCGGTAATGAGAAAGGGCAAAGATCTCATACGACTTGCTGGACGAAGCATCACCAAGTAGGTAGTTCTCCTGAACTTTTCTGGTATAAAAGTCTCAAGGGTGTATCGAGAATGGTTCACCGCACAAAAAACGCCGAGTCAGCAGCGCTCTAGTGAAAGGAAACTGCTCGTTGATGAGAGGTCTGCGTAGGCAGGCTAGACGTGTGCTGGCCAACAGAGAAGCCACTGTTACCCATTCCACTCGACGCGTGCTATTGTGGACAGGGGCAACAGTCGACGCCCACATCGGATACCATTGGCATCGGAGACGATCAGTAAAGCATGTGGGCAAGGCAATAATAGCACTGAACCATCGACGACTGTAAAAAGGGGTCGCTTGGTCCGATGAGTCGAAAGTTCCTGGTGCACCATGTTGATGTCATACAGAATTTGGCGCAAACAATACGAATCCATGGACCCATCTTGTCTGTCGACAACTGCGGAGGCTGGTGGGGACAGTGTCATCGTGTGGGGAATATTTACCTAGCAAACGGTGCGTCCACTGATACCTCTGGATTCACGTCTGAATGCCAGAGCATACGTTGGTGTCATTGCCGACCAAGTGCATCCATTCATGTTGACAGTTTATCCGCAAGCAGACGGGCACTTCCAGTATGATAATGCGCCGGTTCACAAAGCTCGCATCATGATGATGACTTTTCTTTTATGCAGTTGCCCACCCAGTCGCCCGATCTCAATCCAAATGAACATTTGTGGGATGAGCTGGAAAGAAATATTCGCTCCACGCCTTAACCGCTGTCAAATGTTCGAGAACTACGTGACGCACTCTTTCTTGTCTGCATACATCAGGAACGCTTTCAGTACCTTGTTTAATTCTTGCCTCGGTAATTTCCGGCTGTTTTGAAGGCGAAAGGAGGCATAACGTACTATTAAAATGGTTGGACAGGGTAATTTCAAATAAATTTCTCAAAAAGCAAAGTGTTTATAATAAATTCATAGCGTATTTTCTTCTTTGTAATGATTTGTCAATGTTCCTGATTTCAAACGGAAATTTTGGACAGTAAGAAAAAAATTGACATAACGGTTTTATATTCTAACATACAGCGCGATTAAAAGGGACAATTTTCGGTTGCAACTGTAATAGCTATAAAGTCGTGAAACAATAATTGAACAAACGGGAGCTTTTAGAAGCGGGGTGGCTGTAGATGATAATTTTGATTTTGTCACGATTTATGTATCGGACAACTATCCATCAAGTGCTGGCTGATTGTAACCGAAGAAATTTATGAATTTCGTGATTATACTCGAAGCACATTGTGGAACCATAACTTTAACGGCTTGCACGTAAAATATTTTGCGTAAGCCTCCATCTGATTAGATTAGCCTTAATTTGTAGTTCAACTATCGCATCATCTTTAGCGCCGTTTACTTTTTAATTTGAAAACGTTCATACTTCCTTCTTCGTGCCGTAACTCATCGTTACGAGGCATCTTCATAAGTTTTGATTTGCCTGTTCTCGAGTAGATGGTAAATTATGTTCGTTATGTTTAACGCAACCCTTCAACCGCTATGACTGTAGAAAAATCGCCAAACAGAGAACAGATGAGATTTCGGGTTCCTTGAATGTAGTTGGCATTCATTACAACGAAATAACCCCATTTCATTGATTTATGCTTCTCAAAGATCTGATTTCCGAATTCAACTGTGCAAAGTTTCAGACTTCGACTACGATGCAAAAGAGGAAATAGTCACAAACGTTGAGGAGGGAAAACGTTCCGATAAAATTAGACCGAAACCGTAGTAAAGTCGTAAAAGTCTCATATTCTGTGATTTAACAGGGTTTCAACGAATTTCTCGATGTGTTTTATTACGTCATTAAAACCAAGTGTTTGACGCTGCTTCATCATTTAATTTAAATTGGCGAAGATCAAACAATCAGAGGGCATCAAGACAACAGATAAGAAAAGATCTTCGTTTAAAGCGTAGGCAAGATACTGATCTTCGTTTAGTCTGCAGATCGGATCTTGAGCACTGACCCTATTTTACTGCGCATTCAGGAAACTACGTTGAGGAGTTCATGTATGGGATGGGTCTCTTTGTTGTAAGAGTTTTTGTATTTAATCATTTAATAATTATTTATTATTTGTTCTTACCTTTTATATTGATAATTTTATAGAAAAAAATAGTAATTTTAAAATAGCTATAATATTACAAATAATAGCTACAGATAAGTAAATAAATAAATAAATAAATAAATAAATAAATAAATAAATAAACAAAACAGCTATAGCCGGATTCGGGTAACCTTGAGAAGTGGATCTTCTTGCAAACCGCATCAGCTGATCATTTACGATATGTATCACTCTGCGTTCATTTGAAAGCAAGCCATTCTCTGCAGAGGGCTATTTTTTTTATTAACGGCGCAAGCGCAGAGTGTGCAATTACCTCCCCCCCGGAACTAAGTAATTGGCTCTAAGAAATTCCTAAAGCTACCTGAATCCGACTATCATATAAAATGAAACAAATACATAATTATTTTTATACTTGTATAGCTTAGGTATGTTAATACTTTATTATTATTATTAATATTCTTTAATTAATAAGTTGCTTCTTTAATTAATTAACAGGCGTCCGCCATAGTTATTCACCATTTATCAAGGGAAAAAGAATAATCGTGGCCTTCTTTTAAAATATGGTCTGCAAAAGACGATATTCCTAAATTTACATTAGTGATGCACGAGATTTGTTCTTTCATCCATATATTTACTCCACGAATCAAATCACCTAAAAAACATAATCGATGATCAGACATGACGTCGTGCGTAGAAATAGGTTGAAACGAGGGCTCAAGATCCAATCTGCAGACCGTAATTTAAATTTGAATTTTGTTTTTGACTATGATGTTGGTGCTCAGACTTTACAATATTGAGAATACGTGAAGGATGTGGGAATTCTTTTTCATAGTTCTATGTCTTTCACATATCACTTGGAGGAGTTACTAATTGATATTCGCCGGAGAATTGGGATTATTATATCTTCGTTCAATGCAGAACACAGATTGCAATTTTTATGCAATAATAATGTTTGCGAGAAACAACTGCTTACAATATTTAGAAATACTTTCACCTTTTAAGAATTTGTTAAAACGTATATTTCTCCGCAATGGTTCTCAGGTGAAAAGGAGAATGACCAAAAAACACAAGTTCTTATCTTCCTCAATATCTCTTCAACAATACACATTTTGGAAAATTTCTCTTTTGTAGTGAATTATGTGTATCATTACACAAAATTTCATCAAAATCCCTTTGTGCAACTATGTAATGTTTCCTTATTAGTGGGAGAGGGTAGACGAATACAAGCTTCCCTTATAATTCAAAACAGATTAATCAGTGGCAGAGTTATAATGCAAGAATGACTTACTAGGTAACCACAAAAGTTCTTGCGTTTTAATTCCAGAAAACAAAATGATGTACACAAAAAGTAGCGTATCGCTAGTCCCCAAAGTAATCCCCATTGGCATCTAGCACCTTCTGCAAACGTGTCTCCAGTTGATCAGTCCCTTGGTTGTAAAATTGCCGGTCTTGGACTCAAAAGAAGTCCGTGAGTGCCTTTCGCAGATCTGTATCATTGGTGTAGGATTTTCCACGAAGATGGTTGTCCAGAGAATGGAAAAGGTGATAATCCATTGGAGCAAGATCGGTGAGTAAGGTGGATGACACAAAGTTTCCCAGCCAAGCCGTTCCGGGCATTGTCATGAAGGAAGAGTACCCCTTTGCGATTCACCAATCCTGGCTCCTACTGCTGCAATGCCCATTGCACACGTTCCAACTGCTGGGAGTACAGGTCTTCAGTGATGGTTTGGCCAGTTGATAGCAGCTCGTAGTGAACCATTTGGCGTCTAGTCCATCAGACACACTAGACTACGGCGTTCATCAGAAATGGCAAATTCTCCCGACCTGAATTTCTGGAACCAATGCCTTGCGGTGCGTTCACTCACAGCACCATCCTCAAACGCAAGACACATTCGGCGACTTGATGCTGCTGCTGACAAGCCCACCTTGAAGTCATATAGGAAACAACACCTAACCATCTCCTTCGATACCTCCATTTGTCTTCACTTCTGCACGAGATGTGATTGATGTGAATGCCCAACAGCCCTGTATTTATACAGGCTAACCTTCCTGCTCCTCCCTGACAGATTTTGGACCACGCTGTACACTCTTTTGCATATCTTCTATCACTTCCTTTTATGGCAACATAAAAACGGCAAGAACTTTTGTGGTTACCTAGTACACTGCAAATTCAGCAACTGCAGCCTTACCAAATATCTTAACACTGAATTTTGAAGCAACTTTTGAATCTAAACAACCATCCCTTAATTTTTGTCGCCACCCATTTTACCTTGATTTCATCAAACATTGCTTCTCACTACTTGATTCTAGAGGAACTCGTTTTTAGGTCAAACCATTTATCCAAAAGACACAGTCTGTTCTCCATACATTCACTCCTCAAATATGACTCATTACATGTTTAAAAAAAGAGGCATACCTTAACAGGAACGTTCGCTTTTATTAGCATGGTTCATTATTAACGTAACTGTAAAAGTTGCAATGACATCAGTCCGACACTCTCCTGCATCATTCATCTTCAATTGGAATTTTTGCATGACTTTTAGTATCTTGTCGCACAGGTTCCATTTAACACTTACTAATAGAAACTGAGTTATTTTAGTTAATGATGCAACATATTTTACCTAGATAATCCTTAACTTAGATAAAAGTAGATAGAGTAAAGAATCGACTAGTACATTTCTAGCGATAAAAACGTAAACAAAATTTAGCATTGAAAACATTCGCTAAGATAATTTTTTCTCGCATTATCACTCTTTTAAGTCTTTTAAAATATAAGATAATCCTAAATGAATGAAACTACAGATAGTGGGCAAGAAAGAAGATGAACGATTTTGAAAAGGCTTGGTAGAAGCGCCATACTATTTCAAGGTGGCTAATATGTAAATTTCTATACACACGCTTCCTGTGAAATGTTCTGAAAGTTAGATTGTTGAAAAGGCAACATGCCATTCCCAAAATTAGACCCTATAATAAAAGGCAAAGTTCAGCAGCTTTTACAAATGAAATGGCCAACTTCACAAATAATTCGCCTACTAAAAAGTCCAAATCAGACGGTGGACGCAGGAACAATATCCAAGCTGAGAAAAGAAGCTAAAGAAATCACTTAACCACGGTACAAGCAGTGAAGAAAAGAAGTAAAGCTGGACGTGCTTGTAAGTTAATACGCCTCAGGAACATGCTAAAATCTGCAAACCCACCGAGCCAAAGAAGTATGGCCAGACTGCTGAACTCAACAATCAAGTATCAGATTTCGAATATATTCAATATGATAATGAAAAAAATATCAAGTTCATGGTATCTAGGCAGCCAATATTGAGAAGAGGCGCCAGAGATCATTGCCATTGTACAGGTTTCTTCTGAAAAATTTAAGAAACATTATTACCACCGATGAGGCATGGTTCCATTTAACGGGTTGCAGAGAACAAAGAAGAAAGCTAAGTTCCATATTTTTTACCGTTCACATGGGAAAGCAAAGCCTCGAATGACTGTCAACAAAAAACCATCCTATTGCAAAGCCATCATGGTGTGGGGATGGATTTCGTATAATGGCAAAATGCGTTTGCGAATTATCAAGCCTGGAGCTAAGATAAACGCGAATTATTATATCAACAAGGTTATCAAACCGTTTTTGGACACTGATGCTCGAAAGTTATATCCGAAAGGCGATCACATTCTCCATCAAGATTCTGCCCATGCTCATGCAGCCCACAATACTCTTGACTTCTTGGAAAAAGGAAAAGTGAAGTATACAGGGTGTTTCAAAATTATGTACAATAAATTTAGTGACATATTCTTCAAGTCAAAAGAAGACGAAAATGTTCTATAGCACTTTGTCTGGAAACGATTTGTTTGCGAGTAATCCAATATCATACAGTAGGGAAGCATGGTAGTTAGCGGACGATATTTTAGCAGTTCCAGCGTTTCGACCCAACACTAGGTTGAGTGGTTTGTTCCATTTAAACCTACTTTAGGGTTAAAAAGAGTAAATACCTTTTGACTGTGGATGTGAAGACTATCAATGGGAGACATAAACCAACCGCTTTTCCACAAAGATATACTTGTACATCTTGCTCCCATTGATATACTTTAGGGTTGTTCCATTAGTTGTGTACGGTTATTTCCATTACTGTAGTTTCACTACTGTACATCCACTAGGAATATCAATTTCAGAACGTTTGCGTGCTTTGACATACGCATTACGATTTACGTAAAAAAAAAGTCATGTACACGTATTCCAGTGCAGAATACGCTGACATGCACCTAATGTATGGTCTTGCGGACGGAAATGCTGTGGAAGCAAGAAGACTCTACCAAGAACGCTTTCCGAATAGACGTTTGCCAAATAACCGAACATTTGTATCTGTCGACAGACATTTGAGGGAGCGTGGTTCCTTTGGCCGCCACCAGCTCCGGATGAGAAGCGTGCGTGCGAGCTGGTGGCGGGCACTTTGAACAATTCCTGTAATTTGGAGCCACGGGTTTAGTTGGCTGTATCGCGTAAATAAATCGTTTCCAGACAAAGTGCTATAGAACATTTTCGTCTTCTTTTGACTTGAAGAATATGTCACTAAATTTATTGTACATAATTTTGAAACACCCTGTATACACCCCAACAAATGGATGCCCCAATCTCCAGACGTAACCTCCATGGACTATTTTTGCTTGGGGTTGCTTAAAACAGAAACCGTGGGGTCGCAAACTGACAAGTCTAAATGGACTTAAAAGGGCTCTTTTCGATGAGTGGAAGAAAATGCCTCAGGAACTTATTAATAAAGCTCTGGATTCGTGGGAAAAAAACGTTGTCGGCAAATCTATAGTAACCAGGGAAAACATGCTGAGTAGTGTCTTGTCAATATATTTTCAAAATCGTTCATCTTCCTGTATCTCCTTACCCTCTGTACTTTGGGTCCCTGTACAGTCGAACCCCGCTATAGCGAACCCTTATAACGAACCCTTGGATATAACGAACGAAATTTTTGATCCCGTCGACTGTCCTGTAAATATATTATTATTTTCTACGGTTATAAAGAACCACCAAACATATGAAAATCGGATATAACGAATTTAATTAACGTTTTCTATTGATATTTATTTTGTATTTTTCGAAAAATTTTTTGAAAAAAATATAAAAAATACTTTACCTTTATTTTACTGTAATAGATTTATTATTGCCATCCGCCACCCCACCTTTTCTTGAATTCGCCAACAACACCTAATGAATTAGCATTGGTTTTTGGGCTGACGAAATGATCTTCCTTATCAACATTTCATAATGTAAAGTTTGTATTCTTGATGCAATGGCAAGATCTAGAATATGGTGGGGGTCATTTGGCCAGAAGTGCTAAAAATGCCTTACGGCGCATGCGTATTTTGACGTCACTGGATGACAGCGGCTATGATAACAACCCCTTCCTACCTCCATGATAACAACAGTCTTGCGATAGCGACACTTAACGACTCGTTGACTCTTTCACAATTCCTATTCTTTAAACGATTTGTTTAATTAAATAAAAGCGAAATGCCATTTTGGTTGTTCCATTCCACAGTTTTTGCTTAATTTGTTATTTTACGGAGGGATTTATAATTTTTGTAAAATGTACTTACGTTTAAATAAGACCACAAAAACAAGGATGCTAACGTATTTCTCATTAACATTCCTCGTTAAGATTCGAAATCGAGTTGGCCTGACCGTTAGCAGTTAAGAGATTGAGATAATTTTGATATTATTTTAGAATAACTTTATTTTTTATCATTTTACAGAACCCACCATTCGAAATACAACCCCTGGTAAAAAGTTTGGAATCACTACCTACTGAAACCGTTGCATTAGCGATATACAACAAACCTCAAAACATTGTGTACATTTATGAAAAAAAATAAGTGCAGAGTTTATTCTACAAATAACAAATGATATTTACACACAAACACTTATTGTATATATAAAATATTTATACAATTATTACAACTTAAAGTTGAAGACTGTTGGAAAAAAATTTGGAATCATCAAAAGTTCAGGAAAAAATTTTGGAATCGTGCAATATTTAGTGTGAAAGCGATGCTTTACCTACCTTTTGAAAATGGAACAACCCACGAATTTGAATATTATGATGTTTTCTACATATTAGTACAGAACTATTCTTGGGTCACTTGCTGATTCCACAAGAATTTACTGGAGCAAAATGGGTCTTGTCAAAGAATTGTCTGATGCCATGAGAAACCGCATTGTACAAGTTTTACGTGAAAATAAGACTCAAAGAGAAGTCGCAGCAATTATGAAATGTGCCCAATCAACTGTTACTAAAATATGGAAAAAATTCCGTGAAGATGGTGATGTCAAAACAAAACATCGTAGCGGACGACCAAAGAAAACAAGTGCTAGGCAGGATAAGATGTTTAAAACAATTGTGAAAAAGATGCGAAACTCTTCATCAAGACCGTTAAACCACCGAGAGAGAAGGCCTCTGCGATGAAAAGTAATACATTGTTACGTCATCATAGTTAGGGCAAATTTATGGCTTATTATTGGTTGAAATACGAATAACAATGCACTATCTATGATGATGTAACAATATATTACGTTTCATCGCAGAGGCCTTCTCTCTCGGTGGTTACGGTTAAACGTGGAATGGAAGAAACTTTCACGTACCAATGTTTGCGACAAAACTGTCCGGATACGATTAAACAAGATGGGCTACCGATTTAGAAAGGCAAAGGTGAAACCAAAACTTACTGCTCGTCACATAAAATTACGACTACAATGGGCTAAAGAACATTCACACTGGACCTTAGAAGACTGGAAATGTGTGATGTTTAGTGATGAGTCCCGGGTGTGTGTCGGCTGTGGTGATGATGGACGGTTTGTGTGGCGTCTTTCATCAGAAAAATTTGCCAAAGATTGCCTAAGATCTAAAATGAAGTTTCCTCGAAGCATATGTATTTGGGGATGTCTTTCTTTCCATGATCCTGGGCATTTGTGTATGTTAGAGACCACTGTTAATGCAGATGTTTATCTTGCTATTTTAGAAAATTTTCTTATACCATCAGCTGAAGATGCATTCGAAAATGATAATTTCATCTTCCAAGACGACAACGCATCGTGCCACAGATCCAAGATGGTCAAGGAATACTTGGAAGAATGCAACATACCAACACTGCCATGGCCACCCAATAGTCCGGACCTTAGCCCAATTGAAAATATGTGGGGAATTCTGAAGAAACAAATTGCCAGTAAACATCCAAGTGATCTAGAGGAACTTAAAACAGCAATTCGTGAAAGCTGGTCAGAATTTAAAATTTCAACGTGCCAATCACTAATTGAATCAATGCCTGATCATGTGAAAAGTATTGTAAAGGCTCGAGGAGGAGCCACAAAGTATTAATTTTGTTTTAAATAATATGATTCCAAATATTTTTCCAACAGTCTTCAACTTTAAGTTGTAATATTTGTATAAATATTTTATATACACAATAAGTGTTTGTGTGTAAATATCATTTGTTATTTGTAGAATAAACTCTGCACTTATTTTTTTTTCATAAATGTACACAATTGAAATTTGTTTTATACAGGGTGAATCAGGTTCGATGGTCATAAAGTACCTAGCGTTGTTCTCCGCAAAAT
>JAHWFO010047825.1:5519806-5625704 GCA_023313115.1 Rhysida immarginata | reverse complement strand
CAAGATTTGACCTAAACAAACTAACACAGCAAAGTTATAAAAAGCTTATAAAAAACAAGTAAATGTCAACCATGTATATTTTCCAATACAATCAGAATTTTCAACCTAAATATTTTTTTTTATAAATCCTGACTTTCTTTCTTATGACAGCTGATTTGTTCGTTTTCTCAAATTTCCTGATAGAAACGTTGGTTTCAGAACAACCAAAGAGATGTTCCTAACTGTAAGAAGTGTTTTCAAGCCAATGTAAATTACAAAGCAATTTCAAATTTATAGCTTTTCAGCTTTCAAATGAGCATTCCTTGTCTCCCCCCCCCTCATTACACAAAATAACGAGTTGGACGTATCAGATTTCAGAGTCGTTAAGAGTCAACGCCGTTAGAGGCAAAATTGTGAAGTGACCAAAAATCACAAGTGCATTCAGCGATCAATTTTCGTCGGGTTAGTTGGTCACCAATGATTTTATTCCTCTGAACGAAATGCCGAATGTCGAAAGTGATGGACGAAAATATATGACGTAATTAATGAGTTAAAATTAATTGGGAATCTTTACCGACCGAATAAACTTTACAGACAATATTAAGCAGCTTGAAGGTACCTTTAAAACTTCTCTAACCTTCGTGTATTTGTAGCCACGCGTTATGGTGTATGTTCGAAAGTAATTCAACTGAGAAAAATAATTTAAAAGAACAAAATTTAATGCGTTAAGTCTTATTGTATTAGATGCTATTTCTGCACATAATTAACACTTTTGCCTACAGGTGTACAATGACTGGATGCTATTCTCGAGAAATGGATGTCTGTGGTCGATTGAAGAGCCACTCTCGCACCGCATGTTTCACAGTGTCTCCTCGAGTGGCTCTAAAAGGTGAATATCACTTGGGGTTAAGCCAGGCAAGTAGGAGGGTAGGATTGCTTGCACCTAACTTGTGCCACTGTCGTGGTCGTTGTTCGGCCTGAGCAATACGGCTTCGCACGTTATAGATAGGCTCTTGAGACAATAAATCTTCAAGATATAATAACATTTCCAGCTATATTATTTTGTACATTAATCGGATACTATCTCAACTATAACCTAATATAGCTACGTTTATGTTGACATTCCGATGTTGTGCAATTAAAAATTTAGCAATGAAGAGTTTGAGGTAGAGCGCGTTCCATTTTTCCGTATATTTCGTGGAAATTAAGGTCTGTGGAACAAATAAAGTCCCTGAGACATTTCAAACATTAATATCACGAAAGCTATAAAGGACGGAACATAAAAATTATCTTTAATTCGAATCAGCAACTCAGAAAGTTTTGTTTATCACTCGGCACATTTCAACGAAGGACTTCATGGGGACGATCTTGTAAGCATGGCGCAACATCAACTAATGCTGTTGTATCACTGCAGGGGCGTAGCCAGAATTTTTTAAACGGGGGGGGGGGGGGGAATCAACGCCACCTACAAAACAAAGCCTGCTCACTGCATGCTAATTGCGTCATCAAACGAGGGCTGACAATCCAACTTTCGTTTACAACAAACGAAAAAACACTGATTACAGTGCATTTGAAAATATTTTCTGTCCTTTAGATGAATCTATGTGATTTTGTATAAAAAAAAGGTGTTTGATTCATACACTGAAGAGCCAAAACATTATGACCACCTACTCAATAACGCCACCTTTGGCCTGCAAAACAGTTACAACTCGCCTTGGCATGGATGCCACAAGTTCTTGGTAGATGACTGGAGACAGGTTGTACCAAATGTCTAAGCAGCGGTCACGCAAAGTCAAGATATTCCGACTTGGTGATGTTTGAGTTCTGAGCTGCCGCTCCATGACATTCTAAATGTGCTCTATCGGATTAAGATCCGGCGAGTTAGGTGGCCAGGACATTAATTGGAAGTCATCCTTAGGCTCCTCGAACCACTCCAACACAATTCGAGCCTTGTGACAGACGGGAAGACAGACGCCATGTACGGGTGCAATTGGCCCGCAATGATGTTCAGATAGTCCGCAGCTTTCATGGTCCGTTCTACCACAACTACGGGTCCCAGAGCCGCCCATGAGAACGTCCCCCAAAGCATAATACCGCCACCACCAGCCTGTGTATGGCCTGCTGTACAGGGGGGGGGGGGGGGCAACTGTTCGCCTGGAAGTCGGCGATGATGAATAAGAAATCGTGATTCATCCGACCAGTTGTAGAAGACAACGACGCTTGGTTAACAGAGGCACACGAGTGGAACGTCTGCTGCGCAGTCCCATATTCAACAGTGTCCGCTGAACTGTGTGTTCCGAAACACTTGCACTTGGACCTGCATTGTATTGGGCTGTCACAGAGCCACTGTCTGGCGCCGATCTTGGTTTACCAAGCGGAACAGTCTCGGATGTCCTTTTTCTTTAATGACGCGTGCGTCCAATACCTTGGCGCCTACTGCTGGTTTCACCGTCATTTATCCACTTTGCATAAATACTAACAACAGCAGATCGTGAACAACCTACCAGTCGTGCAGTTTCGGAGATACTCGTTCCGAGTCTTCGGGCCATTACAATCTGCCCTCTATCAAATTCGCTTAGATCAGCAGCTTTCCCCATCACTCGCAAAATTAAGTGCAAGACTGATTCCTTACCTTCTCCAGCAGCAATATAATACCATTCCTACCTAATTACGTGCCCTCCACGTGATCCAGACGAGTTCATTCACCAATGTGGAGATGGTCATAATGTTTTGGCTCTTCAGTGTATATCAAAACCAAAATGGTCTATCACGTACCGCTTTTGTAGGAGACCCACTTCTCAGAGAAATGTAGCACAATTTCTCAAATGTTTTTTTTGGCAGTTTCCTCTTGTAGGCATCTGTTAGTGTTTCCCTGCTAACACACCAGCAATATTGAGGTAGCATACTTCCATTCCATCCTTAAGCTCTGCCTGTATGATTTCATGATATGAACATGTCATGGATGTAGATGGTTGAGGTGTCTTCCTCTGAATTAACACTATATTTATCTGGAGCTGTAAGTATAGGAAGATCTTCAGAATGAGGATCTGGTCGCATAGCGCTTCTCTATGTGCTTCTATATGATCTATAGCGCTTCTATATAGATACGTAAAAAGCTAAAATGTGGATTTTTTGGAAAATGGTTCGTGGTAACAAAAAATAATTACAGATTCGTTATTTTCAGACAAAAATATACAAGAAACACATATTTTCATCTAAAGGACATTTTCCATGTTCTACAGTGTTACAGTTGAATAAAAGTTGACTTGTCACCCTAGGTTTGATGATGCAGTGAGCAAGCTTTGTTTTTTAGGCGGTGTTGGGGGGACATGATGAAATCTTGGCTATTCTTTTTTTTATTAAAAGTTCTCCCCTACTAGATTTATCTTTATAGGCTATGGCGAAAAAAGTTACATTTTAACTTTAATACAATAAATACAATCAATCACTTTCCTTACATCTTGAGTTTTTTCCCGACGGGGGCGACCGGACCCGGTGATCCCCTCCCCTGGCTACGCCCATGCACTGATTCGTTTTTTAAGTTCATTCGTGTCCGAACTTCCAGTGTACCACTTTCTGTACCGTTGCACTTGACATACCGATCTCTCTCGCCGCATTTCGGATGGATTCCCAGGGCTATGCTGAAATGTTTCGCACAAAACGCGTTCCACAGTTTTCATTGCTTGTGCTTGGGCGCCTCGAATTTCGTTTGGCAATTCTGCTATCAATCTCTAAATATTTCCTCCCATCCAAGGATGCTCTTTCTGTCCAGAAATGTCTGTCTGTCCATTAGCTCAGTGATGCTATTAATCGGGTACAGCTATACCAAAATAAACTTTCTGAGTTACGGATTGGAATATTAAAAAAATATTATAACCATCTTCATAGTTTTCATTAATATTTGGACTTTATGTTGTTTTCATTTGAATCTTTCTTGTATCATGGTAATTTAAAACGTGTTATCTAATATTTGGATGGCTGAGGTATTCCGGTACTCAATGAAATTGCATCACCTCCTGAGAGTCTAGATCAGTTTTTGGACTGATTCATGGGCATAGCCAAAGAGAGCAGATGGGTGGGGTATTGCCACTCCCTAAATCAAGTAAACTTATATACAGAGTACTTGATTATTGGTAGAAGTAAGATGCACACGGGGAAAATTTGGAGTATTGGTATTGGAGTAAACAAGCAGTCTTTTTGAGCATCTTTGAGGAAGATTTTATTTTAAAGAGAAGACTTATAAGTAACCTATAAAAAGATATCATTGCATTACAAACCAGATTTACAGTCTTATTTTGTGGCCAGTGAGATATGAAAACTTCGAAAATGTAAAAAAAAAAAAAAAATCGTGTTGAATCTAATAATTTTCTAATTCCTTGGATTTTATCGATTTGCGGGACATAGTCTTGTAGGTTTCTTTTCCTAATTAAAATTAGTTAAGCAACGATTTTTTTTATTTTTTATTTATTTTTAATCTTCAAGGTCAAGTCTTTAAAATGAAACTTAAACGAAATTTGCAAAACGGGGTTTCCAAAGTGTGCCCTTGAATTTCAAGAAGAAATGATAAAAAAAAAATTCCTTCTGGTCATTGGGTTTCAAAACGTCTAGCAATTCCTTAGACGTAGTCGCCATCGGCGGCAGTTCGTGGTCGTGACATCGGCAGCCATTTCAACCGAATGTGTCTATGTCGACGCTGGGGAAATCGTAAATAATCCATCGCTTCTCAAACTACTCCCTGAAAACCTTCCTATTTAATAATTATTCTGTAAATCAACCCAATGAAAATCCGTAATGGTGCAATCAAAGACACACGTTACAACAACAACAATGAGGAGGTGGAGGAGGGTGGGCGGTGGTGGAGTTCACGAAGATGGGGTAGACTAGAGTAATGTTCTCTAATGAAAATGATCGGCTCCGGCCTTTCTCCCCCTCCCCCTTATAAATTCCTCGCGTGATTAATGCTCGAGCTGATAAACAGAGTCCCCAATCGAGAGCCGCGATTGACGTGAAATCATTATCCAAAACAAAATGGTATTAATTAATGCACGTGAGCAACGCGAGTTTATCAGTTATGGCGCTGGTTTTCAAGGAACCTTTTCGTTTTAATTATTACGATGTTTTGATCGCCGATTTTAATTGTTATGAACCAATCAATATTTAATAAACTATTCGAAACGCACGAGTGTAAAACTTGCATAATTAATGTGCTTGCTCTTCCTCTCCATCTTCATCCTCCCTACCCATCGCCATTTTTTTTTTAATTTGTTCACTTTAATGGACTTTCAAAAACGCTCTATGATTTATAGATTTTCAGTGCAGAAACATTATTTACATACAAGTTTTGAAATATTTATTTACACTTTTGTTTTGTATTTAATTTGGCATGGACATTTTATGATGCCCGCGTTAGATTTTCCTGCATAAATGAGCTTCATACGTCAGTAACCTTCAAATAGTGAAATACTATACATGTATAGGGTGTTCCGAGAGGAAAAGTCAGTATTTCATGTGGGTATAGAATGAGTTATTTTAAGTCAAAAAGCTTGTATAAAAAATGTAGCCTTTTATTAATGGTTTCTCAGATACAGCTATTTGAGTGCATTCCATGGTTTTTATTTTACTGCATTAACTTTATTCTAATAACTTTATCAGAAAAATTTTCGAATATTCCGCCATGTACTTTGATGCATCTTTTTTATTCTTGTGAAAACGTGGCCACTTGCGCGCCTGAAGGCATCTTCACGTATTCCTATTTGGTCCATAGTATCTGTTATACATGTAATAAGCTCGTTTCGTGTATTGACTGTAGTTTAGGAGTTAGGTAGGGTGATCTTAATGGCCAACTAACTGTTCCACCAGCGATTAGGAAAAATTACATTTAAGTGTTCTCGCACCCTCATCATGCTATGAGGAGGTGCTCCGTCGTGCTGAAAATACATCATGTTATTCGTGTAGCCAGAGGAATCGCTTCCTGTTGTTCCGGAAGTGTATTTTGTAAAAATTCGAGGTAATTCTGCCCTGTCATACGATTTTCTAAAATAAAAACCGTATTAGAAAATTTCATAATTTTAATTTCAGAAACCATTAAATAAACTTTTTGACTTAAAATAACTCATTCTATGCCCACACGAAATATTGACTTTTCCTCCCGGGACACTTTGTATAGTTCTTTTCAAATTCTGATACTCTGAAAATAACTCTTGCTTTAAATTAAATGTAAATATATTTAGTCCTGTGGGCTTCTTATACTCGTATGAATGTTTACAAGTAAAATCATGAACGTGCAAACTGCACTTGTAAAGTCCGGGTATTTGTAAGGATAACGATGCAACTAATATAAACGATAGCTTATTAAAATAGTTCTTTCATTCAATGACCCTCAAAATTGAGGACATAGTGACCTTCAGAAATATATCAGGTACATACAGCTCACTCTCTCAGGTACATACAATTAAATGTGTATTCACTCTCTAACGAAAGAACGATGGCCATCATAACCGAACATATGCCAGTCAAACTCATTATTAAGCATCGATGACCTTTAGCTATGGGCTAGCAAATGATCTTGGGAAATGAGAATTCGAAACAATGAATAGAAGGAAACGCGAGGAAAGCGGAAGAAAAAGGTGGCAGAAAAAAAAATAAGAACGGAAAAGCGAAATGATTTGACATATGAGATGGGTGGATGAAGAGCGAAGGAAATATTAAGTTTAAAATTTGCCACTGAAAACTGCTGATTAGATTCCGTCGACCATTGTATTGTTGGGAGGCCATTGGGTGCTGTCCCCTCCGCCGGAAAGATCATCGCCGGAAAGACCGGTGGCTGCCGCTGCCTATTGATTCGCCCAAGCCGTCGCTTCTCCCCCCCTCCTCACGGTGATTTGGTTCTCTCCTCCCGTCTCCTTGGCAACGGCAGAAAACACGGACTAAGGAGACCAAGGAGGACGGAGAAAGAAAGATAGAAAAAAAAATAGGAAAGTACACGAACGTATAGAAATATATAACGTTCATCGTTCGCAAAATTTTTCGTTCCCGCCGTTAATGACTGCTGAGTTTTAAAACTCCTTTCGAATCCGTCGTGTTTGGAATCGTCAAGAGAGAAGAAATTGGCGAATGGAGAAATGGCCAATCGATAGCACCCATCATATTTCCTTCCATTTCAAAACTCTTCCCTCTCTCTCCTGCCCTCTTTTCTCTTTTAACCCTTACATCACTATCCTCCATCCACCACCAGTAGCAACGCCTTTCAATCGATATATTTAATTGGAATTTCGCTCCTCCGATGGTTCACTGCCGATTTTGAATTCTGTTATATCGAAAACCATTATCGCCATCTCTCTCTCTCTCTCTCTCTCTCTCTCTCTCTCTCTCATTTTCCCAATTTCGGTTTTTAATTTACACGCTGCCTATTCACGTTAAACAGGAGTTTCGCAAAGTAGAAGAAAATTCAAAGGTTTCACTGAAAGAAAATCAGTAACCTTAATTATTTATCCTCTGAAATGAAACAAAAGATAATATATTACTAAGGCTATTTAAGGTCTTCCCAATTGCGGTTATTAACATTAAAAAAAGTCTGAGAAAAAGTAATTTCTAATGTTAAGATATATTTTTCCTTAAAAATTTCCCCGTCTCTTCCCTTTTATTTCTCTTTGATTTACTCTACAATGAAATTAAATGATGGCAATCGATATAGAGTTACTTAGTCTGCATGACCACAGCACAAACAATTACTAGCGTAGCCCGCCCAGTTGACTGCTCACTTAACGTTTGCAAAATTATCAACAAAGTTTAATTTTAATAAACTGCGATAACGAAGAACGAAGAGACGGCAATGTAAATGCGCATAGGCTCTTCTAAGGCAATTTCGACGCCTTTTCAGATACAACGACTTTCATAGCATTATGGTTTAAGTTTAATCTGTTCCATAATCTTTGGGTACTAAAAAAAATTTTGTATTGTTAAAAACAGTTAACGGACAAGTTTATAATCCCATCTTATACAGCTAGGAAGATTCCCCGCCAATCTTTTAGCAATCTTCTATTATTCTACTGAAACACAATGCGCAATTTGCATTTGCTGAATCTGAAAATATTACAGGTAAAAGTGAGAAACGTATTTCTTAATTAAAGTAGTATTAAAACTATAGAAGCATATGTTTTAAAACAATATTGTAATTCGGATATTCACAACAATAAAATTTTCCTTAACGAGAATGTCCATGTTAAAAGACATTACAGTAAATTTAATCATTTTTATAGACCGTTACGTAAAATATGTTATTTCTTCAAACGTTTGAACACTACAGACTATCTGGGCTGGTAGATTACTAATTCGAATTAGCGATTTCTCTCTCCCCCTAAATTCGCTATGATTTTGTCGTTATATGGCAAAGCCTATTTATTAAATATGTACATATGATATCTAAAGTTTAAGCAGCTCTCCCAGGTGAGTACCAATTTTATAAATCGAGGCAAGAATTTTGTTTTCTTTTACAAGGCACATCTTCTCTAGTGGACTTCTTTCTGCCACGATTCAATTTACAATTAAATTCTTCTTCACAATATTCTCTCCTATCTTCGAGGAAAAGTTTTAAAATTTTCTATATCGCCCTCCCCCCATCACTTTTATTCCTTTCGCTACTTACCGCCATCTAAAAAGATGCATAATTTTATTAAAGTTTTCCTCCCACTTTACCGCCCTTCTCCGTCCTTTTAGATAGCATCTCTCTCTCTCTCTCCCGTCTTATCTTAAGAGTAATTCCATATGCAAATTTACTATAGCCATTTTTAGAAGCCATTTCTCCAAAAATTAACCAGCCTTATTTTCCCTGATAAATTACCGAGATAATAAGTTTTCTTCGGAGCTCATCTTCAATTCCTGTGGAAGATTTTTGACGAAATAATACGGTGGGTGGGTGGTGGTTGTGGGGGTGGCCGTGAGCATCGTTCTCGTCTCGGCTAGGAAGCCATTAGACGAAAAAGGAACGGGTGGAGCTTAATTCTGTAACGATCGACAAGGCTTAATTATTTCATTTGCATACATACACATCATAAATTAGATTTGCATATCATCATTGATTAAGCTGGGAGGAGGGTGGAGGAAGGGGAGGAGGGTGTCCCTCGAGCGCCACCGCCGCCGACGCCTGATTGGAACCAAAGATCTGACGCGATTATAGACATATAGGAGACGCGAGAGATAAATCTGTGAAACAATGTCGCCTCGATAGGCCCGATAGGTAAATAATAAAAGTAAAAAAGAGAAGTGAAAGTAAAATCGATGACGATCAAATTGAATCGTCTGAGTTGTTTTTCACGTTAAGGTGTAGCAACGGGCGATCTGAAACGCTGATCTGGCAATTAGCTTTGGGACAACTCGACACTTCCTCGTCCGTACAGTACAATAAATCACTTCTTAATACTTACACATATTCGATCATTCTCGCTTACTAAAGAATGTCTCAATATAGGAAAATCTTCTAAAGTCGCTATTCCCTCCCTCCCTCTCTCTCTCTCTCTCTCTCTCTCTCTCTCTAGCTCTTGCATCCGAACTTGCGCTTTCTCTCTTTCCTCGTGGCAGATGACGATCCTGGTTTAAAATTTGAATATCGATTATTATAATTTGGCAACGGAATAACGAGGGTCTCCCGCTTTGAACGGGTTTAAACTGTTTTAATTGGCCAACTCTGTTGGGAATGGTGGAAAAATTAATGTTTAAATTGAATTTCCTCTCTACGGAGTTATTTTCTTGATACCCCCCCCCCCCCCCGACCCCTCGTCGGGGGGGGTTGGAAAAATGTCAAAATGAAGAATTTTCCCCTCGGCTGCGTGTATTTTCATAAACTTTTTCTTGTACTTATAAATGGAATTTGGTTGGAAGCAGCAAAAAAAACATTTCATATGAGAAATCATGTATGAAAGCAAATTTATTATTGAATTTAAATTCCAATTTATATTGTTAAAAATTTATATTGTTAAAATCTTCTTTTTATAGAACCATAAAATGAAAGTCCAGATGTGTGACTGTTCGAATTGTTAATTCTTATATTCAAGAGGCATGCAAATATTAATTGGTGCTTCTAATCGGAAATGTTTTTGTTATAATGCCATTACATCCCTATTGTAATATCGCTATTGATGTCAAGCTAAGTTTTCAAACTGAAATGAATCCACTCATTGAATCTAGTGCCCGATCAGAGCATTTAGCAAAGAATAATATCATTAAAGTTAATGTCGTTTTGTTTTAGAGTATCTATTTTAAAGAAAACAGCTTAGAATTCTAAAGAAATTTTACAGGTTTTACCAATTTAGAAAATTTTAGCAATTTTCCAATTCTATTTAAAATTAAGTATTAGTAGTTTATGAGTAATAAATTGCTCGTCCACTAACTTAATAGTTATGAAATATTTATTAATTATACCATTAAGAACTAAATTCATGTGGTGTTTATAACCGAAAATGCTCTTTTAAGGCTTTCTTCGCTTACTGTTATGCAATGAAGAAACTCGTGAACTTTAAGGCGGAGCTTCTCGCACAGCTTTTAACAGTTATGAAATTGTGGAATAATAATCTAGTTAACATTTATATAAAAGTCCACTTCTGTCCTTGTTATTAGCTAACAAATTCTTATGTAATAATTGAAAAGCTATCAACTTTTGCCTGGAAAGAATATTAGTAATATTGGAGAATTGAGAGATATGAATACAGAGGAACATGGAGAGAGAGTCGATATTAAGAAACCGAAACTCAGGGTACTGCCAACTTCCGTTTTCGGGTTTCGGGATATTTTATAATGTTATTGGTCGATTTGCGACAGCATCGAATATTTCGCCAATGGCATTACAAACTACAGCCGAAAGTAAGGTATACCCAGGCCGAATGTTTACATCTTGAACAAGGTGACTATGAAGACAAAACAACGAGTCACATATTAACAAATTTACTCATAAAACATCGTTATTTTGTTAAATATTAGTGAGGAAAAATTTTAAATTTCCTTAAGAACTCTAAGCCATAAATTATAGATTCTAGCCACTTACAAAATGGAGACAATGCATAGCGACATTACCAATCCATCTTCTTATACTATAAAGCTATACTTTATTTTAACCCACGAGAAACACATGGAGAAAGTGTTATACTTAAAATACGAGGGATATTTTTTTATGTAAGGTCCATTTTGTAATAAAAACAAAACTGCTACAGATATTTTCAAAATCTTTTCTTTACCAGATTCTATATACCTTTAACTATTTTCCACAAAGTTCTAAGTTTATTTAAACACTTGTGATAGCGCTCAATAAGCTTTTACATGCCCATTTCCTAGAAGTCTGCCGCCGGTCAGGAAATCCACGCATTTTCACTTTTTCATCGCGGCTGAAACGTAGGCTTCTGGTAAACTCCTTTAGATACCGAAACAGGTGGTAGTCACTGGACGCGAGATCCGTACTGTAAGATACTAGTCAAGTTATTCCCAACTAATCAGATCTTTGGTTGGGAACGACTTGACCAGCCGCCTTACAGCCCAGACCTCTTATCCAGTGACTACCATCTGTTCCAGTATCTAAAGAAGTTTACCAGAAGCCTACGTTTCAGCCACGATGAAGAAGTGAAAACTCGTGGATTTCCTGACCGGCGGTAGACTTCTATGAAGTAGGCATGTAAAACTCATTGAGCGCTATGACAATGTTCAAATAAAGTTGGAATCTAGGTGAAAAAAATAGCTAAAGGTAGATAGAATCTGGTAAAGAAAAAATTTTGAAAATATTTGTAGTAGTTTTGTTTTTTATTACAAAACAGACCTTACTTTAAAAAAATATCCCTCGTACCAATTATGTTTGTTAGTATATCATATAAATATTGTTTTTTATTTAGAATTTAGCTATCGAAAGGTTAAGCAACGATCAAGTAGACCTATATTTTATCTAAATGCATGCACTTGGAATAGTTCAGAGGAGATTTCCTTGATCGCGCCTATTACTTCCAAATGTATCGTCGAACATTCGTATTTTGCTACCAGGGTCATATGCTTTTTATTCTTCCCGTTAGTTTACGCCATGTATTAAATAAGCACTCATTTATTTGTCACTAACATTTTCTTTCATAGAATATTTTCCCACGTACATTTGTACAGCTGAGAAAAACTGTATGTTACACTTTTTATAGCCTGAATAAATTTAGTTTTTAGAAAGCTTTTAGTTCTTCGGAATAAGTTTAAATAAGACTGAAAGTATGTCTTCCATATAGGCCATACATAAGATTTTTATAGGCAACTGACGCGTTTTGACATTACAGTCCGCGAGACAGTAATGTCGAAGTGCGCCAGTCACCCATAAAAACTCTTAAACACAGGCAATATTTTTGCTGAATTTTTTTTTAGCTATATCTTAATTATAATGAATAAATTTATACGATTCAAATAGATGAACCATTTTAATTTAAATAACAATCAGAATAAAAAAAAAATCTGAAAAAAGCATGATCAAACTGTAGGGATATGGATAAATTTCGCTGAGGAATTAGTAAATTGGTAGATTGGTAAATATCTCGGAAATGATAGTACAAAAGAAAATGCAATGGTAAGATGTAATGGCATAAATTATGCAGGGTGAATTGTAAGCACACCGACTAACTGCAGGGAGTGGTTCATGACTGGAAATGGAGTAAAACCGGTCATATCTACATGTGTCCGGAAATGGACGATGCGTGTGTAAATCGCCCCGGCACACAGTACATGGGTTTTCAGATGCCCCAGAAGTAAAAATCCAGGGGATTTAAGTCCGGTGATCGAGCAGGCCATTCAACAGGGCCTCCACGTCCTATCCATCGTCTGGGGAAGATTTTGAGGTGTTGACGAACAATAATGCGGAAGTGGGGTGGCGCTCCATCATGCCTTCTACCGTGACAACAATGCATTTCCGGACACATGTTGATATGACCTTTTTTTACTCCATTTCCAGTCCGGAACAATTCCCTGCAGTTTCTCGGTGTACTTAAAATTCACCATGAATTACAAAAGTAAAGCAAAGAATGCACGAGAGGAAACATAACGGCATTCTGTAACTCTCACTCCTACCGCATCTTTTATTATTTTCTGCATAAAGGTAAACAGGGTTTATATCAGAATAACCTTTTGATAAGTCATGACTACTGAAAGCAGATTAATCCAATTACACGCGAGCGTCGAAAACACATGCCTTTTATGATCGTAGCTAATTTGGCTCGAGTTGCGTCACCCCTGCCCGGCTCATTATTCTTTGTTTTGTATTCTACAGTATATATTTTATCATTTGATAGCAATAAGTTATACTTCCATGTCCTAACTTTTGGAATCATACTGTGAGCAGATGAAAATTTAACCTGGCATAGAATACAGTTCTAAGTTAAGGATAACCGCCCATAACGGTAGTTTGCGTTAAGGTTTTTATCGTTGCTCCTATAAAATAAAAACACAATTGAATAGATGAGATCGCATTCTAATCTGGTTATTACAATAGTGTTTTCATGACGCATGTTTCAAGAAAAAGTTTAGCACTGAAAATGGCTTCACAATGCTAGAACATTCAATTTCTTCCAATTGTAGAACGTTGTAATTTATGTAGTTATATATTAAAAAGATGTTTTTTGCAATATAATAAATGAAAAAGTTTAGGGCAGAAAATCGGCTATTAATGGAAATCTAAGTTTAGCTATAAGGAACAGTTTAACTTTTTCAAATTCTGTTTTCAGAAACCTGACCACCTAGGTCAGTGAACCCATAGGTTATTTCTATGAATGTCCCCTCAGCGTTTACAAAATTTAAGGTTTCTGCAAATATCAAGGAGATTATTAAAAAAATTCATTTGGGAATCACAGATCATGGGATCAGGGAAGTCCCTAGTTCGGGAAGAAGGGAACGAGAGAGGAAGCGAGATATAGCGATGGATCGAAAGGGCAGTTGGCATCTTGTGAAGAGCTTGCATAATAAACTGCTCTTGTCGTCGTTTAATTATAAAAGTGAAAGGATTTATAAATTTTAAAAATTCTTTTTTGCTACTGTCATCAGCGATACAATTAATTACAATAGCAATTCTTTTTTCAACCTCCGATGGGGCATAAAATAAAGGCAAATGTGAATAGCAAAATGATTTTATTACTAAGAATCAATACAATCAAAGTTAGTTTTCGACATAGTCACCTTAAAGATAATGACATTTTTCATACCGGTGGACGAGTTTTCCAATATCCTCTTTATAGAAATTTGTCTCCAGCATGTTGAAATAGTTCTCCACGGCATCTTGAAGCTCTTCCTTGGTACGAGGCATGCTGTCCTCTGGAATTGTTTTGATTCATGACAACGCACTACCGCATACTGCAGTGGCCTCAACTTCTTGAGCAGTTTCAATGGGAAGTGTTCGATCATCTGACATACAGCTCAGGCCTGGCGCCGAGCGATCTTCATCTATTTCGAGAGCTGAAGAAAGGTCTAGAAGGACAGCATTTCCGCACCAATGAAGAGCTTGAAGTCGCCGTGGAGACATATCTCAACATTCTGGTGACAAACTTCTATGAAGAGGGTATCCACCTGTATAAGAAATGTCTCATATCTCTACAGTGACTATGTCGAAAAGTAATTTTGCTATTCACACTTGTCTTTATTTTATGCCCCATCGGAGATTGAAAAAATAAATAGCACTCGTATTACGTAAGCTCACACAACTGAATCGTAGCCGAACATTCGCATGTCCCGCAACCCCCCCCCTCCTCCACTGCCCACTTGTTACTCAACTCCCCCCTACCGCCCACTTTGAGAAACACTGACCTAGGTCTTAGTTCGGCTGAATCAACTTTTGAGGCTTTTTTTGTGGACCCCTTCAAGTCGATTGCATGTGCTAAAATATTGACTGTAAAGAATACCAAGATAATGGCATGTCATATAACAATCGATTCGTCAAGAATGAATACACTGTTACTTTCTGTTTATCTTATAACCATTTTGACATGGGCACGTGACGATCATTCTATCGCAACTGAAGCTCCTTCTTGAAATGTTACAAGATTTTATTCTAACAGTAAGTTAATCATAAGGTACAATTTTCGATTGTAAAATTACAAGGGACATGTACGTAGTTGTACGAGCACTTTATTTTGCGCGCAAGAATACCTTGAACACAATAAAGAAAACCTTGGAATAGCAAAATGGTAGGGTTTAATAATGAACCATGTGGGTTTGGTTCATTATTAAGCACTACCATTTTGCTATTCCAAAGTTTTCTTTATTGTGTTCATACTCAGCAAAATAGACCAATATGCAACTACTGAATACCTTGAAGTGGATTCGTGCGTATTGTTGAGTAGTGGAAGAAAGAAGTCGAGAGCGCAATAATACACATACACACCGCTTTAACAACGGGGTCTTTATATGGCTATATGTGCTCAAATGTTTTTGTTTCTTAGTTTATTTTGAAAGAAACAAAATATAGCATTTTCTTATTTTGCAAGCATCAATAGTAGCTTTAAATGAACAACATATTTCAATTTGATGGGAATCTGTGAGATACACGTTCGTGTAGTTCCCTTGTTGAAGATGACTTTTCCGCGTCGGAGTTTCTCTATTTCATCGGCTGAGGAAGTGAAGCAAGTAAACATTTAAACTTCTCCATTCCTTTTAACAATGAAGATGCTGTTAATTTTAATTGTTGGTTTATTAAAATACCCGAAAAGAAGCCATATCTCGGCAATACGTTCCCTGATTTAAAGCAAACCTGATTTATTTTGCAAATTAGCCCATTTCAGGGGAACTTTATTTTCAGTTATAGCTCTATCGTGCAGTTTGAATATGATAAAGCCTAGGGGAGAACACTCCAGATTTTTTTAAGTAACAACCTAATCTTATTTTCAGGCAGCTAAGAAAAATAGTTTTATAGGACCCCATCGTTGGCTGCGTAATGATTAAATGAAAATGCATTCTCCCTCTACAGCAGTAATATTATTTCTCTTCAAATAATATCGATTGAAATATTAGATTATCAAAAGCATTTTTTTTTCTTTTGAGATAGTCATATAGAAGGGCCTTCTATTTTTAAACTATATTTAATTTATGCCATTATTTTAAAATGAAAAGTATAAATCTTTAAAAAAACCTTTTTGTTCGACTAGTTTACTTTCAATTTCCGGGCTTCTACAATGGAAAGCGGGAAAGAGTTCTAAAAAATATTTCGCATTCGTCGACCCCCGAAAGTCACTCGACGACCATTGTCGTTGCCAATTTCAAGAATGCACTTAACGATTCTCCCGGAAGAAGCCTTCCCTTGCCCCTCCCTCCCCTTTCTTTCTTATTTTGGAAAAAGGGGAAGGGGGGGGGGGCTAAAGAAGAGGTAGAAGTGGGTTCGAAAAAGGCAACGTAAAGGGAAATGGTTAAAATGGATGACAACCGAAAGCACAACACAAAAGTGTTTCCAAGGCAAAGGAAAGCAGTGGGACGAAGGAGGGAGGAGAGGAAAAAAGATTGGAGTTGAAGATTCTTTGCATTTCTCGACAGAATTCCGGTCGTTTCTCCACTTCTTGTTTTCTGGAGCTGAGTGAAACGAGAGCAGAGAAAGAGGAAAACGCGCCAAGTTCCATTTCGAAGATGTTCCGCGTGACCCTTCGAAGAGATTTTTGAAATAAAAACCCTTTCACTCCCCACCCCTTTCCTCCACCAGTTTCTTTCCTCTTCCCAAAAACCGTAATTACGAACCAAGAAGTGTTTTATCTGCTTGATGTCTGAAAGAAAAGACTACTAAACCAGTGTTGGGGAGAGTGGGAGAGAGTTCGTTAAGTGTTTCGAGCGTAAAGGTGATAACATTGCCACAAGTTCGCTCCAGAAATCGATCCTAGAGGGGAACAACTCGTAGAAGGTCGTGGATTCAGACCCGGTCGATGATGCGACGAGCACTTAGGAATTTAAGGAGAAGAACGGTTCCTCTTCTCTCGAGTGGACAGCCGAGGATTATGTTTAACAGCCCTTAATTAAACACAAAATTTTGAGGAGATTTCACAATAATTTGACCAAAGCGTTCTAGTTAATTAGAAAATAAAATTTTTTGAACAAAAATCTAGAGGGTTTGACAATGTCGTAAACTAGAAGAATAGCGATGTTCGGGGGGAAATATTTAAGATTGCATTAGGAATTAATGCGCTTCCCCCAACGATTGGACCTAAACAGACTAGCCGATATTAATAATGAAATTACCAAATAATGAAGTCACACTTTTTTAATTAAAATACTGGTGCATTAAAAAAAAACTTATTTTCTCTTTAAATATTTGACTGAATTTGTGCTTTCAGCTACTTAATTATATAAATAATTTGTACGAAATTTTTAAATGTAACAAAACTTCCAAAATATTCAGGTCAAATTATTTCATGTAACCAAATACAAGCGCACTCTTGGAGTCTTGATATCAAGAAACAGATCCAGAGACATGAACATGAAAGGATATTAGAAATAAAAGGCGAAATAGTAGTTTGAGGATAAACTCCGTCTTAATCGTGTTACCAACCAGCAAGTGACAAACCCAATCCGTAAACGCTCCACAGGCATTCAAGGTTCACAACAATATTCCTATGAGAATCAATATTTGTAGTGAATGTTGGCTCAGGTGTTTATAACGGAACGGTAACTAGAGAAAACTTTCGATTCATCTAATGGGCTCATTATAGCCAGAATATATCTGTCATTTCCTTTTGAAAATGGATACACTATAAATAAAATTTGGTCCAGGCCTCTGGATTGTTTACTCTCAAAATCTCTTAAACCGTGCTAACATGTGTGCGTTTAGCGAACAATAGCCAGTATTCAAGTCTGAAAATGTCAAACATTTTTAATTTCTTTAACGCCTTTGAAATCTTGATCTATCATTTCCACTAGAGCAATGGCATGCTTCCTCTTTGTTGTGTAGAGGAGGATGAAGAGATAGATATTTCCCAATTTCTCGAAGTACAAGCTTACTTCCACTCCACGTCTTCACCTTTTTCCCGACCAAACAAGATTAAATGGTTCGTCTTCCCGCACTCTGAAGCCTAATAGATCCGGTTGAGCCATTAGAGTCGCTGATAAACGTCGCCACCGTCCTCTGCCGACCCCCCACGGCGCTCCACCTTATGGCTTCGAGAAACGCAGTGCACACAGCGAGAGGATAAGGTTGTGGTTGCAGAGAAAATCTCCCAAACGAAAACCTTTAATTCTTCCAAAAGCCCGAAACAAGGCTTAATGTAAAGTCATCTGGCTCTCTTTATCCTTCGGCGAAAAGTGAAGGGAATCGCAGAGTGAATGTACCGCCCGTAATGACACCCCCTCAACAAACTGATGTCGACACGTACCATACACTGCATACTCTCCCCCCTCCCCACCCCCACCCCACCCAACCCAACGGTGAATCTCCGTTAATAAATTCTTGCAATGTTTCGTAAAGTAGAAAACTGAACGGCAAGTAAATAAAAGTCAAATAAAATAAACAAGGCCAAGGCGGAGCACCAAGCAGGATTATTCAGGTTGAGAGCTCCCCCCACCTTTTTCATAGTGTTATGCATAAACAATTTATCCCCACGTTTGCTTAACTAAGGAAAGCAATACTATTCCATATCATAGAATACAAAATTTCATAAAACAGAATTCTCAAAGAGCACCATCAAACAGTGCCCTATATGGGCCATCAAAATTTCTTTTTTGTAGGTAAATGTTACGTTCAGGGCTAATGTTTTCGGTATCCTCTAAAATGATTAAATGAATAAGCAGAAAAATTATCTCGTACATCTCACAGATCAACAATCACACGAAGCACTATTATCATTAAATTCTGTTGAGCAGAAAGTTATCCATAAATAAATTTTTAAAATCAAATTTCTTATTGCTAGTTTCTTAAATTATTTTTAAGTACTTTCTTACCTAGTAAATTTTCTTAAAGCATTGTTATCTCTTCCACTAATCAATTTGGGACGGTCTGTCGACTTGCTTATTTTACTATCTGTACTTTCAAATTGCCGTATGATCCATGCTATACTGGATTTGGATATCCTCAATTCACTGGCAATTGAACGCACAGACTTTTCCCTCTGCATGTACATACTTCCTTATCTAGTCAATGTTGCAAATCCATTCCAAATGTCGCCTGGAGAATTTCTTGGAGAATTTTTTTTTTCCTCTTTTACTAGGGAAGTGTAATTCTAATGTCACATGCTCTTAAAAATTAACATTTCTTAAAGGATCTAAATAGATGAACATCTTGAAAACATAATTTATTTATAGAACATAAGTATTCTATTTCAATTGGTTTTTCGTTATTTTGTCAATTATTAGAACTGCCCCAATAAGCATTCTGCCATGAGCAATTGTTAATTTTTTTTTTAATTCTCCTATTTATGAAAATTATTTTAATAGCAGAAAGTGCTAAATTATCTTTTGAACAATAGAAGAAAGTGCTATTATATTTCACTGTTAAATTTAGCAGTAATTTGGAGTCTGTGGTTGATAAAATTTTTTTACGGTTTGATACTCAGCAAAAAGAGTAAGTTTGGCATAAACAAGTGAAACAGCAGAATATTCATGGAAAAAAATGATCATGTAATAAACAGTTCTGTCAATAATTGTCCACCCAATGAAACAATGCAATCGATTAAATTCGTCAAATAGGTAGTAACAAAATATTTGTAAAAATTTTCTTCTAGTTTCTAAGTCTAGTGAAATTGATAGTCATGAGTTTGTTTTAAAATCGTTCTTTCTATTTCTTTCTTAAGTTATCTCAAAAGATTTGAACTCGAATAAGATAAAGGAGCGTTAAACGCTAATTATTCAATTCAATTTCCCCTTGGAGTAAATCACGAATTAGTAAGATTTTTGTGCATTAATTTTTTCAAGCATTCAACCAATTTTTAACAAATACAAGTTTCTAGCAAAACAATTTTTACAAAAGCAAAACTTTCTCATTCCTTATGGTACCAAATGCACAAAATATAAAAAAATAAAGAACACAATTTCAATTCCAAATGCACAAAGCTTTACGTTCGCTTTTATAATGTCTGCGATGAGAGAGAGAGAGATACAGGTAAATGTGGTGGTGAGGAGACGAGGTTGGTGGAAGAAGGAGAAATAAACAAACCTCGAAGATCTCCGAATTCAAGATGATTTCTCGAAAAAACACGAAAGCCTATTTCAGATTAGGGAAAAACGGGGAGAAAGACGAGTGGAGAGCCATGGAAGAAGGTAGAGAAAGAGAGAGAACTCATCTAGAAATCCGATAGTTGGGATTAAATTGCCTCCTACTCAGATGGAAAACAAGAAATGAATGGTTTGCGCACGTGCCGTGTCATCCCATTAATTTCTTTAATTAGATGCAATAAATCAAAGCCCATCCACCCATTTTTATATGTTTTTTCTTCCAGGAAAAGATAATTAAAAGTAGAGGAAAATTTTTCATTTTAAATCTAAAATTTTCCCCCTCTCTTTTCAATTTGACTTTTTTAAAGAAATCTAATTGAAGAATTTAATGAGGAAAAAATTATTTCCTCCTTTGAATTTTAAGAAAAACAAGAGTGAATGCAAAAATGAAATAGGAAATTTGAAAATGTAAACACAAAGCAGTTCTATTCTGCGTAAAAAAAAAAAAAAAAAAAAAAGTAAAATTATCTTTTTCCAAGTGCAAGATTTCCAAATGAAGCGCTTTTTATAAATAAACGAAATAAGGCAAATCAATCATTCAAACACTAGGGTGATTCATCTATTTCAATAAACAGTTCAAAAGCCAAAAATACCATTGAGAAAAACTCAGAAGGACATCTATTGGAATGAGGGAGGAAATCTAAAATATCTTTTAACGTTATCATTTTCTTATCGGCAGAGAGAGCTGATATCATTGCTTTTAAGTTTCAGAATTAAAACGAATTAACACAAGATGGCAAAAGAAAATGAGTAAGCCAAGACTGACACTGAAACAAGTTAAAACTAGACTGGCATTTGCTAAAAAACATATGACCGTAGGATCATGAATTGGGAAAAAATCATAATTTCAAAAGAAAAGAAGTTTAACTTGGACGACCCTGATGGCTTACAGTGTTATTAGTACGATCTGAGGAAGTCATCAGAGCTGTCAATAACTCGCAACTTTGCAGGTAGTACGGTTTTGGTTTTGGGAGCTTTTTCATTTCGTGGAGAGCTTCCCATTGCTTGGATTTCAACAAGAATGAACTCTGCAAAGTACGACGAGCCGTTCGAAATAAAGCTTCTTGAAAATACTGGTGAACTTCTTGATGATAACTTTCCATTTCAACAATGCTTCGGTGCATTGTTTTAAGGTCATAAAACAGTGGTTCACGTAATGTTAAAGGATCTTGCAGCCCAGATCTAAACCCGTTGGAAAATTTATGGGGTGTCCAGACGGGCTTATGAGAATGTAAAGCTGTTTGCAACAATTAAGGAATCAGAATTATGAAAATCAGAATCCGTGAAATATGGATGCAAATTGAAGAAAAAGTACTCCACAAACTGGTGAAATCAATGAAAGATAGAATCTTTGAACTGATAAAAGTCAATGGAAAACCCACACATTACTAATTTTTTGTATAATTTGACTTTTATTAATGTGGAATTATATTTATTTCCCTGGACACATAACTTTTCAGTTATTTTACGGACGTGTTTAGTTTATTTTTATGGAGTAACATGCAAATGCTATTGTTGCAACTATGCGATACATAGCAATTATTTTATTTTATTTTATTTATTTATTTATTTATTTAGCAAACTTTTTTATAATTTACCTATGCAGTTCATTTTATAGTCAGAAAAAACAACGAAACCATTAATAAAACCTTACTGGACGTATACTTATTTTCTGGAGGAATTGCTGTGCATGTACCTCTCGTAGGATATTATAAAATCACTTTACCTAAAAGCATAAAAAAATATCAACGATAATATTACCCAGTATTTCTATTTGAACAATCACCGAAACAACCCAAAAGAAATACATGTAAAATCCTGCAAACATTCTAAGGAGGAGCTTTAGCTGTAACGCAGAAGTACATTATCAATGTACATGAGCAATTGTGTAATCGTGCCTCGACAAAACGATCGTCGCGTGCTCACGACAACAATGCTAAACAGAAAGTATCATTTTATTCATTGTTGACTCCTCACTACGAATCAATTGTTATATCACACACAGTATCTTGATATTCTTAGCGGTCACTGCTAGAGCACATGCAAATGACTTGAAAGGGTCCACGAAAAAGCCTGAAAAGCTAATACAGCCGAGCTAAAACCTTGATGATCATATTGTCGAAAACATAATTTGAAAAGTTGATTCGTTCTCAAGTTATCGTGCAGACGGCGGACGGCCGGATAAACGTACAGAGCAAGCGTGCTTTTTTGCTAAAGCTCCTAATAGACAGATGCTTTCAGAAAAAAGCGCATATTCGATAAGTATTTCTTTGAAACCTTTTTTTTTTTTTAAATTAAAAACAAGAAAAATTTTCTTCACAAAATCATAAAAGCGTGTTCATTTGATCGACTAACGCTAAGCTCAGAAAAATTCTTTTTGCAGGGAATTTACATTTAACTAAATTTAAAACGTACATTTGCTTCTCAACTTTAGTGTAAACTTTTTAAATAAGAAAAGAAATTTCTTTAGTGTAAAGAAATTTTTAGTTCTGATGTTATCAAAAATGTTGTTGTATCAAAATTGTTGTTACATTAGTCATTAGTTCCAACAAAAATTGTTATTATTATAAATTGTTTCACCCATATTTCCACTTTCATTATAAAGTAATTTTCTTATTTAAAAAGTTTCCTAATTTAAAAAGTTTACACTAAATTTCAGAAGCAAATGTATGTTTTAAATTTAGTTATCAGTCATATACCTCAACTGTATCCTGTGTTAATATTAATTTACATTTAAATTGGATGGATTATTTACACAGGGAAAAGCTTTAAGAGGTTAGTTTACCGTATACGCCAGCCGGGGAAAAAAAAACTCGAAGTAGAATTTCTTATAGAGGTTTTGGAAAACTGCAAAAGAAGATTCAAATCACTGATTCTAATTAGGCAAGCGAAACTAGAATTTCTATCATTTTAATTTACAGGAGACGTTTTAATATTACATGGAAATCATGGCAATCCATTAAATAATTAGCTCGCCTATTGGGGTCCTCCATAATGGTTTGTGTAACCTAAGAAAATCTGGCTATTTTACACTTGAAAATAAAATCTTGTAAACATTCCAAGAAGGAGCTTTAGCTATGAAGCAGAAATACATTTATTAGGAGCTTTAGAAACATAGTCATATTTCTGAAAACAGAATTTGAAAAGGTTAATCCGTTTTCAAGTTATCGTGCAAACGTCGGACGACCGGCCGGATAAACGTACAGACCAATTGTGAATTCTTATAAGTAGCTTTTTTGCTAAAGCTCCTAATAAAAGCATTTATTAAAGTTTTGCTATGTTTAACAAACAGGATGTTTGACAATTTCTTTCATTCTAGTGAACACTTCAAAACGTGTAGTTGCATTTTGTGTCCGGCTCCCTCAACACGGTTTGGACGGAAATTCTTTTTTGCAAAATTTCAACTTATCTTCTCGAATCATGAGTTTTTTAAGTCAATTTCAGTCAGTACAAATCGAATAAAGGTAGACGAAAACACTTTTAAATAGTGGTCGGTCAAAAAGAAGTGTACTAAACCATAAAACAGATCATTAATGCAGCTTTTAACATTAGAACATGTGCTTAAAACTATTCTTCCTCAACTGTTTTCACAAACACAATCAATGTTGATTCTTTCACCTCTCTTTTTCATAAGCTCCTCGTTTTAAGATAGCAACTTTTAAAAGTGAAGACTACTACGTTTTAAGACAGCAAAATGATCTCTTTTCATTTTAATCATTTTATATTGCTTCTTAGGCGCTTGAAAAATTGCAAAATAAAAAATAAAAAAAAAATCACCCCGAGAAAAAGTCCCAGTGTGAGGATAGAAGAGAAAGTAAGCTCGTTCTGATCATTCTAAGTAGGAAGAAACAAATCGTTGAAGAGATGCTGAGTCACTTGATAGCACTGCGTGAAGACTTCTGGGAACACTAATAACGTAGCCTCACTTTCAAGTTAAAAGTAGAGAACGGAGCCAAGAGTAAAAAACAAAAATCATGTGCTTGCAAATAAAAAAAAATTGTGATAATTATCCAGCATTTATTTGTACATGATAAGGAGTACTGCACATTTTTTGTTAAAAATTTATTTTAAAATAGTCTAATAATCGTCGAAGTTTATTGTTTTCTTCTAATAAACTTAGAGCTTTTCCCGAAATACTCTAATATTATATTTAGCTTTGGATACACTCGAAGATGAACACTGATCAAATATCAAATGAATAAATTATAAAATATGCCGAGTGTGCAGTTAGAAACTAATATCCTTTACTATTTGTTTTGTGAAGTTTATTTAGGGGTGGATGAAATCTACCAATAGATCTATTTGCACTCATTCACTCTGACTTTAGCGTGTTTTCATTTGTCCACTTATAAAACATAGCGCGATAACCCTAGTGAGATCGGCCAGCGCTACAACCGATTTTGAAATCTAACAGAGACATAAATGCAATAATCCTACATTTTAATTACTCTATAATAAAAGTTACAGCAGAGCGGTTTCTTGCTCAAGTTCAAATTTAATCTGAATGAATATCTAAATCAATACTTGTAAGATTGTAAGAACTTCCCTATTGCTTGCTCCATATCAAACCCCAATTCGCCCGTAGCCGTAATGTACCACTCATCTTGCAGGATGCAGCTCTGACCTCCAAATTGTTATAATACCTCTTATACGAAATATTTTAACAGCAAAAAAAAACAAAAAACAAAACAAAACGCAATAATTCTACTTTTTATGACATTTAAGTAATCACTTGCCAAAAATAGTTTAATTATTTCAATTTTAAATTGAAATACATATAATACAAATGCTCAAAAGGAATTATGTATTTTCTGAGTTGTAAGGCGCAATTTATAAAAAAACATTAACTACTAAGAATGTAGTTTTTCTTTCTTCATTATTATTTTATTCCAATTTTGTCATTTCATTGCACTCAACCGTGTCGTGTTTATTTTTCTTGCGTGGCATTTCCAGAAGGCAAGAAGACACTCCAATGCAAGGGGCCAAAAGGCTTAAGGGACATAAAGAGGGACCAATGAGAAACCTCGCTCGGAATCATCGTCAACAGTTTATCTTTGAATCTCTGCCAACATCCACAAATGATGTTTTTCAAACATAATCTCGTTTTCAGAACAAAACAGAGTCACCACCCGCTCTTCAGCAACCCCCATTCCCACTCCCCGCCCGCCACCAATCAATCTCTCGCTCTCTTTCTTTGTCCAGTTAAAATAGGCGAGCTTTTTTGTCTTCAATTTCTTCTTATATTGAAAGAATGTGAAAAAAGAAAAAGAAAGAGAGAGAGAGCGAGAGAGAGAGAGAGAGAGAGAGAGAGAGAGAGAGAGAGAGCGAGAGAGAGAGAGAGAGAGAGAGAAAGAGGAAAAAAAAAAAGAAAAACTCCTTTCTAAAATACTCCAAGGGTTTCTTCAAAAACAGTATGGGCATTACCATCAGAACACCATTTTTGAAAACAAATATTGGGCTGAATTATTGTCATTCAGAAGCCAAAAACATTTGCTCTCCCAAAAGTTAAAAAGAAAAATATTTTAATGAGAAGGAGAAAGACAGGAAGAAATGTTTCATACCACAAACGATAATGGTGTAGAGATTGTTTTTTCAGTCGTATCTATATGGTCTGTGAATAAGCACGTTAGTTATTTTTTAAATTGCTTCGACTCTAACGAGACAAATATGCATCTATTCCAAAAATGAGTCACGAACCAATTTGTAAACGCTAAAGTAAGCTGAGTCTGGAGAAAACTTCAAGCAACAACATGTAAACAAGAATTATGATCAGATTTTTAAAATAAATGAGAAGAGGTCTAAAATCGATTTCTTAGTAACGATTTTTTTGAAAAAAATTGTCTTCAAAGGCAAACAACAGTTGATAGACAGAATTCTATGGGCGTGGCTATCATATACGAGGGTTGTTCAGAAAGTTTCGTCTTTTTTCACACGGAAACTTTATTGCCAAAAAAAATACAGCAAGGCATCATGAACTATATACCTTGCACTATTTATTGACATAGGCGCCATCGACATTGAGACATTTGTCGTAGCGTGCAATCAGTTTGAAGAAAGAGTAGCAGCAGACAGGCGTGCCCGAGGCTATTCGAGTACAAATCAGGATGGCAGACAGACGTGTACTGACAACGTGGTCGCATCCCAGTTCACCAGTGAAGAAAAAATTCAAAGTGTCATCCTCCGCAGGAAAGATTATGGCAACAGTGTTCTGGGACGCGAAAAGTGTGATTCTCATTGATTTCCTCCATCAAGGGACCATCAATGCGGCACGCTACTGTGACACCCTCACCAACCTCAGGTCCGCCATTCGACGAAAGAGACCAGGGCTCTTGAGTGAAGGTGTTGTATTCTTGGACGACAACCCAAAACCACATGCACAAGATCAGATAGCCTCGGGTACACCTGCCTGCTGCTACTCTTTCTTCAAACTGATTGCACGCTACGACAAATGTTTCAATGTCGGTGGCGACTATGTCGAAAAATAGTGCAAGGTGTGTAGTTCATGATGCCATGGTGTGTTTTTCTGGCAATAAAGTTTCCGTGTGAAAAAAATGACGAAACTTACTTTCGGAACAACCCTCGTAGTAAAAACGTAGAGAATGCTAACATAATTCTCCAAAATCACTTTCTTCCAGTCTTCAGTTATACTTTACCTCGAAATAGGAAGACAAGCTATGATTAAAAAAAGTATAGACTTTGATTATATTACAAACACCATTCGTATATCTGAGCTCATTGTGATTTATTTATAAAAAAAGCATGAAATGGTCCAAGAGCTATCCAAACCTAAGTTCTTCAGATACAAACGTCGATACCGAAAAGAAACAATTTCAATTACGTAACAACTATTTTGTCACATAATGATTCGCTATTATATTAATAAAATTATGGTCTTAGCTCATTTGGTCCCTTGTGCAGCCTTGGCAATATATGGAGTAGCACAAGAGATATACTGTCTATCACATTGTATACATTTCACTCCTCGATGGATAAAGACAGGCTAATGAAAAATCCGTATAAGACGACCGTGCATGCAATCTTAGAACAGAGGAACGATTCAAAAACTTAAGACAATATCTTTCTTTAGTTTTCTCTTTCATTATACGTATATTACATAAATAAAAAAATTTGGGAAATATTCTTAACTCTATCCTATCCAACCGATATTCTGAAGAATGAATATCGGTGAAATAATGTCGAATGAAATCTCGAATTCACAGTTTTTTGTCGGAAAGACAATCACGATTGGATGTTTCACGGATCACGACGTGGCATACATCATGGAACCCTAGAATATAAGGAAAGGGATTTTGATTTCCCTGGCAGTTCAATCAGTATTAAAACAGGTACAGAGAGAAATAAAACGTAGTAACTAACTTAAAGCATGGATTTAAAAGCACTGTGCAGAGAGATTATTATGCCCACTTATAAAAAGTGTGCTTTCGAATAAATTATTCATTAATGGAAATTTGTCGAGAGTAATTATTTGTAAAATTTTGTTTTGTGATAATTGTAAAGTATATATTCAATATTCATATAGAAATTTTGCAAATTCAGTTTTATAGCGTCAGCAGTCTTAATGTCATATCGGAGTACTGAAAATGCATTTTTCTCCGATTCGTGGAAGTCCGAGTTCCTTATTATATACAGGGTGTACCTGTTCCTTTTTTTCCGTTTCACGGTCAATATTTTGTGTTGGTACAGAATGAGTTACGATAAGTCAAAAAGTTAATAAAAACATGTAGTCTTTTATTAATGATTTCTGAGATATAGCAATTGGTTAATTATGAATAAGGTCCCGTAATTTTAGAAAATCGTATGACAGGGCAGAGTTACCTCGATTTTTTTTTTTTTTTTTTTTTTACAAAATATGCTTCTGGAACAACTGGAGGATATTCCTCTTGTTACACGAATAACAATGTACTTTCAGCACGACGGAGTGCCTCCTCATAGCATGATACGTGTGCGAGACACTTAAATGCAGCTCTTCCTAATCGCTGGTGGAACAATTAGTTGGCAACCAAGATCACCCGACTTAACTCCCTTGGATTTCTGCTTGTGGGGTTGGTTAAAGTGTAAGGTTTATAAAACTACAGTCAATACACGAGTTGAGCTTATTGTACGTATAACAGATGCTGTGAACCTTCAGGTGCGCAATCTTCTCACAAGAATTGAACGTGGCGGATTATTCGAAAATTTGTTATGATTAAGTTATTAGGATGTTAATACAGTAATATAAAAACCATATTAGAAACCTCATAATTTTAATTTCAAATAGCTATATCTCGGCAACCATTAATAAAAACTACATATAAATTTTTTGACTTACAGTAACTCATTCACACGAAACACTGACCTTTCCTCCCAGGACACCCTGTATATAAAGATAACATTATGCTACGAGGAAAGTTGTACTGTATCTTTGTCTATTATAAATTATATTCGCTGTTTTAGAAAACCGAATGTCTCCCTGGAAAAAATCCTATGCAGACAAAAAAGAAAAGCTGTTAAGGAAAAAAAAAAAAAAAAAAAGCGACGCCATTGCTTGAATCTCCGTGTAAAAAAAAAAAAGACAAACCACCCGCACCATGAGAGAAAGATGCCCGCAAACAATTAAAATCGAACTTTTTTTTCAGTTTTCCACTCTTCCCATTGCATTTTTATTGTCTTTTTCTGATCAGTGATCATAGATATATTCACCTTTATACTAAATATTCACTTTTATAATAAATATTCTCCCACCTACCTACCTTACCCGTCTTGGATTCTCTCAACCCTTACACGTTCTCTGTCCACCCACATCTTTCCATCTTTTCCCCTCAATCCCATGTAAGGCTTAATTTCCGTGATCTCTTCACTCTGGCTTCTCATGCCAGAACGTTCCTCGAGGCAGGGGTCACGAGTACTTGGTCAGTGGCACGTGGAGCCCCGCGACCCTTACGAAAAAAGAAGGCACCGGGTGCGAACGTTAAGGAGAAATTCCCCCATTTTTATCCCTCCACCTCCACTTTCCCCCTCTCCTTTCCCCCTTCATTCTTCTCTCGCTCCCACTGGAGGAGAAAATGAAATTTCGCGTCGCCACGACAACGCATCGATCGATAAAAAGAGCCAAGAGACATCCTTCCTCGACGCACCAGCGCGTGCTTTCTTCTTGCTGAATATTCCAGCCATCGCTCGTTCTCATCCTCCAATAAATTTCTCTCTACCTCTGTCTCCCTCCCACTCTCCCACTCCCACTCTTTTACCACCATCTATCCATCTCCTTATGTCTCTGGCATTTTCTCACTTATATTAATATCCTATAATCTTGTTCGTATTTTTTATAGTACCCACAACAAATAAAGAGCAAAGAGCTATATTTTAGGCGGTAAACGTTCAAAATTTACAACATTATGTTAGTCATATCTGTCAAATGAATTTCACAAAAAATATTAGATCACCCACACTAAAAAATATAATGAACTATGTCTAAAATCAGACTCAGTCATTCGTTCAGGAAAACCCTTTAATGCTAATTCGTGTGCAAAAGAAAGCCTAATGCGCAGGTCGTGGCCGTCTGTCTGTGTGCTTGGCTCATCTCGCAACCACAGCACGAACTCTTATATCCGACAGATTTTTAGCACTTGGCGAGCCGTGTCGATTTTCATGAAAATGGACTCAATTCATAAAGATATATTACAGAGCAGCAAACAGATATAAAATTTGGATTTATATATACTATGGATATGGCTCTTACAATTTTCTGCATTTCTAGCAAGATAATTCTATTGGACATTGCATAAATAGTTTATTTTTTATTAAAACCTAAATGATGCTTCAATCTTACCCGTGCGAAGGACATTGAAAAAATCATAACGCTTGGTGGATAACACTAGCCAACAAAATTTAAGTTTTTTCTTGTAACTAAATGCAAGTGGGTGATTTTTGGTAATATTTTTTCTGCTGATTACGAATATAATTTTTAAATTTTCTCTAGCACGCACAGTTTTCTTGTTTTACAATGAAACATTTTTAAATCATTCAGTGTTTGGGGCCTGGTAAATTTCCTTGCGGCCCCAAAATATGGATACTTTAATATTGCAGCCGCTTCTCTTCACACCCATTACTTTAACATAGAAGTTTCGATGTGCATAACTTGGAAACTTGACATGATAGAAAAAATCTAAAAGCAGATTCGGATTCTACATACAAATTACTACTAAGAACACTATGTGTGGTCTTAGTTACAAAATGTGTGTTGACTAGTGTAATCTATCCCCCGGATGATGGCCGGAATTTGGAAAAGGATAAGCTATCTATGTCCCAAAATATATTCTCAGCTGGTGTGCTTGTTTCACTTATGATGTGGCAAATATTCTCAACTTAATTATTAAGAATAAAAAGTTCCGAAAATTTAGCTTAAATAACAATCCTGCATTTAAAGCAAATTACCTCATCAGAACAAATACAGGGTGATTCAGTCAATTTCTGACCATTTCACTCAAATGACGTGCATTAGGGATAAACAACTGAAAGAATATGAGCGCCATATCGAATTTCTAAATAGTTGGAGTTTGTATTGTTGCAATGGCGCTGCATGAAAATCGTATTGTTGAAAAATGGCACCCGCTTTATCAACAGAGCAGAAATGCAAGGTTGTCGAATGGTATTTCGAGACAAAATCACCTGTAACCGTGCAAAGAAAGTTCCAGAAGGAATATAAGTGTCGAGACGCACTAGGAGGCGTATACCGCTTCGACATCAATGGTTTCAACAGGATGGGGCTAGGCCTCACACCATTAATGAAGTTCTAGACTTTCAGATCGATTCGGGGGTGGCTTTCTTTGGCCCCCTACGAGTCCTGACCTAAACCCATGTGATTTTTATCTCTGGGGGTTCCTTAAAGAGAGTGTGTTCACTACAGCACCAAGAACCCTAGACCAGCTGCGACAAAGCATCGTCGACTGCTGCACCCTAGTGGATGCAGAAATCCTGGATAGAGATATGAACAAATTCACCATTCGGCTGCGAGCAGTTCAAAACGTTCATGGTGGCCACATTGAGCATATCATCAAGACTTTTCCACGGGAATAAAAACTCCGAACTGCCTAAAATATCATACTGAAATGCTAAGTTTGTAAACATTAATGGGTCAATAAATCATAGTACTGAAATGGTCAGAAATTGACTGAATCACCCTGTATAAAATTTTTTAATCTCTTTCTAGTAATAAAACATTTACGATGCACCCGTAGGCGGATATTTCAATTAACACTTTAAAAAAATTCAAAAGACATGAAATTATAAATAATATTAGATACCATTGAAAAAAAGATAATTGTCACATGTAATATTATAAAAGTCAAACTAAAAAATGAAAATTGAACACAGGGTGGTAAGGACCTGAAAAAAGCTGACGTTTCGGAGGATATCCTTTGACAAAGCAAAGAGTGAAGGTCACACACGGTCACACACACGCGCACAAACACATACACACACATTCCTACTTCTCTCTCGTGATCGAATCTGTAAAAGTAGCTCAATAGATGTGCATGCCACACTACATCTACAATGCACCAAGAAGATCATTTTTATATCAATACGAGGTGATATCAGAAAGTTACGCCATTTATTTTTTAACGGAGGAAATATAGTCGCTGTGTAAAAGTTAACATAGCCAAAAAGAAGGCTGAGTACATGTACAGATATTACATAAGAAGAATCGTCTCCGCGCACGCGCACTACGTGCTACCAGTCGCTTTACAAATGGCCGCCGCTATCACATCGTCTACAGTGGAAGAACAGCGAGCGGATATAAGGCTTCTTTTCGCAAAAGGTACGAAACCCCATGAAATTCATGGAGAAATGGTAGAAGTTGACGGAGCCGACTGTCTGGACTTTTCCAATGTTTGCAAATGGTGTAAAATGTTTCGCGGAAGGAAGAGTTAGCCTTGCCGATAAACAGCGTTCTGGGCGGCCTGCGTCAGCGGCAATACCACCCATTATCGAGGACATTAACAACATAATCAGAGAAAACCGTCCCATTTCCTTAAAACAAGTGAGTAAAATGTTTCACATATTCTATGTATCTGCATGAATATGGTGCCTGAGAAGCTTGGATACCGCGAAGTCTGTTCGCGTTGGATTCCAAAAGACACCAGAACAGACCGACAACAGAATGGCATGCAGTCTGCAATATTTGCAGCGGTACAACAAGGAGGAAAATGCGGTTTTGAATGGTACTGTCACAGGAGATGAATCCTCGATCTTGCACTTCACACCTGAGCCTAAAACTACAAGCATTGTGTGGAACATCCACATTCTCCGGTTTGTAAAAAAATCCAAAGTTTCTTCTTCAGTTCGGTAGATTATGGTTACAGTTTTTTTGGAATATGAAGAGATCCTATTCGCAGAGTTCCTGCCTCGTAAGTCAACCGTTAACGCCACTACTTATTGTGAAACTGCCTAAACTGCGACGTGCTATTCGGGATAAGCGACAAGAAAGACGAAACTATGTTCGACTTCTTCAAGACAAAGCACGCTCGCGTATGGCCAACGTCGTCAAAGCAAAAACTGGTCCGTTTCGGTTAGGAGGTTCCGGACCATCCAGCCTACATCCCGGACTTAGCGCCTTCGGATTATCACCTCTTTGGTCAGAGGTTTGAGACTGACGAGGAACTCAAATCTGCCGTGCGCCATTGGCTGTATTCACAGTCGACGGAGTTCTATGAGCGAGGTAATCTGAACCTGGTGCAGTGTTGGTATAAATGCGTAAATCGTCAAAGTGCCTATATGAACAAGATTATGTAAAAAGGGTTTTATCAAACCAAGCTTTCATAATGCTTTATTTAGTGGCAACAATAAAGCTTAATTTTGCAACAATAAACAATAAATACATTTACCTCTCGCCATAACGAAATGTCCAATTGTTACAACAATCAATTCGTAGTAATGAGTTAGTACCATTAGAACACGAACCAATGAACCGATTTGAAAATTTTTTTCTTTATCATAAATTGTCATCGATTCTGCATAAGTGTGTCAAATTGCAGCTCCCTAGCTTGTCGGAAAGTTGGTTTAATATTGATTACAAGATTTGACCTAAACAAACTAACACAGCAAAGTTATAAAAAGCTTTTAATTAAAAAGTAGATAAACACGTGTAATTTCAGCTGCTCTTAGTTGTTACCTGTATATTTTGTAATTTTCTTTGAAAAAAATAAATGGCGTTACTTTCTGCTATCTCTTCGTATTAATGATCTAGCTGTGCATTCCTGAATAGGTAAGACATTTGTGCCTATTATAACTTTTACTTACTTTATCCGAATCTGAAGTCAAAATTTAAAAATTCGGAAAAAAACTGGCAACTTCGCAGAATGAACAGAAAGTTTATGAAAAATTTATGTATTTAAATATTTGTATTTTTCTATTCTCTTGCTTCGGAAGAGCTTTAACAAACATTTTTATTTTCTTATGAATTTTGAACACCTAATGATAGAACAAGGGGTCTTTCCATCCTTACTGAAAACACTCCACAGTATTGCACGGGGATCCGTCGATCTCGTTGACTAGTCTTTGCTTTAGTTCATTCTCCTTTTACTATTATGATTCATTTAAATCCCTAGGTTTTATAATTTAGGCATGTGAGTCAAAATGCCTCCCACATACATGTGTAAAGAAGTGAGAAATACCATGACTAGATGAAGGAGGAACTCTTAGAAATATCCTATGCAACAGTGTTTCTCAACCTTTATCTCTCTGCAGATCGGTAAAATATTTAAAATAAATATCACGGACCGGTAACATAATTATATTAAATTAAATTGCCTGCACGAGGTCAGAGGTGGGCTAGGTAGATTTATTTTATTGAAAATTAGTGTTGAATTTTATTTTGCAATACTAACGATGACCTTTATAATAACGACTTTTTTTTTTCCCCTATAACGAATTTTTACTTTTCATATAAATCTTGAGTATTAAACATGTTTCTCTATAACAAATGTTCCGCATAACAAAAATTTTTTGGGGAGGTCTCACTGATTTCGTTATAAGGAAGTTCCACTGTAGCTAGTTAAGGTTATATTTCGTCAGCTGGAAAATTTTTTCCGTGGACCGGCGGTCAATAAACACTGCTATACAATACGAAAATGCGTCAACATATCTTTTTGGAATCCTCGTAAAATAGCAAACAACTATCCACAGCAAAGTTGGGAGATCACTATTAGCTCTGCCAGGTGGCAAAACGAAGAACTGACCGTTTAAAATTTCGCATCAATGCAACAATAGTACAGCTAGCTATTGGGCAGGCTTTCCTTTATCCTTATAGGCTATGCTTATACAATGGAAAACTCCAGTATTAACGAAACACTGCCGAGTTGAGAGGAAGGTTGATTACTTGCAGCTGGTTTCATTAAATTGGTATCAACTTTAACAGAAAGAATTTACGTGTTTTTGCTTTCTAGCTTTTTTAATCATTTTTTTAATGGCTGCCTTCATTTGGCTATTTTTTTAGCTTCAAAGTTCGTTTGAACCTGATAGTTTTACACGCACAACAAAACCGGTTTGAATTTACTTAACTTTACAAGCCTTCCCAGGGTTTTAACTATAAAATTATTTTATAAAACTAAACAGTATTCATACTAGAATTTATCTACGGTTGCTAATTATGCAATATACGAGTCCAAGAGACAATAATGCTTGTGGTAAGAAACAAACGAAACCTATTGAGCAGTGAGTGGGGGGTGGGGGGAGGTCAAATGCCTATCGCCTTAAAAGCATTTTTAATACCACTCGTATTTAGGGTTTGCATGTGGTCTAAATATTGCTCGACACAGTTTATCTATGAAAATTTGTTGAGGGCGCTCATTAATTAAATGGTTTATTAATTGTCCTTAATTAACCAATTAATTTGTTGTTTAGAAGCGAAATTCGTCAAACTGTTCAATTTGAATTTTCCATGTAATAAACTGTCATTAGGTTGGATGTACCGGTAAATGATTAAGTTAATATAGGATGACAAATTTTAATTCCATCCATTTTTAGGCTTTTTAATATGAACAGCCGTTAATTACTTCGTGGAATCAACTTCATAAAAGAAATCAGTCGAGAAATGAGCGCGAACTTAACGTTCTTAATTTGTTTCAAATTTGCACAATTTTGTTTCATCAATCATTCTTTATATGCATATTATAGACTTCATATAGGCATACAGACTTCATATCAGCGTAAGGAGAAGAAGTTGATATTTGTGTCCGATCCAAAAATAAAAATTTGGAGAAAACCCCTGATAGTTTTGTTTATTTTTGAGAGCAACTGAAATTCAACTTATTCTATCGGCGATATCTTTCTGAATTTTCAAGACACTTGCTTGGGCTTTTTTCTAAGAGTAGCTCTGTACATTTGCTAATAAATTATGCAAACGATATTATAGTAACCCTTGCGCATGCGCAGTTAAACATTATTTAGTAAAAATGCTCATATTTCATCAAATATTTAGTATTTTTATATTCTGATTGCAGGGTGTTGTCTCTACTGTAGTTTGTCAAGTTTCCTAAAAATGGCATTGCATTGGTTTGAAAACCCTGCATGTTATAAACAAAAAACTTACGAAAACATTTCAATTTTTTTAAAGAACCCTTTATATATCCATGAATGTACGTGCTACTTTCATACAGAAAAGTAAAAGAAGCCTCATAAGCATATGCTACAGCTACAACGCATTTCAAGCATTATTTTTTACATGTTGATCCCAAACAAATATTTTTTGGTGCAATTTGTTGCAGGTCCCCTATTTGCCTTCGGGACAAAACCCTCACTGAAATATATGAGGTGTAACATGCTCTTTACACCCCCTGAAGTTTCAGGATAATTCGTCAAGTATTTTTCTAGATATTCGACAAAACGTATAAAATCTAAGTGTCTAATTATTTTTTGGTATATAGTGTACAAATTTTTGGCAATTAATTCAAAATTATCGGCGGCATTAAATGATTGTGAAGAATAGTTGACGATTTTACCGTTGATCAAAATACTGTTCATTTACGTCAGTTTGCGACCGATCATTATATCAAACAACTTGTAACGACATGTCATGAACGAATACAGGGTGTTGTTAAATTTCATTACCAAAATGATAGGGGTAATGGAATATGCGATTCTAAGCAAAAAAGTTCATATGAACATGGGTCCGAATTTGAACGCTAACTGAGATATGAACAGAAATAAAAATGCCGCCACTAAGATCAAGAAGTTAATAACTCACTTTCTACAAAATCTAGGATAATGAAACTTGGAAGAATAATAGGATACATAAAATTGTGTATACCGTTAAAATTTCATCGAATTCCAACGAGTAGTTTCCGAGTTACGTAGTCAACATCGTGACACATGTGAGCACTGGAAACGAGGTATTACTTATACCTGGCATCAGTAGTAAGTAATGCCTTGATTCCTATCCGTTTCTGATTGGTTGAACGAGTTTTATTCATTTACACATGCACCAATTTCCTTTTTCTTTCGTGCCGGGCACTATAGGTAAATCCGCTTTACTTGCCGCTTTCCAATGTTTGAGCAATTAAAAGAAAACTTTGAAAACTGAAATATTACTTCGGAATTTAATAAATATTGAAATTTCATAGGTGAGGAAAGTATCTAACAACTTCTTTACTCTGTTAAAGAGATAACAGCGGCGAGATGGATAGCTCATAGATTCTCGTGGTCCCTAGTTCGATTTCAACTATCACGCTTATTTTTCTTCGCGTTTCGTTTATTAAACTGTTGTAGTCGTTTCAAGAGTAACAGCTAGGCTAACCACAGTTTTGAAAAAATAACATTTCATACCGGGCCGTAAAGCTGTTAACCACATCCATGCATATAGTTGCTAAAAAACAGACGGTTGCTACAATAAACTATTGTATTTCATGTTCTTTTTGACGATTAAATATCTAAATGATTTTATAAGATTCATATTCTTTGGGTAAAAAATATTTCTGCCCCTCGAAAACTTAATGGTATTTAAAATTCTCGAACTCAAAAAGAAATGTAAAGATTGTCCCGACTACACAAAATTAAATTACAAGCTAGAATTAAAAACACCGCCACCGCCCTGTAGGAATCTATTCAATTGCAGTGTAGAAATGAAGCACGGTGAAAAAGCAAAGAAATGATCCTTGTGCTCCAAATTCGACGTCGTCAAAGTTTCAGTGACACGCTTTACGTTTTCCAATCTTCGTCTTCTTAAAATGGTTCTCTTAATCCGCTGCCTATCGAAGGGATTTACAGACTGAGTTATTGGGCGTATTGACTTCATTTTCTCTCGTGATGCCTCCCTGTCTCTATTCCTGAAAAAATAACGATTAGAGCGAAAGAAAAGAGAAGAGGAAGAGAGGGAACTTTTAAGATTTTTACTTAATCCCCCAAAAATTTTCCAACGCCCGTCAAGATTTTTCTTCTTCACAGCAATTACCTTCACCGGGAGTTGGCGGCCCGCTTGGCAGTCTTGAGACTCGGTTATCTCGTAATCACGCGTTAGGTTCGAGATGATACGAGACTTTTGGAGCGAAGCGGTGATGTGGGGGTGTAGGGGAAGATGGTTCCACCGTGCAATTGTCTTCCGCATGACTGGTTCCCCCCAAAGTATAAACGGTTGACAATTTGCTCAATGAAGCGTCGGCCTTAACTTCGAAGGAGAAGAACTTGCGTTCGAAATTCCTAGAGAAAAAAAAAAAAAGAAAGATTCCTTCTCCAGAGGGTAAATAATGGCGAAAAGCACGTGCATCCACTAACTCGTAAAAAATTATACAGTAAAAATTTGAACGAGTAAAAGAAAAAAGAAAGTCGTCAGTTATCTCTTTTTCTGTTGTTGTTGTTGTTGTTTGAGGAGAAATCAATTTTTTAATTAAAATCTTTCTTCATAAAAATGGATAATAAAATAGTTTTAATCTTTAAAAGCTGTACGTTATTGACGTAAATCTTTTTACATGAAACTTTTCTCTATTTTTTAAATCTAATTTCAGGCCCTTTAAAGTTTTACAAAATAAATAAATAAATAAATTCATGAATAAAATTAGCTCCGTTTCGTGCCCTAATAAAATTATATTCGCACAGGTAGGACCAGAAAATTTTGCTCAAAAATAAAATTCTTAAAATCAAATAAATAGTATGACATTGAACTTGACATATTAATTATTTCAAAACCTCAATTTCCTCTTTACAGATCAGAGTTTATTCAACTGCTACAAATATGTAAAATAATAAACTTCACCATGGTAAAGAGAGTGGATCGTTGTTCCACTCAGCACTAGTCAATGTAATCAATAGCAAAACAGAGATCAGAAATATCTTAATCTACTTTTCGAATACAAATAGCACAATAGAAGAAAACTAATAATATGAGCCGCGTTATTGATGAGATTAACATGTGGACTTTCCAACCAATAGCTGCTGACGAGTATATCTCTCCCAAGGGTTTCCAGGCAAGCTTGGAAATCGAATGCTTTGCATATCTCCCGTCCTTGCCCTCTTAATTTTTTTTTTTACTGGGGATATTTCAATAATGCACAGCAATTAGTTGCATCATTTACACTCATACAATCGCCAACAATGTAAAACTTAATAGCCTAGAAATTGTGGACACAAATTCATTGAACTGAAGGGGAAACGGTTGATAAACACTGCGTTAGTTCATTGTTTTCCAAACATTTCTTAGCCACGTATCATTTGGATAGAAGACAAGGGTACGTGACTAAGGAAGAATATTGGCTCGCGTTCCCTCTCAAAACCACCTCGAATAATCACGGGAGAACAAGTAGCCTGTTTAGAAATCCCTGCCTCAGATTATTACCAGCATTTGGCTTCTCCTTATTACCAGAATTTTATCTTCAAGTCATTCTCAAATGAGAAAGAATCTCCGAGGTGTGCAGAATTTTCAAATTTTCCTCTTTAATATTAGTTTCGCCTTTAAAATTATCTCAACGAGTTCGGAAAATAATCCATATTTTTGACCCTCTTCGAATATTTGTGGAGTTTTAAAAATTGTGGAGTTCATTTTCAAAGTCCATTTTAAGTGATATGATAAAATTTAATTTTTATTTTCAATAATTTAATAATTGATAACACAGTTTCGCAGTTTTATTGAAGTTTTCTTTATTAAACACATCCTTTATCTCTTTCTTAACATGGTCACATTGGCTTAATGCGAAAATGTTTCCAATCATAAAATATGCAAATTAGTTTAAATAATTTTTTGGCCACTAGAATGTATAGATAAGGCTTCACTGCAAACTTCTTCATTGGACCGATTGAACGATGGGGTTTCGGTAACGGCAACCGCTACCTACCGATTTTACAGGTTCATGTTATTCCTTACATCAGGTAACGAGGCTTATTGGGAAACTAATATTCCCAAATGATGGCGCACTGCCACCCATAACCATCCCTGTAAAACATTTCTTGTTATCTGTTTTTACTGAAGACAAATTAATTGGACGAAATGTTCCAATAGCATGGCCTCCTCGATCCCCAGACCTTCATCTTTGTGACTATTGGTTTTGGGGATTTCTAAAAAGCAGGGTTTATCTTAGCAGATCAACAACTCTCTGTGATCTGAAAATTCCATCAGACGGGAGATAATTAAGTGATAATAAACACTAAAACCTCACCTGTATACAGGGTGATTCTAAAAGGTCGTGCCAAAATGAAAAGGCAGGTAGAGGGTGAAATTCTGAGCAAAAAAGTCTAGTCACGTTTTTCGATCTGAGGCTCCGTTAAAAAGTTATAGCGCTTTAAAGTTCGGTATCGGTAAAGAATACCAAGATAGATTTCCGGAAGTGACGTCACGAAACTTTAAAGCGCTATAACTTTTTAACGGAGCCTCAGATCGAAAAACGCGACCTGACTTTTTTGCTCAGAATTTCACCCTCTACCTGCCTTTTCATTTTGGCACGACCTTTTAGAATCATCCTGTACTGCTGTGGTTAGGAGGAGAATTTTCAAAAAATGGGGTAGTAAAAAAAAAAACCACCCCGCTTCTATATTATTTTAACGGTCAGCCACTTGTCAGGAAGCTTTGTGCTTAGATATTTTAATGTAGAGTCATTTGCATTCATTCAATGAAACCGTTTAAATTGTTCGCAAAAGAACTGTTTCTTAATAGATATAATATTGGGCTAAAGAAAAAGAAACTATAAGGAAAATAAATTTTAACTGAGTTGCGATGGAAAATGTGAAAATATATTTGTATATCTAATAATAACGACTGAACTATTAGACAATATCTATTCTTATAATCTAATCAAGGTGCGCAGTTCGATCACTTACTGCAAAACATTCGATATTTGCAAATATTTAAGACAACAAAAAGCACCCTGATGGTGAGAAGCGAGGGGAGTCACGTTAATAAAGCACCTCGAAAGAAACTGTAAACTACTACGTACATCCACGTCATTGTTCATATATAAATGGATGCATGTATATAAGTTCCGGCGTAACTCTGGAACGCCTGAAGCAATTTCAACCAAACTTAGTACACATATGATTTGCTTACAATCTGGAGAAAAATACTGTGGGGGTAAGAAACCCGTAGCAAATCTAGAGGTGAGTACGGGAGGCGGGTTTTATGTAAACCTGCGTCAATGTCAATCTTTTGCGCGAAATTTTGTTGCCATGGAAACCGTTGTGGTGATGATGCAACAATGAAGCAAATCACTATACTTTCATGATGATGCAATTATAGAGCGTTCCGAGGCCGACGAGAGACAGGCCAGGGCACTCAAAAGTCACATGATCATCGGGGTCCGGGCAACACTCAAAAGTCACAGTGCCCTGGCCTGTCTGTCGTTGGCCTCGAGAGCGTTCTATTGATTTGGTAATTTAACAGAATATTGTTAACAATGAGCAGCAAATCACTATAATAGACGATATAGTTAGAGCATTGTCCGTTCACAATGTCCAGGAGGCAAAAGAAACAGACGTGCCTCTCGTCAGCTTCTAACTCTCCGTGTATGAAGGACGGAAAGTGCACTAAGAAATACCCAAGAAAATTAATTAAAGAGACAGAAACGGGAAATGACGGTTATTCTCTGTATATTTAGATGGCGAGCTCCAGGAGATGGGGGGTTCATGGTGAAACTAAAGATATGCAGGAACACAGAATCAGAAATCGACAATACACCGCTTGTGTCAAAAATGTTTCAGGCACACATCAACGTGGAGTATTGTAACTGTGTAAAATCGATTAACATAAAGGAACTTATATGACTGTTTTCGGCATAAGCAACGAGAAAACAAACGATGAATTGATGCGGTGTCCGTTAGGAAGATACATTAGAGCAACGAGGCAGTTTGGCGAATCCTAGGATTTTCGATTCACAAAAGACACTCTACTGTTGTTCACCTCAGCGTCCATTCAGAAAATGGTCAGAGACTTTATTTTACAACAGAGAGTGCCCCTACAGTAGTTGATCAGTCACTAAACACGACCTTAACAGCATTTTTCAACTGTGTATCCCGAGACACCTCGATATTACGCATGAGATAAATAAAGTTTCGGGAACGCCGGGTAGTCAGCTATTAAATTAAATTATTGATGAAAAATAGGAAAGAAAAATTCCACAGCCTGGTTCGAACCAGAAACCTTTGCTTGACATTCATGAGTTATTTATTAAATTAAAGATAGTAACGGATTAATAAAGCGAAAAATACACTTCTGCAGGCATGAGAATCTTCCGCTTTTTTTAAATCTATCTGTTGCTATAGTAAATAAAACCTTCACTTTAGCAGTAATCATTTACTTTAAATTTAACAATATAGACTTATTTTATACACTGTTCAACGAAAATTTGAATGGCGTGTCCAATTAATTAATTCTAGACACGCCTAGTCAAACTTTTGTTGAAATTTTTTCAAGTACCCTAAGGAAGGAGGAGGGATGTAGTCTTTAACAAAAAAAATCGACGCACTTTGAAAAAACAAGCTGATTGTAATGAAATTTCACGTGCAATTTTTGACCAATCGTAATAGACCCGTTGGGGCCATTGGCACAGTTGACAATAATAACGGAGTCCTGCCCTTTCCGAGCCGTCTCCAGCCACATCTGCGAAATTTCAAAATGTATTTCCACGTAAAATTTCGTTACAATCGGCTTGATTTTAAGAGGTGTGTCGATTTTTTTTTGTCAAATTCTGTACATAGCTAAACAATTGGTCAATCAAGAATCCTATAAATAATTTTCCATTAAAAAGGATCCGGAAAAACATACCTAAATAACACAATAATTCAAAAAACAAACTGATTACATAGTTTAGGTTGATACATTTTCCGTATTGCAGCTACATTATTGCCTGGTGGAAAAACTGCAAATTCTAGATTCAAAATACCATTAAAGTATTTGAAACCTCTATCTGCAGCATAACTCGTAACACTATGCGGTTTGGTTCTATCCAAGCTTATGCTGAAGATTTAGTTTTGACCTATACAAGGTGTTTTTGAATTGAGTACAGATATTTTGGGAGATGATAGAAGAGGTCCTTAGAAGTATTTTTTGTCATATGAACATGGGGTCCCCGCAGCTCCGTTTACTTACAATACTGCATTGAACAATCAAATGACACCGGGACGCAGTGTGCGTTGGTAGGCCTAGATTATTTTATTTTTAACAATTAACACAAGCAATCTACTGTAATAACTTTTAAAGTAATTGTTTGCAAAGAAATTTCAAGGTGCACGTGCTTGTTTGTTGAAAAGTCTTAGGACAAACTTCGTCAAGGAGATTCCATGGTATCCAACCCCTTTGTAAAATACGATTAGTCCATATGTAAATGAACTAATCGCATTCTGGGAAAGCAGTAGGTAAAGATTTGTTTTAAAAAGTTCACTTGATGTACTTTTTACATGTGTAAAGTTAAACAAACAGTATGATTCGTTTTACATGGAATGATTATGCAGACATGCATCTGTGTCTCGGTGCTGCTGGTACTATGGATGGTGCAAGGCGTTTGTATGCTGAACGTTATCCCAACAGAATTCTTCCCAATTCACGAACATTTGGTGCAGTAGATCGTCGTCTAAGAGAAACAGGCGCATAGAAACAGGCGCATTCGCTCATGATAATCATCAGCGTGGACGTCGTCGGTGGTTACGCTCCCCTGAATTAGAGGATGAAGTTTTGGAAAGGTTTAACCGAAATCCATCGACAAGTACTCGCGCGGTCGGAGCTGCTTTGAATACTAGTCATACCACTGTATGGAACATTTTACATGACAACCTGCAACATCCGTTCAAGCTTCGAAAGGTGCAGGAATTATGTCCCAATGATCATGGTCCCCGGCGTGCTTTCGCGGAATGGTTTATGCAGCAACAGAATAGGATTTCAGACTTTCCTTCCATGATTTTGTGGACAGATGAGGTAACGTTTACGGGAGAGGGAATGTTCAATAGCTACTATAGTCATCTGTGGTCTCATGTCAACCCATGTGCAACACATGTTAACAGTTTTCAGCATCGTTTTTCGTTGAATATTTGGGCTGGCATGATTCACAATATCCTGATTGGGCCATATCTCCTACCATGCCGTCTTAACGGGCAAACATACCTTGGTTTCCTGAAGGAGGAGCTCCCTGGTCTTCTTGAAGATGTTCCACTAATGACCAGACATTTAATGTGGTTTCAACAGGACGGCGCACCTTCGCATTACACAAGAGCAGTTAGAGATTACCTAAATGAGACATATCCTGGTCGTTGGATTGGTCGTGGCGGACCAGTTGCTTGGCCACCGAGATCGCCAGATCTCACACCGATGGATTTTTTTTATGGGGAAGCATAAAATCAATGGTATACTCTGAACCCGTAGATACCGAAGAAGAATTGGCGGCTCGTGTTGTCGCGGCAGCAGGTGACATCAGCGACCGTGCAAATCAACTGTTTCCATGCGTACATCAATCCATCATAAGGCGTTGCGAATTGTGCTATGAAGCAAATGGCGGTCATTTCGAACAATTACTGTAAAAGTCATGCAGTAGATTGCTTGTGTTAATTGTTAAAAATAAAATAATCTAGGCCTACCAACGCACACGGCGTCCCGGTGTCATTTGATTGTTCAATGCAGTATTGTAAGTAAACGGAGCTGCGGGGACCCCATGTTCATATGACAAAAAATACTTCTAAGGACCTCTTCTATCATCTCCCAAAAAATCTGTACTCAATTCAAAAACACCTTGTATAAAAGGTGATTATCAAAACTTTAAAGAAGCCCAATTAGACCTTAAATTATTAAACTTCTGGTTATCAAATAATAATATGTCCTTAAATGTAAAAAAATCTGTATACGTATATGCGTTTTAAATTGCACTCTGATACGAATTTATTTCTTAAATATCATGATTTGAAATGTAATAACCTTGAATGTAGTCATTGTCCTCTCTTGACTTATGTCGAACACAAAATTTTTGGGTATTACAATTGATTATCGTTTATCATGGGATTCCCATATAAGAAGTTTATTTGTTAGATTAAGATCTATTACTTTTATGATTCGATCGTTAAAAACTGTCTTAACTTTTAAAAATTTGATTTTAATATATCATGTTTTCTTTTTAAGTACGTTACAATATCTCATCCCAGTTTGGGGTGGAACTTATGTGACTCATTTAAAACCAATTATAAATCTTTTTAATATGTTGACTCGTTGTATTTTTAACAATAGTGATTTTCGTAATAATCAAATAATGAATTTTTAACAATTTTATCTTTTTAGTTTGGCAAAATATACATGTAATTATGTAAAAATAAAACAGCCAATTTTCAGACGTTTTAATTATAATTTAAGATATTCTAAAAATCTGACGATTCCAATTGAAACTCCAAAACATTCTTTTGTTTTCCATCAAATAGATTATAATTATAAAAAATTGTTTAATGATCTACCAAATGAAATAAAATTATGTACTGATAAACGAAAATTTGGATGTAAACTTAGAAATTGGATTATGAATATCAAAAATAATTAGTTTTTAATGGTTTTTACATGTTAATCAGTTTTAATTGTTGTAATATACTAATCTTTTTTCCATTTTCTTTTGATGCTTTTCCGAATATACGAGCACTATGTGCTCATGGGAAATTCATCTTGTTGTACGTTTGTATGTTTCTTACATTGGAATAAATTTCTTTTCTAAAGTTAAAAAAAAACAACAACTCATAGAACATATTTTTATTCCGGACATATTTAATTCAGGACATATTTTTTATTCCCTTATTTTTGGCAGCATTTAAAATGAAATTAATGCTTGCCTAAAGAATCTATAATTTGGCATAATGTGTCAATTTTGGGGCTCATTAAATTTTTTTCATTGCAAATGATCCACAAGCAAAATTTTTTTCAGGAAAAACTCTTGGAGATTGCAGAGGGGAAACCGAGCAAGGTGTCAAGGGAAACGTTGTTTTTCCGCTAAATATTTGTGCATTGATTCAAAACCCAGATCACCTAAAAGACAGGGTATTTCAAGACATTGAGCAAAATCACAGAAATTGGCAGCAGCGTCAACACTATCAATGGTTATGCGAGAGGCCAATACTTGCTTCAAGAAATGATTGTGTCAACATAATTAACCAACCAATTAAAAGCTTCCTGGCACGAGAAAAGTGTACAAATCAGTGGATAAGAATCTGAAAGATGAAGATTTGACAAGATTTCCAATCGAGTTTCTTAATTCTCAAGAATTACCTGGATTGAGCTCAAAGTTGGCCCCTCCTATCGTTCTACTGCGCGCTAATGATCCGCCAAAGTTTTGCAATGGAAATAGAATGTATGTGAAGAATATGCATGGCCACGTTAATTGAAGCCGTTAAAAAATACTGATGAAAAATACTGTTTTCTACAAAAGAGTCTTGAAGATAACTAACTGCATATTAGCTTTTTAAGCGTACATTGATAATAAGTATATTCACATTTTGTATTTCAGTAATTATACCCAAAATTACTTGGCAAAAAAGATTTAATCTAGTTCTTCTAAAATTTACCATACATAACCTGGCTTCACTGTATTCAACCTACTTTAGTTACTCTGTGTGTTTTGTTTCCTGTAGCAAAACGATTCGTGCATTCTTTCTGGATTGCTTTTAATTTCTGCTTCATTTTCTACCCACTATCATCTAGAAAATGACTCTGTCCTCCCCTTTCTATCTCCATCTCGGAATTTTAACCTAATAAAGGACAATGATACAACAATGGGGTGTATAAAGAGATTATATCCCTCTTTTCTTTAGTTTACTTCCCACGCCACTTGATAGGTTGGAAATCTGAGTCAAATTCTCAAAAACTCTTTTTTGGTCTTCCTGTCATATTATTATATTATCTTCTTAAATTCTTGGTTAGGGCTTCCATAACATCCTTGAGCTTTAATAAATGGCGGTGTCCCAGCTGCATCCCGTCGTGGGATGTACTCTACAAGCCCTTGGAAAGTGTTCGAAGGAAGACTGTACCAGATTTGCAAACAGACGTCACGCAATTTCCGTGGATTATGAGGAGGTGGTTGGTGAGCCCTGAGCTGGGGCTCAATGACATCCCTTATGTGCTCAACAGGATTAATATCTGGCATGTTAGGAGGCCAGAACATCAACTGAAATTCATCCACATGTTCCTCAAACCGGTGTAGAACAATTCTGACCTTGTGACAAGGAGCGTTGTCCTGCTGGAGGACTCCATCTCCGGTTGGGAAAACAGAAGTCATGCAAGGGTGTACCTGGTGTGCAAGAATGTTCACATAGTCCAGTTTTCATGGTGTGCTCTATAACAATCACCGATCCCATGGACACCCATGAGAATGTCCCCCAAAGCATAATACCTCCTCCACCGGCCTGTTTGCGTCCCACGGTACTTGTGTCGATCAACTGTTCACCTGGAAAACTGTGTACGCTGAGACGGCCGTCGATGTGATGCAAAAGCTTGTTCTAAAGATAGGAGAGCGCACACAACTAAAACAAACTTTACCTCCTCGTTTGTCACCTACCTCCATGAAACTCGGCTCGTTTGCCACCTACCTCCATGAAACTTAGATGGCTTACTGGAAGCACGTAGCCCGCTTGTCACGGCCATTTACGTCATTCCGACGAACTAATTCTCACAGGCTGGTGGTAATCATAATGTTTTGGCTGATCAGTGTATTTATTAAGACAGTAGGTTGCACGAAAATAAAAAGATTTTTATTTTTTCAATGTAGTATCGCAATTTTGCTGTGCATTCTTTTTTTTCGATTACACTTTCAGATTTCTCGGAATGGTTCCATGCTATCATCAGGAAACAAACATATTAAAGCGAGTTGAACGGTTTAATGCTGCTGGGAGTGTTAGGACATGGATGAATTTTTTCCATAGAATGAACGCATGCATTTCGACGGAGTTGGCCACTTAACTGATGTCATCTTCAAAAAGTGAAACATGCATACTAAATTGCAAAAAAACAAAAAAAAAAAAAAAAAAAAAAAAGAAACTTTCTTTTTTCATGCAACCTACTGTCTCAATAAAAGTTTGAAAAACCGTCACATTCTACTGGAACCCAGCATACCCCCCCCCCTCCCAATTACGCTTTTCTGCTTGGTGCCTGTTCTCATGCCTGACTTCTTATATCCGAATTGTTGTTAAATAGCAAAAAATAGTCATAGTAAACAAAGACTATGAAGCAATTCCAGAATCCAGCAATTTTGACTCTTCAATTTCGTAGATATTTTCTTAGTCGTTTACTAGAAGAACGGTTGAAGCAGAGAAAATTAATGAAACGTCGACAAGCCATCAACTTTAAAACACTTCGAACGAAATGAACACTCTATCTATATACAATGAACGACCAATTTATTAGAGACACCCCGCAAACAGCGTGTTACGCCTCCTTTAGCGGCGAGAACTGCTTGAATACGTACTGGCATGGATTCAATAAGGTGTTGAAACCGTTGCGGAGGAATAGCAGCCCAGGCTGACATCACAGCATCCCGTAATTGTTGCAAGTTGGACGGTTGTGTGGGAAGGCGTCGGATGGTTCTCTCCACTTCATCCCATAAATGCTCGATCGGGTTGAGATCGGGCGACCGAGCTGGCCACTAAAGCAGGTGGAAGTCCGCGTCATGTTCGTCGAACCAGTCCAAAACCATTCGAGCACGGTGACAGGGAGCATTGTCTTGCTGAAACTGTCCGTCACCACAAGGGAACACAGTCATCATGAACGGGTGCACCTGATCGGCAACAATGTTCAGATAGTGTGTCGCATTCAGGGATGTGTCTACGGATATCAGAGGACCCAGTGTGTCCCAAGAGAAAACATCCCAGACCAGCACTTCTCCTCCACCCGCCTGTATGGTTGTCTGCTTACAGGATGGGTCCATGGCCTCGTGCTGTCTGCGCCAGATGCGCAGTCTGCCGTCCGCATGATGAAGTAGGAACCGCTATTCGTCGGACCAGGCGACCTTCTTCCACTCACCTAGTGTCCAGTGGCGTTGCCTGTGTGCCCATAGCAGGCGCGCTTTCCTATTTTGCGGTGACAGCGACGGTACCCGTACTGACCGCCTGTTGTTAAACCCAGCTCGGTGCAAGGTGCGCCGCACCGTGTTCTCCGAAATGGGTTGGGATGCTCCCTCATTGAACTGCGCTGCAATTTGTTGGGCTGTTCCCGTCCTATTGCTGTGGATGATTCGTGCCAGTCGCCGTTGGCCTCGTTCATCCACGGCCCTGTTTCGTCCGGAGTTGTGTTTGTTGGAGGTTTTTTTTTGGCATAACTGCCATTCACGGAATGTTCTTGACACTGTTGCACGGGAAAACCCGAGGAGGTTCACGGTTTGCGAAATGCTCAACTGCGCCCGTCGAGCTCCAACGATCATGCCTCGTTCAAAGTCGGTCAAATCCTTGGATTTACCCATATTCAGTCCACTTCTGCTGTTGACTGCAATTTGTGATCCAATGCATCCCTTTTATACACCGCTTCGGCCTGTTCCATTGTTTGGTGTTACTGGGAGGTCGATCCATTTTCCGTAGGAGGTGTCTCTAATAAATTGGTCGTTCAGTGTATAAATGGGCATGGAACATTTATTACCGAGAATCACTAACGAAAGCACTCCTGGTGAAATTGAGGCCCGCCATTTTAGGGACATTTTGTAGAAGCCTACCAACTTTAATAGATTAGTTGGACTTTATAAACAAAACGCTATTAGCGTATCCATAAATCCTTCAACATTCTGCAGAATCCAAGTATGTAATATGAATATTAATGGACACACGCACACGTTTAGGATCTTTAAAGCTCTATTTCTGTTTTACTAATATTATTCAATCTTTTTACTTTCTTTACGAAGTAAAGGAAGTATTGTAATCGCCAAATATTTCGGTTTTTCAGATTTCAACGGAAATATCCATTTTGACCATCCCTGAATCCACTTTGACTAGTTTCGACCTGACGTATGTACGTCGCATAACTCAAAAAGATTAGTCGTAGAAATTTTGTATTTAGGACTGTTGCAGCATCTAGTTGTGCACCTCCCCTTTTGATTGCAATCGATTGGGCCAATAATGTGTACACAGTCAGACCTCTAAATAAAGCGGGGTTTCAATTTTGAAACATTTGGGTTTTGGACTTTTTCTTAATTGCAGTAATAAGCCCTCGTTGTGAGCTTTTCAACGATATATCATAAGTGGTACTTATTTTCAATGGTTCCAGAGCTATAGCCAAATATTTGGATCTTACAAGGGGAAGGCACATCGGTTCGAATCCGACTTCATATACATTTTTTTTAAACTTTTTTTTTTAATTTAAATGTATTGATTTATTAATAATTATTAACCTCTGATTGTAAAAAAATTTACAATAATAACAATAAAAAAAATGTGAAAAAAAAAACGGAAGTTATTAGTGAAATAAAATTTTATGTATTTTTCATTTTAATTCAAAAATTTTTACAATCAGAAGTTATTAATAAATCAATAAATTTAAATTTAAAAAAGTTAAAAAATATATGTATAAGAAGTCGGATTCGAACCGATGTGTGCATGGTTATGGATCCGACACGTTCTCACTTACACCACATGTTTTCTTAATGCATTTGTTTCAGAATACTTGATAATAAATATTGCTATAAAATTTAGTAACCTTTTCCGGTTTCGTTTTTGTTTTTATTTTGTTGATGGTTACATCATAATAATTTTTTAAAAAAAACATAGTATTAGAGAGATATAAGACTTACATTTATTTAACGAGTATTAAAGGGACTTTACTCTCTCCTAATAGTTCAGGTAAGATTGTTGAATTAATAATTGTATAAATATTTGATGTTAATAAACACTAATATTTTAGTACTTGTGTAACTGTCGACTTCATTAAAGAATTGGAGGATCGTATCTCACTTTCAAAAGAAGTAAGTTTAAATGAAGTGCAGCAAAAAATGTGTATATGTAATTTAATAGGCGTACAAAGAAATCATGATCAAACTTGTACATCAGATTTTTTTATAAACACCGATGGTTACTATCAAAGGTGTAAAATCGCTGAGGTGGCAAGAGTAATAATTATAATTTGAAGAAGAATTTTTTTTTTGTTTTAATTTTGTTAAGGAAATATATTCTTACTCAGATTGTTAACCAGTGTCTATTAATATCAAAGATTCTGTGCATTTTTATTAGAAAATTTCTAATAAATACTACTATCTAGGATACACTGACTATGCATTTGGGAACGAGCGGGCGAGCGAACGAGCGACTATACATCGTTCACGACTTAAAGCCAATTTAAAACTTTTTCTTCCATAAACTCAACATAAATTTTGCTGGAGCTTCGACTTCTGGTGCATCGACTACGAGTGGGAAGAATTTGATCAGTTGAGTGAAAAGAAACTCTCTGTATTCTACAAGTAAAACCGCTTCCACGGAGAAAACTCGAAAGAACTGCTGACTGTCGATGAAATAAAATTTTCCCCTAACCCCCACCCCCCTTCAATCCACCCCCATTTTCCTAAGCGAGCACGAAGCCGTCCGTATTGATTGGAAACGATGAGAACTTTTCGCCTTTACCTTCATCCGAATAAAAGAGGAAGTTCTCTACAGAGACCGAGCCTGGAAAAAAACAAAAATGGAACGCTTCTCCTTCTAAAAATGAAAAATTCTTTTGGGCATTTCTGTTTCTCGTCGGTACAATCGGCACACATCATAACATCGAATCCTACGCTAACTGTTTCCACGTACTAAAGCTTCTTTTCGGAAAGAAAGGTCTGAAGAATAACATTTTCCCCATCCACCTACCCCAACCTTTTGAATTGCAAATTAGCTTCAAGAAGCATCTCTACATAATCTGAAAAACAGCCATTATAAGCAAATTAAAAAGAAAAATAACAAACGACTTCATTTGCCGTCAGCAATTCCAAGAAAGCGATGCAAATATGGAAAATCAGTAGAATCAAACACTATTTTAGTAAAACTCCTTAATCTGATAAATAAGGAATCAATGTTTGAAACCCCTAATGATCAGCGGTTTCTGCAGAATTCATGAAGATCGATGTCGCCGACGTTTTCAAGGGGAAAGAGGACAGATTTTTCAGGGTTCATAGCCTCTAGCAATGAAACCTTCGATTCTTCGGGATTAAAATAAAAAATAAATTAAAAAAAATCTCCCTTTCAATAAAGAGTCCATATAAAGTTAGAAAATCACTGATAAATTAATGCTTATATTCTCAGAAGGTTTTTCCGGAGATCGTTATAGCATTTCGAGCTGATACCAAAAAGCAATATCTGGATTGAATTTTAGATTGTGATCAAAGCAAGCCATTCTTTTTGATAAGGTTGTTAGAAATCTGTAATCTATCTGCCTTATCTAAAATATCACACTTGACAAAAAGGCATATTCCTGTGCCTATTATGCCATAGCCATAATTAAAATATTCCTATAAAAAGCCTTCAATTAGGCTCAACATGCTAACCACTTTAAATGCTGAAAATGATGGACTATTTTTGAAGTTTAAAGACATCTGTCTGTCTTCCACCATTTGGAGAAGATGTACTATCTTCCGCAAAAAAAATGTGTCGGCCAGTGAATGAATGTCTAATGTATTAAGAATAATATTTTTCGTCGTTACTCCTAGCGACGAACTATAAACTGCAAATGCAAAATATTTCGAATATAAATCAACAGCGGGTATAATTAATGAGCTTTCGGATTTAATAAAAAAAAAATCATTATAATTAGCTTCGGAGCGTCGCTTTGGATTTAATAAACCAATTAATACCAAAATATTCGAAGTAACATTCAAAAGTAATATAGTGTTGCAACTAAACACCATTATACGGGTGACACATGTATTTACGACAACAATTGGATTCAGTTCACATTTACAAATAAACAAGGAACTGCGTGACAGGATACCATGAACAATTTTTCCCGGAATGCCAATGGGAAATAGACAATCGAATTCAAATAAACGTCTTGAACTCTGTCAAGATATAACTATAACACTGTGCGACTGTACGATCCATTTCGTATCAGACTGGTTAAAAAAATCTTTGTTAAAAAGATCGAACAAAAAAAAACAAAATAAAACAAACTGATATCGCCAACATAGTTGCCGCTGGATTAAGTAGATTTTTCTCAAACAACGCGATTAACTTCTGGAACCAACTCCCCGACCAGCTAAGATTCAGCATTATGGAATGTAAACGTCCGGACTGTTCCAATCACAAACAACATGCGTATTAAAAGATTGATTTCACAACACTTAATGCTCCTTCAAAATGAAGCGTCACATTAACTCGGTCTCTTCCTTCTCTTTCATCCCAGAGAGATGCAAATTGGTTAATAATACTATTTCTCAAACTTAAACAATTATTTTATTCAAACAAATACATTAATTTGAATAATAATAATAATAATAATAATAATAATAATAATAATAATAATAATGTAGCAACAACAGGGATACAATCCACCGGATAAACCGGAAGATGAGGCCCAATGTTGCCCCCCAACAGGCCGAAGCCCAAAGCGGGGTTAATGATACATATAAAATAGACAAATAAAGAAAAAAGATAATAGGAAAGTTATAATAATGATACCGAACACCGGCCTAGGCAGACAAAACATTAATAAAATAGTAATAATAACAATAATAAATAATGATAATAATAATAAAATAATATCAATTAATAAGTAACAACAGGGATAAAAAAAAAAAAATCAAACACACACACACACACACACTCACACAGGCAAAGAACTAACTAGTTCCAAAAAGGAACAGCGTTTATCAAAAAATATATCCAAGTGGGGGAAGGACTTATTGAAAATATCTATTAGTTTGTTTGCAGGATCGAGGTTCGTGACATTCGTCCTTCTTTTCCCCAAAAAAATCAAAGGTTGACGAGATCTATTGGAATTCGGAATCCGAAAGCCAATGAGATCGAGAGTTTGAGGAGAAAAAATACTCCCATTAATTATCTTCAGTAAAATTTTAAATAATATTTTATTAAAAATGAATTGCAAATTAAATAATAATAATAATAATAATAAACAAAGTGTCCATGCGGACATTAATTTATTTTATAACATACAATATTAATTTAAAACAATTAAAAGTTCATTAATATAATTAAAACAATTAAACAAAAAAAAGACAAAAGTGACAAATAAATTTAATATATAAATAACTTCAATGCCATATAAAATATGTTATTATAGTTATTCCAATTATATTAAGTTTTACAAAAATTCATTAGGATTATCTAAATAAATTTCATCCAAAAAAACAAACAAACGACTTGAATTAATGTTAATTCATATCAGAAATAATTTTTCCAAATTAAAATACATTTTTTAATAATCTATATGTTGCTAAACTTAATATCTATGTTTGTAGGGAGTTCATTAAAAATCTGTGGAATATAACATTGTTTTCTTTTGCGCCATATACAGGGTGATTCAAATCGTGTGTAAAACAATTTAAGGGGGTATTGTAAAGGTCAAGGTAAACAAAATAGTCCTATGAACATGGGTCCGAATTTGAACTATAACTGAGATATGAACAGAAATAAAAATGCCGTCACCAAGATCAACAAGTTAATAACTCAGGTTTTGTAAAGCCTAGATTAGTGAAATTTGGAGGAATAACAGGGTACATGAAACTGTGTATACCGTTAAAATTTGATCGAATTTCCAGCAAGAAGTTTCCGAGTTACTCAACATCATAACACCTGTTCACTTGTGAGTACTAAACAGCAATTGTTAAAATTTTGACTGCGTAACTCGGAAACTTCTCGTTGGAATTCGATCAAATTTTAAGGGTATACACAGTCTTATGTACCCTATTATTCCTCCACATTTCATTAATTTAGGCTTTACAGAACCTGAGTTATTAACTTGTGGATCTTGGTGGCGGCATTTTTATTTCTGTTCATATCTCAGTTATCGTTCAAATTCGGACCCGTGTTCATAGGACTTTGTGTTTAGCTTGGCATCTATAATACCCCCTTAAATTGTTTTACACACAATTTGAATCACCCTGTATGTTAAAGATTTTTGTACTACATAATTTAACTGTTTTCTAAAACCATACTGGTGTTCTCTTTTTACTAAATATTTTATGAAAAAAACTTTTCTATAATAATCATAAATTCAGTCACATCTGAAACTTTCTGTATTTTTAATTTTTTATAAACATTTAATAAGCTGCTTTCTTCCAAATGCGTTCCAGTAACCATCGATTTTATAATTTTATTTTGCAAATAAACCTTTTTCACAAGGCTTATACTTAAAAACGGCTTACTAGACACTTTGTCGTGGAAATGTATATTTGTATTGAACTCTATATGGAAAAGTGTTTTCATTCATATTTCTATTGTTACAATATCAAAGTTTCTGGTATTCTCTTTTACGCAACTAACCTCCAAGCTTGTGACCACTTTGCGAAAATTCCTCTGCGGCTGTCTACTCGCAGTTGCATTACATTTTCTGGTTTATTGCAGTAAACTTATTCCTTCAGATGTCCCCACCATAAGAGGTTATACACGAAAAATATGCCTGCATACTGGCCTACAACCCCATTCCAATGAGTATTTTAATACCAACTGTTATGAAATATTTAGGTTATAGCAAATATATTATAAGCCACTTTCAGTATATGACATTTCGTGCAAAATCCGGTGTAAACAAACATATTCTCATTATATGCTTATTAAGATATAATAAAATCTTGCAAACATTCCAAGAAGGAGCAATAATCATTGCTTCACCAACCAACCCGGTGTTTGCATTTTTGTCCTCGCCCAATGATAGCTACGACAAAACGATCGTCACATGTGCGTGCCCATGTCAACAATCCTTAAAAGATAAACAGAAAATAACAGTGTATTCATTCTTGACGAATCGATTGTTGTATGACATGCCATTATCTTGGTATGCTTTACGGTCACTGTTTTAGCACGCGCAATCGACTTGAAGGGTTCCACGAAAAAACCTGAAAAGTTGATACAGCCGAGCTAACACCTTGATGTTCATATTCTGAAAACAGAATTTGAAAAAGTTAATCCGTTTTCAAGTTATCGAGCAAACGGCGGACGGCCGGACAGATAAAGGTACAGACCAAGCGTGCTTTCTTATAAATAGCTTTTTACCTAAAGCTCCTAATAAAGCAAAACACTTTTAAAAATATAAACCTAACTGTAGAAACAAAGAAACCGTAGAAGAGCTGGGGAATATATTTTTAATGACTATATGAAAATTAAAATTTAATGTTAAATTGAGCATTTTATTGCAGTCTACTCATTTTCCTTTTCTTAATATTTTTTTTCTGATTTGCATGGAGATTTTTAGCAAGTGCATTCACGAAGTGCAATAATAATAAATAGTGAGCAATGGCAATATTACTTCTTGCCTACTGTAGAAACGCATCGTTGGTTGTGCTTTTAAGTGTTGGGTCCAACTTTATTGGGTTTGGGAAGAACATGTAAATGAAAGTGACAAGAAGCAGTTTGTTAGTAGGGAAGGGGCCAGGAGGCGGGTTGAGGAGGGCTAATTTGGACGACCGGAGACAGTTTCCATTTTAACTCGTCTTCCATTTCGGTCTAACTTCGTTTTCCGGTTCCCTTCTTGGGCTCTTGGCGAAAGGCAGACCCAGTGTCAGCCCAAATGGGGTCTTCTATCGGCTCTGTCGAAACACACGGATACATACACACATTCGCTCTATACGACTCGGGCGCTCTTGACGTCAGAATCGGGTGAGCTCGGTTCCTGTGGCAACGGATGTTCATCGTCATCGATTTTTGCCCGAGCTGACGACAGAGAGAGAGAGAGAGAGAGAGAGAGAGAGAGAGAGAGATGCTGGAAGAGGAAGAAGGAACCGAACCAACAACTCTTGACAATGAAACGTGGTTCAGTCTATCTCCACAAACACGTTCTTTTGCAAATTCCACATAAAATATTTTCCTTCCTTCCCCTCCTTTTTTCTACTTTCTCTTCGATCTTTTACAAGTTTAAAATTCATGTATTTATGGCTTCGTTTTAATTTTAGTTTACAAAATACCTCATCTGAAAACACTCTTATCAAAAACGGTATATTGGCTTTTTCGAAACTTTTGGAATGAAATTAACATTCAATATATTTATACGCTTCAGAGAGAGATTTCATGAAATAGATTATGAGGTTGTAAATTTAAAATTTTATTTCTCAGTGACTCAAAGATTCGCAGCAGAACAGACTGATTTGTAAATATAAAATACAACCAACAATGATTTTCCTTCTAATACTTTTCAAGGGTGCAGTCAGATACTGTGTGCAATAAAATGGCCATAATGGACTCTAATTTACTTACTTGCAGTAGTCATCTCCGTCATGTGTCGAAAATTATTAGATAGTATTTTTACCAAAAACAGATTGCATTAAGAGCAGCTAACTGCTAATATATAGATTTTTAATCCCATTAGCGATAGAGGATTAAATAATAATAATAATAATAATAATAATAATAATAATGATAATAAATAACAGGAAAAGGAAATTGAAAAACTAACGAAGTCTATGTATTGAGATGATCAGACTATGGAAGAAAATCTGTAAAGGATCATTGAACATTTGGAAGCATAGCACTAAATTCAGAAAAAAAAGCCAGAAAGATATGAAAATAAAAATTACACCTGCTGAACTGCAAAAAAAAACAAAAAAAAAACCACTTCTTGACTACATTCAAGTCTGAATTTTTCAAAATGTCAAACAAAAAGCGATCTCTTGTGAACCATCTTTATTGTTTTGTTTGTGATGTGCAAATAATAATAAATAGGAAGAAAGCGAATGAAAGTAGCTAATAAGATATAAGAATCATTTTAGGCAATATAGTGAAAGAAGTGATTGAAAATAAGTTTATTCCACCGTTGCTGAATTAGTGATCTATAGGGCTAGGGCATTTTTATTTGAAAGATGTATTCAATTTTCATTTTCTATTTAAAGCATTTTCTACAAACTTTGAATGTTTCAAGTTAATTATCATTTCCTTCAGTTACATATAAGACTACTAAATCAATTTTACGTTCAAAAAGTGAAATATATAATAATGTACAGGATATCTTGGCGAGTTTAAAATTGAAATGATTTTTAAATAATTCTACAATACAAAACCCAATAAAGATTATTTTATGGTTTGTCATTCGATAACAGGCAGTTAATTAATTTGGTGAGGATAAATGGGTAAACAAAATATATTCGTGTCGTAGCTAATTGATATCAGTTTTAATTACTGAATACGAATTTTAAAAGTATATATTTTTAATTTTTTATTTTATTTTCCCTTCCTGCCTTTGCTTTTCTTTTGTCCCTTACGAATTCTTAAAGTTCCGCCATTATCTTGGCGGGCTTTTCTCGTTGATGGACAGGAGGACGAACTCGAGTAATTTCATCATTTTTATTCAAATCGCATATATTTTTCCTCCTCCGTCTTCCTTCCTCTCGCTTTTTTTTTCTCTGGCGAAAGCAGCTTAAAGTCATTTCAATCCAAGCGTGTGTGGCGAGATAAGAAATTACTGGATTCAAGCTTCATTCAAATATTTTTCGTACGAAAAGAGAGAGAGAAAGTAGCAAAAAAATGGCCTCATCCTCCTCCATTCTCATCGATCGCAGTGGAAACCGAGAAACGGTCGTCAGGGCAACAACAGACGAGTTCATTCCCGTTCTCGGCGAGACGAGATCGAGACGAGCAATGCAATGGCGAAATGCAATAGCAACAGTAGCAACTGACTACAGTCAGACGAGAAGTGGGGGGAAAGGGGAGTGTGGGGAAGGGGGGGAGGTTTGAGGAAAAGGGGGAATCCGCTCACGACTACCACTGCTGCTGATGCTGCTTCTACTACTGTTATACCCGGCGTAGCTCTCAAAATGGCGTTGGTAATTACGAGAGTCGCGTTGTCATTCGAGCTTCGTTTGTCCGTCACTCAATGGTGCTGCGATCGAATTCGGTGCTGCTTCCAAAACTTATTTTCTGCCGCGCTCAAAGAGCGCACTTTTCAATGGGAGGGAACGAAGGAGAGGGGAGGGGAGAGAGAGAAACTGCTTTTCCGAGTTTCTGTCCGGGTTCAAATAGGTTCAAAATGGGAAACTACTAATTAAACTCCATCATAAAACCGTTTACAATGACAACAGACGATGAAAGAAGACGGAGAGAGATTGTTAAAATAGCTCGATGGATGGATGGATAGATGGCAACGGACCCCTCGATATAACAATCCTGAAAAGATATGTCAACAACGAGAATGAAATCCTTGGCGAACATTTAATTAACAATTCACAAAACCATATCGGAAAATTTTGGGATATAAAACTTGTTAAAAACGTTTCAAAGCTATACATAAGAATGGTGTATGATAATAAATAGTAGAACTCTTAATATTTAAAATTTTAAATTTTTTTAAGTTCGCGTTATGAAAAGCGAATTCGGTCAGATTTTCTCATTGTGCGCGCAGAAGCAAAAATATCGATTCCACCCCTCTCCCACAATGCGGTGCTCGCACTGAAATACGTAGTTTGGACTCATTCTGGATCAAACAAATTCTTATAAATTTAAGACTTTTAGTGAAACGTTTTTTCTAAGATATCGGCAAGATAAAAAAAAATTAAATCAATTGGCTTAATTGGATAATAAGAATAAGAATAGCATTAAATCTTCCAAGATTGGCCTCTATTACTGATGCATGTAACATGAATGAAATTCCAATATATAATATTGTAAGTGTCTACAATAAAACATCAAAACTCAAATGCTAGGCTCAACGAACTCTACCGTGCATTAACTAATCATCAGCATCCGATGCATTATGTTAGAGACTGGCTGGTGGACACTCAGAGAACACGGGAAACTCAAAAATTGAAAATTTATCCATCCATGAGAATTTCTAATTTTCTTGAGACATTTTTCCCTTAAAACTTCTTATAGACTTGGAACTCCATTGCTTTCAAAATTCGCAACCAAATTATAAATTGCACCCTTGACCGATGTGCAAATCACAAGGAACGTGTTTTTAATCTTATATCTAAGACAGTGCATGATATATGTTTTAATTGATTCTTATATACATATTCCAGTTTGAAATGCTAAATCATATAATAATAATAATAATAATAATAATAATAATAATAATATATTTGTAATCGGCTGTCAATCAATCATTATGACAGTACCGACCCCCAACAGACGAATCCACCACAGAGCCTAAGAAGAGGCAACAGTACAAAGAGGTATACGGGAATTATGAAAAAATATCAATATTCTGTGAGATTCTGTTACTATTATACAATTGAATTAGCTTAAATGCTGGATCTATATTTATTAGTTGGGTGTGTCTCTTTCCTAAAAAAGTTAACGTCTGTGGGTTTCTTTTGGAGACCGGAATACGAATCCCAATAAATTGTAGGGTTCGTGGAACCCATAGTCGTCCGTTAAAAATAGTAATTAAAAGGTTAGTAAAAAAAATTATGTATAATGTGCTGCAGATCAATAATGTTAGAATTGACCTTAAAGGTGTCGTCAACAGATAATTTGTTATATAAAAACTTCCTATAATTCTCAATTTTCGAAAGCAAATAGCGAAAACTGTGAGTTGGGCCTGAAAACCAAATCCATATACCGTACATTAATTTTGGAATTATTATAGAACGATAAAGTGTCAGAAAGGTTTGGGGTCTGATAAAGAAGTTGGTGAGCCTTCTCAGAATCCCAATTCTCTTGCTTAGGTCAAGAATTAAATCCTCCAAATGCAAAGAAAACGAAAGAGTGGACTTAAAAACAATACCCAGATCCTTAACTTTATTACAATGTTCTAAAACCCGGTCGCTCAAGCGGTATGGATAGATAAAGTTAACAGTCTTACGGGAAAAGGTAATGCAGTAAGATTTTGAAGCATTCAGCAACAAACAGTTCTTGATTGACCATGGAAAAATGTTACCAAGCATTTCGTTCAATGCATAACAATCTTCCCAACAGCGAATTCGAAGAAAAATCTTCATGTCATCTGCATATAGTAGACAACGAACATTATTTTTATTAACAGTCAATACTGGGTCGGCAATAAAAATATTAAAAAGGACTGGTCCGAGCGGAGAACCCTGAGGAACTCCTACGGATTCTCCTAGTCTTGTTGACGGTATAACATCCATTAAGAGTAAAAAATCTCCCAGTTAGTAGGGAAGAGAACCAATTCAGAAGGCCGTCGGCCAAGCCAACATATTTTAATTTCGCCAGCAAAAGTCGAATGTTAGCTGTATCGAACGCCTTCCGAAAGTCCAGATAAATTACATCAACCTCTTCCCTGCTGTCCAAATGATGAACCAGGTAGTGTGTCAAATGCGATAAATTACTAAAAACTGAACGTCGGCTACGGTAATCATGCTGTTCATCTTGTAGATAATTATCAACAAAGATAGTAAGTTGACGCGCAACAAATGCCTCCAATAACTTTGCCGGATAAGTGATCAAAGTTATCGGGCGATAATCCTCAACCGTTTTTGGGTTCTTGACCTTAGGAATTGGGACTATCCGAACTGTTTTCCATGAAGTAGGATATTGTCTCAAGGACAGAGATTTATTAATTAAGAGGCAGATTGGAACGATTATCGCCTCCAGGCAGCCTTTAAACAAATAACCAGGAATGCCATTATTGTCCAAGAATTTGGAGGCTGTAGTACTCTTAGCTAAATTTAGTATGTCACCCTCGGTAATTTTTGGAATAGATAATTTCGTATGAATACCACTCCAAAAACTCTGTAATCTCTGAGCATCTGGTTCAAACGAATCATCGTTATTCATTATGCTTTCAAAATGCGTTGCGTGGTCTTCTGTCGATACATCTGCTAAAACCGAAGGCTTCAATCTTTGTTTACAAAGAAGGGTCTTTTTGACTTCCCAAAAGTTCGTAGGATTAGAGTTAATACTCTTCTCTAATGTCGAATAATCCTTCTTATAGGCATTTTTGAAAGCTGTTCTAGCTAATTTAAAGACATTATAGCGTTGAGGAGATTTATTTAATTTACTTTAATTTTTATTTATAATCATAATAATAATAATAATAATAATAATAATAATAATAATAATCATCATCATCATCTCTATCAACAAATTGCATGAAAGCAAAAATTCACCATATAACCAAGAACGCTTGTGGGAAAAGACTATTGTAGTGATTCCAATTGTTGTAGGAGCCTTTGGGCAATATCGAAGGGGATATCTAGAAATTCTTAACTTGTCTGATTTAAGCACGCTCGCCTTGCAAAAAAACACCCTTATCCTCAGGCGCTACCTTAATAGCTATTAGATCCTGGGTTAGGACTTTGAACTTAGTAAGTCTTTTACCAGTTTTATGACTGTCTCTCTCATAATGAGATTTTCCGCCAAAACATTCATAAAAAGTGACTGGTTTCGTCGCAATCGTATTCAAAATATCAGATAATTTCCAGAAAATAGTAAGTAACTATTCCCAAAATGAAACCTTACATAGTAGATATTTCCTCTAATTATTGCTTGTATGTATGAGCTGCATATTTAGACAGATTCTACGGAGCGGTTATAGAAAATATAATCAAATTCAAATTTTCCAACCAAAATAAACGAAAGCGCCTGAGATAGGTCAAATTCCATTTCTGAAAGGGAGAAACAAATTGCTTTCCGAAACTTCTGTCTTAGGTAATTCTCCAGCCAAATGCCTATTCAATTATCGTGAGAGAGCAAGCCAACTACAAAGTTTTAATCAAATTCATAGCGTTACTCAGGACCATTTCATGTATAAATGTAGGAGATATATAAAAGAATTTCTCGCTTTTGAATTTACTTTTTTAAGCCTTAATAATTTTAATTTTCATCATTTTAAAAATTTGAGAAATGCGCCTAGCAGCAGAAAAGTGCGGTACCTATTCAATAGTATCGGAATACCATTTTAAAAGACTTTCAAAGGAATACTCGAACAGATATCCGAAATCTGACTGAAAGCACAGCAATAATGTGGTCTTGTCTTTCCAGCAGTTGAAATCTCACATATTCATGCCATTTAAATTCAATTTTTAGTACAATGGGACTGCTAGCCTTTTCGTCATAAGTTATTTCTCTTCAATGAAAACGCAGCCGTTCACGCAGTCTAAACATGCAAAGGGAAATTCTTAATGATGTATTTACTTAATTTAATAGGAGTAGAATAATACATTTGTTTATTTGAATGATGTGAACTTGCATGCAGGGTGTAACAAAAAGATCGGGACAGTGGAATATCTGGAGAAATACACATCGGATCGAAAAAACAAAAAAACACGCGTTTACTATTTTTCAAAAGGCTTTCCACTGACACCAAATTCTACCCCCACCCCCTAAATAAAGAGAAATGTTTATTCATTTGAGAAATGTTTTATTCTGGTGTTTTTTTCAAATGATCCAACCGTTTAGGAGATAGAGCCACCCAAAGTGTGGGACTTTTAAAGTTTTGAACCCAATTTTTATCAATGAAGATAAAGAGATAGAGGGTGGGTTTTAGAGACATTCCTATTCTATTTTTTGATGGTCGTTAAGAATCCGAAGTCAGAATTTCAAAAATCCAAAATTTTTTAGTATACATGCTCAGACTCTCTGCTTGACTGGCTAATATATAAAAATTAATCTATTTATACCTTAATTTTCAGTAGAATTGTGCTTAATAGGCATTCGCAGCATCCCAAGCATCGAGCAAACGATTAGTGCTTCTTATTCACGTAGTCAAGTTTGATTACATGTTTGCATTAGAATTTTAGAATCACAGGAAGCCTAATAATTTAGAATAAGCAAGAAATAAATTATAAGAAATATATTAATTCCACCTCCCTCTTTGAAAAGATTCGAGAAACTAACTGGAGTAAAATAATGGCAGTCCATTGAAAATAAAAACCAAAAGAGTAAAAGCAAAAATGGCACGAGAGTACTCTGGTGGTCACTTGAAGAACTATTTCAGGTAAAAAAATCTTTGGCAACACCAAAGATTGTGTAAAATTAATTAAAAACCATTTAATAAAAATATATAAAAAAGAAATTTATGTTCGTTTCTATTGTATCGATAAAACGTTAATCTTCAAAGGTGTAGAATTACTGATACGAAAAAAATATGAATTTCTCTGATGATGTGACCAGAGTACAATCTGGTGTTTGCATTTAAAACATTAATTTGGAATCCATTCTCAGAATCAATGAACTCGCACGCATATTACAAAAAAAAATAAAAAATATGAACCAACACTAAAATCTGTTTAAGTGAAAACTTTTCATGTCATAATAACATTTTTTAAATTAATTCATACTTTTTGGTATGCATATGCAAATAGGAAAATAGGAGCAATTTGTAGATCTGCTAATGAAAACCCTCGAACATCTTCTAATTTATATAAAGGGAATTAAAATGTAAATGGATTAGAAGATGTCTATCAAAAACCGTTTCCGGAAAACCACTTCAATGTCTTTTAACACTGCTGGCAATCAATGCACCTCACCTTATTTTGGTTTGTAGAGAGAAACTGCCTTCTGAGTTGGGCTCTTCAGTCTATTTTGGTCACGCTAGAATTGTAATAAGACGCTTCCAAAGATAAAATAAATATCTGAATTCCACGTATGAAAAGCTCTTTCTAACGCAAGCACAAATGTGCCTTTGGAAGAGTCCAAAATTAAAGGTGCATTCCAGAGTTTAGATCATTAACTTTTCGATCAGTGTTCATGTTTTGCATTCACCTTGATTCGAGTCGATTTACTCGATTCCGGTTTGTTCAAAAAAGAACGTTCCCTAGATCGATGCCGTTTTAGAAAGACAACGGGAAGCTTTGCCTCCATTCATTAGTTTACTTTCTACAAATACACATTTTTCAACTTCAGACTGTTCCTCTTTTGATCTCGAAGAAAATAACAAATGAAACACAAATGGTAAAGCTAAGACTGCCATCTAAAAACGCTTAAAGCTGTTTAAATGAATAACACGCTCACTAGCGTAAAGAAATTCGTACAAAGAATTCGAAACATTCAAAGTTACAAATTGGAAAATCAAGAGAGGAATGCTACTCAACTATTATCTTTAAACTCAAACAACTTCCAGCCAAAAAATTTGCCAAAAAATAAAAGAGGGCATCGTAAGTTACGTAAACTCGCTGCAGTGGATTCCATTTCTGAAAAAATGGGCACAGGAGGAATCTATTTCTTTCCTAATTCCTCTTCTAAACCTCTGGCCCAACATCTGTAAACTTGGAAGAACAATTTCGATAAAACGAAATTTCAGTTAAAATGAATCGATTGGAGTAGTCCTTTGAAGTCCGTACTAACAAGATTTGAACCCCGCTACACCGTGTCTATGACAATCACAAGGCCAACGTCAGTGGGAATTAAATTGACGTTTGCACCCAACGAAGATTCGACAATTTCGACGCCTCTCGCCGCCCATTGGTCGAAATCTTTTTCAATGGTGGAAATCGCACTGTTTTGCTACGACGGAGGAGACAAGAAAATAAAAAATAACACAAAGTGGCTGTTCATGGACCACTACTATTAATAATCAACGAGACCTTAACTCAAAGCAATCATTTGCGAAGTAGAAAACCACCTCGAAATAAACAGCAAATGCATTTGGAATTAACAATCGCGAGGGGGAGAGGGGGATAAATGAAAATTTTTAATAATAAAATATCTAATAAAATTAATTTCCTTTCAGCAATCGTGGGTATTAGGCGGCTTAATCCTCTGTATGGGAGTTGCGGAAAATTGCTTTTCTCTCTTTTTATTATTTCACCTGATGTGCGAGGGTTTTCGTTGCACGTGGGATTTGTCTGAAGTTCCTTCCTCTCAGACGAGAGCTTTTCATAAACCGGAATTGCAATTTTGTCATGGCTCTAAATGAAATCCCTTCCGCCTTTAAATATTAATTGAAAAAAAAACCCAGCGAAGTAGAGGATGCGCTCGAATGACAATTGTACAATGAAGCGAACAATAAAAAAAAAGTATTCGTAAGTGAATACAGTGTATTTAATGAACTATAAGAATTTTATTTTTTAAACTTTTATTTTTATTACATCTAGAAATATGGAACAATAAAAACAGAGTATGAGAATTAATTACAACTTTGCTCGTAAAGAAAAATCTAATCGAGGGTTAGTTAAATACCACTGTCCGGCTGTGACATTACCCCGCCCAGAAGGAGGTAAAGATGGATCTGAATTCAATTCTTCTACAGTAAAAGCATAAACGATAATATGTGTTGATCTACTTTTTCAAATTAGAGGATTAGAGGAAAACAATAAGATGAATGAGAAGGTTAAAAAAATGTTAAGCGCGCAAGATCTACACTTCCCAATTACCATTTTCGACTCTTGCTTCTACATCGCCTCATCATCGGCCTCGGTGGCTCGGTGGTTGCGTGATCGCCTCTGATGCCCGAGTACGCGGGTTCGACCCCGGCCGAGGAAGACGAGGATTTTTTCAGGGGGAAAATCCTGAGATCACGCACTTCCTTGGAAGGAAAGTAAAGCCGTTGGTCCCGTACAGTCGTTTGCCGGCTGCAAGTTCAAGAACCCTTGCGAGGCAAAATTTGCGGCCCCTATAAAGCCGTCCTGAAATGACCATAGCAGTTGAAAAGGACGTTAATACCAAACCAACCAACATCGCCTCATCAGGTGATAATCCGCTATACGTTTTCATGCCGGTAAACGATTTATACTCTGCATGTAATCCATCTCAACTACTTTTCGATCAGGAGTGAATAAATCGACAATAATTTTGCCCCACCCACAAGGAGTTATCCGAATCAGACAAAAGTAGGTATACAGCAAGAGATACATCTGAGCACACCTTTATTACGTTATGGAGCCAAGACGTGCACTCGTTTGTACAAGGTGTCCCAACGGAAAGCGGCATCATTAGGTTGTGGCACCACCTCTAGTGGCGATGCATTGTTCCAGCCGCAGGTGTAGATGATCATACAGGTGGCGAATGTCTTGGGGTACGTCTGCCTAGGCCTGGTGAACCTGCTGTGTCAGTTCATGGAGATTGCGGGCTGATCGTAAACGAGGTCCCACCATGTCCCACACGTGCTCAATTGGCGATAGGTCTGGGGACCTCGCGGGCCATGGCAGGCAGTTAACATCATGCAGACATGCCATGGTCATGTTTGCCGTGTGCGGTCTGGCGTTATCCTGCTGAAAGACTGCGCCGGATATGGTGTGCAGAAAGGGCAGTAATACGGGCTGCAGAATCTCTGTGACGTACCGTGCTGCTGTCAGGGTGCCTATCTGGTACAGAGGCATAATCTGCGGCACCTACTCCTACGAGGGAGTTTTGCGCCATCCCATTAATAACGACTGCTACGAGATGATAGTAGCAGTCGGGACCAACGGCTTAACGTGCCCTCCGAAGCACGGGGGGTTTCATGATGGAAAAGCTGCTGGGGATAAACGAACCAGAGGCTGTCACCAACTGCTGGATCACCAACTGCTGGAACACCAGCTATGGTCAATCGGCAAATGGGTCAGACCAAAGTCCCCCAACAGCCGCGCCCCAAATAGCTGTCCCGCCAGCGGTGGCCCTCAAGCCCAGGCCGTCACCCAACCAGCAGCTGGCCGCGCCTGAAGTTGCTGAACTCCATCGATTGGCAAGCCAACCGACGAGACAACCAGGCCACGGCCACCCCCGTCAGGGTGCCTAGATGGTGACTAAAGGCGTTCTGGTATCGTAGCCGATGGCACCCCAGACCATGATCCCGGATGTTGGTCCACGATGGCGAAACCGGATGCATTGTTCATTGGCACGTTCCAATGGTCTGCGTCACACACGTCCGCATCTGTCGTCGGTGTCCAAACAAAAGCGGGATTTGTCTCTGAAGACCATCGGGCGCCATACCATTCGCCAGCCCACTCGTTCACGACACCATTGCAGTCGTATCGCGCGGTGCTCAGGTGTCAAAGGAAGACACAACAATGGACGCCTGGCAGACATTGGCGCGGCGTGTAACCGGCGTGCTATTGTCCGTAGCCCACGTGAAAGACAGGTCCTGGCGCAGAAAAGTCACCTGACCATCTTAGTCCAAGCAACAATCCAATCTTCATTGTTTCTAACAAACGAAAAACTGCTGATTGTTAAAATCCAAGATGGAAACAATGAAGATTACATTATTATTCTGACTAAGATGATCAGGTGACTTTTCCACGTCAGGGCCTGTCTTTCTCGTGGGCTACGTATTATCGCTATTGACACTGGAGCAGTACTGGAAATAGTGATGTAGTCGCGCAGTTGCCGCAGGGTGATGGTTCTGTCCGCTAGCGCTGTTTGCAGTATCCGCCTATCGGTACGAGCTGACGTGCTTCTCCGGGCTCCAGAGCCTGGTCTTCTGGCATGTGTGCCTTCCTCTCGCCATTGCATCCAAGATCGGCCTACCGTCCGTGCGTCCCGCGACACATGGACAGCAATCCGTCTGGTTGACCATCCAGCCTCGGAGAGGCCAATGATCCGACCTCGTTCAAACTCGGTTAATTGCGTGAACGGTTGTCGTTGTCGCGGCATTGAGACCGTTGTGCGGATTACAGTACTGTACGTTCACGAGGCAGTTGCTTCCTCCCTACTGCATGGAACGTCTCGTACAGGTGTCAACTGATGAGCCTGTACAGGCACCCGGACACCCTGTATCAACCTAAATGGTCATGTCCCGTAATCGTTTACTAGTCGGAAGTAGACGGACCCCCCCCCCCCACTAAATGTGGATAATTTTGGATAGCTCCTTGTTGGTGGGGCAATTTAATTGCAAAGCAGTGTAGAATACCTGCTGAAACATTTGAAATGGAAGTGACCGATAACACCGGCCAACAAAAAGTAACTTTTTAAAACTTTTTAAACGTTAGGAGGTGATTTTTATGCTTTCCTTTGTGCTGAATCCGTATCTGACCTCAGTTTTTTCCTGTTTTTTAATGAAACATTTTAAATTGTTCAGAGTTTGGAGCCTGATAAATTTCTGTAGCCCAAAAATATAGATATTTTAACATTGCACCCGCTTCTCTTCACACCGTTACTTTAACATTGCAGTGTCTATGTGCATAATTTGGAAACGTGACGTGATAGGAAAAAATCGAAAAGCAGACTCGATTCAGCACACAAAAAATCCATAAGAATAAGGCAAATTCATTCAAAAGGTTTTTTTCATCGTTGGCCTGTGTAATAGACACTTCAAATTTGTTAATCTGTTGTTTATCTTGTTCCAAAAGACACTTTTTACCAAAAACATCTATAGCAGCGCTTTATCCGTGTCAATTTTGCAATGTCGAACGTACGTAACGAAAGAAATATTTTAGGTGTCATTCACAACTGGATTTTCTCGCCAACTAATCTGCCTTTATGACAATTCTCTGATTTTTGTCCACTATATCGTAACAAAAAAAATAAATTGGGGGAAAACTCCAGGACATCTAAATTGCTTTAAGAAGTTTTAGAAGAAGTATTAATAATTATTTACAGCGTTCAAAAACTGAACAAAGCATATAGAAGTGAGAAAAAAAGAGTCTTTATACAATGATTTCAAAAAACACAGTAACAATTTAAGCTAATAAGAATCGCATCAGTAAGGTTAAAGCTGAATGGATGTTAATGAACAACATGAATAGAATTTTTCACTGTTTCATACACTGTCTTTGTAATAAATAATTGTACAGAAGATACAGGGTTGGTCTGAAACTTGTTAAAAAGTGATTGTTTGCTTTTTAATAAAAAAACAGTTTTTCTTTAGTATTACCTGATAAAATGATTTAGCTGGTGATAGGCACCTATTTTCTTTCTGCACATTTTTTTTTAATCCAGTTTAATTTTTCTAAAGGTATAAAAAACATTGAATTAATTTATAAACAATCCTTTTAACTTAAAATTTTAATTTATAGATTCATTTAGTTATCTAATTTAAATTTAATTTTGAAAAAAAGAAATCTACGTATCTTATTAAGATTTAATATATTATTAAAATTACTAGCTCAGTTATTAAAATATCGAATTGTGCTCTTTATGAATAAACAAAATTTTGAAAATAAAGAAGAGTGCATTTTAAAAGCCTTATGTAAAAACCTAAAAATTATAAATTTCCTTTAGAAAACAAAGAGGAATTTAAGAAAACATTTTTTTTCCTCATCTGAATTCATAAAGACCTCGAGTTTTGATATGAAAAAGTTTTGATATTCTAAGAAACCTCAAGAAGAAAGCAATTAAAATTTAAGAAACCTCAGCAGAAAAGCCCTTCTTAACTGAAATCGAACGATGATTTGCCTAATTGCACGTCATTATCATCGTGTAAAAGAAAATTAATTCTTCCAAAAGAAGCTTACGTAACACGATAGAGCCTTTTGTTTCTATATTAGGGTGTTTGCACCTGAAATTGTTGTCTAAGCAGCAGCTCAAATTTTAATATTCCAAAGAAGACTAAATAATTAAAAATAGTAACTCTTTTTGATTAAAAATAGAAAAAATAAAATAAATCTTAAAAACAATTGATAATGAAAGTCACCCAATGTAGAGAAATGTAGTATATGACGTGGACGGAAACACAGATGAATCGAAGATCTTGTGGAGCGTATTATGTAGATCTGGATGAAGCAGACGAAACACAGGTGAAAAGAGGAAACACAGGAAGGTCTTGGTGAAGGTCTATGGAGAATGTTACAAGAATAGCATAGGAAAAAACACAATAACAGGAGAAGAAGAACTATGATGAAAGTTAGATGATCAGGAACGTTGATAACAATTTTAATAGGAATTGAAATAATAAAAAAAACGTTTTCGGGATATTTTATCCCATCTTCAGTTTATAAAAATTTTTTGAATGAAATTTCCGTTAAAATATAATGAAAACATAAATACGAAAACAATAAAATCAAAACAATGTGTGTTTGATTGTTGTGAACAGGGGACGGTATTACTGTAGATTGTTGAGAGCAAGCGAAGTGTTATTGTCTGGGTTATGTGTTATTGTCATCCAGATCTACATAATACGCTCCACAAGATCTTCGATTCATTTGTGTTTCCGTCCACTTCATATATTGCATTTCTCCACATTGGGTGACTTTCATTATCAATTGTTTTTAAGATTTATTTTATTTTTTCTATTTTTAATCAAAAGGAGTTACTATTTTTAATTATTTATTCAATATTACAACTCCTACTCTTATATAATTATTCCAAAGAAGACGTTCTCGTTCAAATAAAAGATAGAACGCCAACAGACTAAGATTCCGAAAGGGACGTTTTGGGAAAGAAGAGAAGCCGATACGAGTGGCGGTGGTTAAACGGAATAAAATCGAGGGGAACCCGATGGACGAAGGTGAGTGTTTGATAGGCAAGGTAGGCAAGGTAGATAGGTGAGGTAGGCGAGGTACGTTAAGGTGGGCGAAAAGGAAGATGGAGTGATTTCGAGTCGGCGCACGCTCAGCAGGACCATCATGCGCTGTGCTTCTCGTCTCCCTAACACCTTCGGGAAAAGATTCATTCCGGTAACTGCTTGTTTACAACCACTGCAAGCATCCATCACCACAAAAGAAGGAGGAGGAGGAACAAGGGGAAAGGAGACCTGGACGGGCGGGGGGGGGGGGGGAAGCCTTTCCATTTGTGTTCACTCTCGAGTTGGTCGTTCGGACGCTGGATTACGAGCCAAATTTATTTGTATCAATTTTAAATTACCCTGAGAAACCTCCTTTTTTAAGCATTTCTTGAGCTAAGCAAACTATAAACATCGAGCCTGGTGAAAGCGAGCGGCAAAGTTGCTCCAAATGGGAAGGTTTCCTCCTCTTTTTTTCATATTCCTAAGAGCTGAAATCGATAAAAAAAAAGGGGGGGGGAAGGAATTCAAGGGCGATTAGTACCCGACCAAATCGAGTTAAATGCTTTCGAAAAGAATTTTGTAAAGAGTCTGGAATTAATGCTTGCGATTGGCTCGATGAAACTCAGCTCTTTTTGAACCGGTTAGAATCGCGTCTAATTTTGAAGTTTAATTTGCGCTCGATTATTATATTCTGTCCAACAAAAGAAAAAGTGGGCATGTCCAGTTAAATTTCCAATTTCAATTGTTAATCATTGTTGATTTTACTTAGCAACAATGGCTAACAATTGAAATCGGAAATTTAATTACCACGTCAAGTTTTTCATTCATTAGACAGAGTATAATAAAAATATGTTTTCCGCAGCTTTTCAATACAGTCATCACTCCTATAACGCGATATTCTCACAAAAATTGCGACAGTCCCTCTATAATGAAACTCTATCATAACTTGGTTTTTATACAACATAATTAGATTACCAGTTTAATTGTAAAATTGTCAGTCTATTGTAAGCAGTCTCTCTATAGCATGAATTTTTCTATTACAAATTATGGTCAAAATAATAGAGAATTCCCCTGTTTTTTTTTTTGTTTTTTTTTCATGCACGTACAATGCAATTTTCTTTCACTTATGAAGGAATTTTGCTCTAAATCCAGAATCATGCAACATTACAATAGATAGAACAAGCAGCTCGATGGTATTATGGGCGGTCGCGTGTTCACCTGACTTTGTTTATCCAATTGCTTCGCACATCTGCCAATATAACGCGGTACGAATAGTGTACACGATATTTTCTTAGTATACGATAATTGTAATGTTGAATTGAAAAGAAACAATAAGGCGATTTTCTTGAAACAAAAAATTTTGGTATAGAAGTCTAGTTAAAAGAGGGTAAATTAACTAGTTAAAACGTATGAATTATTTTAAAAGGTAAATTAAAACTCTAGTTAAGTTAATCAAGATCCCTTCAAGGCATTTTTGCTTCATTCGTATTCCTAATTGTTTTTATTTCTGTATGGCTAATGATTAAAAATGAAACGATTCTCATACTAAAATTGTTTCATTTTTACTGAAAATTTCAAGTTAGATCTATATCATATATAGGGTGATTCGAAAACAAAGGTACGAAAGTAAAGTCATTTATTCACTCCTGACAGAAACTAACACAACTCTAATTACATGAAAAAGACGAAACTTGATCACAGGGTGGTAAGAACCTGTGTTCAATTTTGGGTTTATTCAAGGTTCATGTATCTCGTCCTTCTTTTCTTCTACGATATAAAAATAGACACGTTAAGTATCCAGGTTTCACTTATACATTACAAATTCTGGATGTAGACATCCTTAGTGACACGACAAATGTTAAGACAGTAGTCCAGTAGTGCTCAGACGCAGAATGCTTCAGAGATGCATTGCTTTAGGTCGCTCAATTGTTGTTGTTGTTTCTCTTTTGGGGGGGGAGAGACAGATACAAATTGTCCTGAATATATACTCCCGCAAGAAGTCGTCACAAGGTCAACGTAGCAGTGGGAGATCGCCGTTTCCGGCACGGCCAATCCAACGTCCCGATTAGGTATCATCCAGGCATGGCAAATGTCCACGTTGAAATGTGGTGGGTACCATCCTGCTGAAAAGTTAACTGGCCTGTTGCCGTTTTTTACCACTCTCGTTATCAATCTTTCTTTTAGGAAACAGATCTCCAAATGTTGCACTGGCCACTCTCAAAAATTGGGTAACCCGAAACAACGCATCTCCGAAGCAGTGGAGTCGAAATCCCAGGAAATACTGAGACGCGTCTGGGCAGAGCTGAACTTGACAACTGTCGTGTTACCAAGTACAACCACACCGAGAATTAGTAATGTACAGGTGAAACCTAAATATTTGATGTATCTTTTCATGTTATTTTCGATCAGGAGTGAATAAATCGATAATAATTTTGCACCATTCTTTTTGAAATGCCCTGAGTTATGCAGAAGAAACAATGTATTCACGATAAATAAGATGCGTCCTTAAAAGGGAAACTAGCAAATTGGCACACCACCTAAACCCTTTCATACTGAGCTCTATTACTGAATAGCAATGCATCTCAAGCGCAGTTTCAGGGTAAAGGAGAGGGCGAAAAAAGATAAAGATTGCGCATTTAATCAAAATGCAAGATTACTAGTTCATTAGAAGGAGTTATAAACCTTATGTGATAAGTCATCTGGACTTGTTTACTAGTGCTTACAAGAAATTATATAAACCGAGCGTTCCTTTAACAAAGTTAAATATGCTTTAAGCCATATTGGTTCGTCTATCTTATGTGTAACTCACCTCAATAAAAATGTCAATGCTTAATGGGTCGAAATAAAAATTACACCCTTAAGGGAGACAAAAGGGAATGTATTTAATTTTCAACTTTCCTCTTTAAAAAATTTTAAAAAAGGCTTCTTACCTTAGATGTTATTTTGAGAAGCTGATTTTACTTGATGAATTCATAATATCTTTATTAGTTTCAATGAAGTCATTTTTTAAAGAATTTCGCAGAAATTGTTTTATTTTTTTTAAAATAAAAATGACGAAAAGAACTGATTTAATGGAATACAATAAAATTTAATATAAAATGGCTCCTGCGTTTCAAATTACACTTCATCTACAGAGCCTATTTTAAAAGGTAAAAAAGGTATTCGAATAAAAAAAAAGTCAAAACAGAAAATAATTGGCTAAATCCTTTCGTATAAATTGGAATTTTTTTCCCAGTAAGACATCCTCCATCTATCTTTTTCGAAAATACCAAGCAGTTTAAAAAAAGATTTTAATTTATTTTATTTCACATTTTTTTTTTCTTTTCTATTACTTTGATCATATTATTGATTAAATGAGATGTCATTTCTACTCAATATTTTGTTTTCAGATTCTTTAGAAGTTAATTCTCTACAACTTTAAGAAAATGCATTCTCCTTAGAAAAGTCAGTTGCAATCTTTACATTAAACGTATTAAACTGTACACTATACACAGCATTTGTAGAGCGAAACGAGTCTGAGGAGAACATAGCAGAAGGCGCTGTTATAGCAGCTATAATGCAATAAGAAATGGCGCCCGCCATTCTTTTCAACGTGGTATCAAATTGGATCCAATTTCCTGGAGATTTTGCCTTCTAAGCCTCCAGAAAGGTCTTTTCCCCCTGCGCAGTCCATCAAGATGGAACGCTGTATCCATCACGCTGCACTTAGGGCACTCCCCATAAAGGTCAGCCTTTAGACTCCTCTCCTAAGAGACTCTGATTGGTCGGCATCTTGAAACTCGCAAGAAAATGTTTTTCTCCTTGTTTTTCAAAAAAAAAAATTATATATATTCAATTATTTGGCTATAAAAGTACGAGAAAAGGTTAAAAAAAAAATACGAAAGAGAGGGAGAAAAATTAAATAAATGGAGAGGAGGCAAAAAAGAGACTGGCAGAAACGTAATTTTCTAGAAAATGATGGAACAATTTTTAAAAAAATTTTTAAAGCTGAATTAAAAATAAATGCAATTTTATTATTGTTCAGGAAAAACTTAATAAATAATGAAATGTTATTGAATCCACTTCAAATGCACTCATCGCCCAAAGTTACAGGTGAATCGATTTAGTTTTCGTATTTTTTGCTTTCGTTCTATACCATCCACTTATATAGATAGAGAAAGAAAAACACTGGTTATATTCATTGGCGAATGTATTTCAGCATATTTGTCTAAAAGCAAAGGTCAGACATTATTTATTCTTTGACTGTCCAATTCCTCTAGCACATTCTAACTCATCAATTTTATGCAAATAATTAAAGTTCGTTTTCATAATCTAACCAAATAGTTCTAATCATTCCTTGGAGCGTTAAAAAAACGTTTATTTTGAAAATTACTTGCATACATCTAAATACGTGCCTTTTTCATGTACAGTATGTTCGAACTCACGAACCATGCAAAACTGTAGATCAATGTTAAAATGCAAGGAAGACAGTAGTTATACTTAAAAATGCTACACCTTCGGTAGTGGAAAATATTAAAACCAGTTCTCGTAGTTGCTCTTTATTTCTATGTTTATGTTTTGTACTCATAGTGGAAAACAGGTTTCTATTTTTCGTCTCCTTCTGTCGGATCCATCAGCTTCAATTATCGGGCCAAGGTTCGTTACATTGCAGGGAAAGGAGGGGCCATAAGGTATTTGTTTTTGATAAAGAGAGAGAGAGAGAGAGAGAGAGAGAGAGAGAGAGGGGGGGAGAAAGAGAGAAAACTCAATTTTTATTTTCGCTCCTTTTACATTCCTACAATGTCTGTGCACATGTGTTTATATAAATAATCAATTTCTTTCCTTTATATGTCATTTCTCCGCCGCCCATCTTTTTATTTATTTTGTAAAATTTTTATCAGATCAATCTTCCGTTTCTGGAGTATAGATTATCAATTGGAAAAATCTGCCGCCCTTATAATCTTTGTGCGTGCTTGCTTTTACAAGAGAGCCCCGTAAAAAATTTTCTGATAATCTATTTCCATTCCTTGTTGTTGTTGTTTCCGCCGCTGGTGTATACAGGTATGTATATGTATACTAGACACGCACTCCCCACAGTCTACGCATTGAGTAATGTGCCAAAGTAAAGGGGGCCTTTCTGTGAGGGTTTATGTTTATGGTGTCTGTGTTTTTCTTTGTCTTAAGAGAACCTCGTTTTCTCTCTCGAAAGCGAAGAGTGTAAAGTCGATCGATAAAAAGGAGCGGGGAAGGGGAAAAGAGGGGAGCCCCTCCAGCAGCATCCCGTCGTCATGGCAACCGAATCGAAGTGTGACATCTAAACTGTGACACGAGGGCGTAGGAATTCTGTTCAATAATAAGTCCCAACATGCAACGCGTGCCAACAGTGGAAGGGGATGGGGATCCGGGAAAGAAGGGTCCGTGAATGCGGCGACGTGACAGTGCCACCTGGAACCATTGCGAAAGAGCATCCCGGGAAAGGGAGTTTTAAAAACGACCAAAAAATATAAAAAGAATAGAAAAGGAGGTGGAGAGCGAGCCAACGTACAGCTAAAAAATACTTCACAGAACGCCACGAATGCCTGAGTTTGGCATAGGAACGGAGAGAAATTAATTATCTCCAGCGCTGACGGATATTTAAATACCAAAATACAAATTATAAAGTTCTGCCAAAACATTTTCAAGAAACAGAAAAATAATTATCGTAAAAATTAGTACCACATAATAAAAAAAAATGTTTTCGTACACAGATGCCTGTAATCCTACAGTACGACTTCGATACTTCCGTGTACCGAAACATAAAAATTTATCGATCGCTCCTACGATGCAAAACCAATTGTCGAAATTTTAGACACGATGTCTACTGCAGATTCAATTTATTGATTATTCATGTCAAACATGTCTCTTGATATCATACAATTTTAGAAACGCACAACTGAATAAACACCGAGCTCGTTTCAATAAAAATTTTCCAGATACCTATTCTTCAGCTCATTTAAGTAATGTTATACAGGCTACACCATTTAGAATATATTGAATAATACAGGATAAGAGATGTACGAACAATAATCGCTTTCAACATCTAAACAAATTTAAATTAATAAGTACAATATTAATATCATTGATGGTTATTTCCGAATTACCACTTACTATTACCGTGTCTTATCTAGACAATATAGAAAATATTTAAAACATTTCAAACACGTTATAATCGGCTGATTTTTAATAATAGAAAGGAAACCGAAATAATCGGCGTTAGTAACTGAAAAGAAAAGTATCATTAAGTATTTTTGAATTAATTAACCGACTTCCAAAAGGAGGAGGTTCTATGTTCGTCTGTATGTTCATCGATATTTCCGTCATTTATAAACCGATTTTAAAAATTCTTTTTTCATTGGATTCGGTTTAGCACCAAGATGGTCCCATATTAATTTCATTGTTAAGTCGGTTTAATTTTTTTTTTTATTCATTCAACTTGTATCATAATATAATCGTACTCATTAAAAGCATTTGCAGGCCTACTGCAGTACAATATAACAGCAAACATCAACATATATAAAAATGAGAAATATTCAATTCCATTGCATTAAAGCAAATCAATTCAGAAAGAACAACTGGGCGTGTCCAATTAAATGTCCATTTTCAATTGTTAAAAACTGTTGCAGTTTTTCTTGCGTTGAACAGACCATAGCTCAGTTGTGCAATTTTCAGTCGCATTTATCCCCCCGTTGCTATTTCACTAATTTGAAAAACACTCTCAGGGCAGTGAAATACGTCTATGTAAAATGGTTCTACTCTAAAACAACAAAGTTAAAACTTATTGAATACATGTGTTCAGTATCCGGTTTAACACGCTAATCTTCCATGAGCATCATCCAAGTATCACAGCTGAACAATTTCCAGTGATGAAATTCTCTCCAAGCAAAATCTTATTATGAAGTAATTCAGCAGTGGCCAGAACGCTCTGCCTCATTATAAAAGCTGACCGCACTCCTTTATAGCGCGATATAATGCAACGTTTTTAATACTCCATTTAATACATATAGGATAGTTATAAGTAAACTTTCCCTATATAACTCACCCTAGGCAGGAAATTATTTATAGTACGTGTACCAAACTCGGAAGGAATAATGTCCAGATTAAGAGCCACAAGATTTGCATCGTTCATCGCTTCGATTAGTACCATACGAGACCAGCAGGTTCTATAATCGTATATACAGGTGTTGCTAGCCTCACGGAGCAGTAATAGTCCAGTTGTTGAAGAGTCAACACGGGCTTGGAAAAAAGATCAGGGCGTCGTTGATGAAGCTTTCAGACTGTCCTGGACCTGATGGATATCATTTCGAGAACACTTTGTTATCTGATGGACGATACATCCACAATAACTAGGTATATTGTATGGTATCGCAACGCAATAAAACTGTTTTGATGGTATTGCTTATTCATTATTTCTCTTTCCCATGCCCTTGGCAATGTTCATATTACGATTGCGCAATCGCTCTTTCTACATACAGATGGTTAAGTAGGAAAAGTTTAATTTTACTACATACAGGGTAGTATAATTTCATATTCCTTATACTACCCTGTATAAGGAATTATACAAGTCGTAAGTTTATTTTAAAAGCTAGTTTTTCTTGCTAATGTTAAAAAAATTCAGCTTTTCTTAAATTATGCAATAATACATATTTTATTTTAATTAAAATTTTCACTATACATAATCCCATTAATTTTCTATAAAACACTTGATATAGAAACAAATGTGGCACAAAATCAGCTCCAGTGAGTTTTAGAAAAAAGAAAATTACAGTATCAATACTGGTTTTGAGATATAAAAATCCTCCATTCTTTTTTATCGTTTAATAACTGAATCCATTCTGCGAAGAAACCGCCTTAATAACTATTTTTGAGGAAAGACTTTCATATTGGCAGCATCACACCGATAGCAGGTAACACAACGAATAAAAACATAAATTTATCAAGCGAGCATTTCTCGAATTCTTTGGTTCGTTCATTTTGAGGATGGAGGGGTGAGGCGCTCTATTTCTTTCGCCATCATCCATTTTTAAACTATTAATATTAATACGTTGGAAGCGTCCATGGAGAATTCTATAGACATACGAGCCAAAATTTATTAAAATCCGCTTAAGCATTGCGAAGTTGTCTTGATTCACATGCAGAATTTTGCGTTTCCCTTTAGGCAAGTTCCACGTCAACTTGAACAAAGAGATGCAGTTTTTCGATCGATCGCAACTAATTTCATTAAAAATAAGCGACGGTTATTTATAAATTTATGTTACTATGACGTATTTTAATTTAAAACAGGAGACGGTGGATCGCTATATATTGAGGGAATACATTTTATCTCTCATTTCACGAGAGGATGTGTATGTGACCATGCCCAATTTTTAGATCTGCATAACGTATCTTAAAAGAAGGAAAGAAAACTGTTTTTCGAAGGAAAAAAATGATCTATAGATATTTTTTTATTTTGCATTCCGTATACACGAGGTATATAGTTCAGATCAATTTTAAAAGCAATTTCCAATCAATCCGTAAAGGGAGACAATACGACCTGAACATTTCTTTATTTAGAGTAACATAATTAAAAAAAAAATCATTTAGGTTAAATAGATATAGTATCGTACGTCTAAAATTAGAATTACAACCCTTAAAACAGCCCGTCTATGGTCTCTATAGAAACCTGTGACAAAATATTGATTGAAATTCGGGAAGAGTCATTCATTTACTCGAAACGCGATCCACATTCACCATTCAATTATCAATGCATTTATCGATTTTAAAATGGCAGAAAGCTTATTATTCTCAGGTTTATTTTATTTGTTGTTGTCTTTCTTTTAATTTACCATATACATTACTACAGTTGGCAACATGATTTATTTTTTCGTTAATAAAGAATTTATTTCCAGATTATTGTTCTCATGCGAATATTATGTTTTTCAATAGCTTTCGCCCAGTAAGAAAAGGGCTGAACAATTCATTAATTTAATATTAATCGAAAAGTAGAAATCTCTGCATTTTTCTTTTCCTGTCCACTACTTAAAGCACGATTTAATAAAAAAGAGTTGAAGTTGTCATTTTGTCAATTTCTATATTTATGCCATAGATGATTTACGAACCGATAAATGCAATTCATTCTAAAGATATGCAATGTAAAGACGTTTATTGTAACCATAAACAAAAAATTTACAATGAAAAAACAGTTTACGATGTCCTTAAGTAATAATACATAATGGCGTTCCCTGAATGTTTATTCTGCAGTGAAAATTAAATTTTCATTAACGCCGGGGATCTTTCTCTTAAGAATTAGCACTATAATATCTACATAATAAAATTAGCTTTGCGAAAGAAGATGCAGGTCGGTTGGTGATCAAACAACTGATTATTTATCGATTTTTTTTTTTTTTTTTTGTAATATATGCACCTTTATAAAATTTACCGGCTGCTTCGCATAGTGATCTCGAAGTTAATTTGGAGATGCTGTAATAAACATGGGCTCCAGTAAGCAATTTTAATATACACATTTTGACATCTTCAAAGTCAAATTTAATTTTGCTTTGAAAAATATATTGTTAATGAAAACTTTTAGTACGATATATTATTTAAAATACCATTCCATTTTCTTTAAACGGGTTGGAAAATAAATTTGCTTTCTTAATTTAAATGCCACATACATCGCTGCAATTTAAATAATTAATTTCAGACTTCTAAATTTTCCTGAAAACGACCACACGTGATAAATCACTCACTTAGAAGTTCAAGGAAATCTAAAAATTAAGCATAATAACATTATTTTATATATACATGAATCCCACTCAATCCCATGAAATGGCCAAAATACGAGTTGCTTGCAATTTCTTTCAGCCGATTTCCTCACGTAATTTCTAAGGCATAATTTCCTCTTCTTTGCAAGGCATAATTTTTCCAACCGAAAATGAACTTTCTTCACTGAATATTTATCACTGAAACAGATGATGCGCCAATTCTTGGATTCATTAGTCTGCTTGTGTCAATAGAGGATTCGGCTGCGCCCAACGAAATCAAACGGAAATCGATAAAAGCAATAAAATACAAAAGCGACTCCCGTTCATTAACATACTGGAGCTTGTCCGTCGGTGAAAAGCTGGTCGTTCATATAAATCAAGCCAACTTCTAAGCCGTTTCCTTTTCTTCTTGCTTGGCTAGACTTCTACAACGGGGCAATCAAAAATTTCAAGACCTACATAGGGTACTTAAAATTAAGACGCAACCTAATGTTCGGGTTTTCTAATTTTACAAAATCAGATAAAAGATACATTTTTGACAAAAAAGACATACTTTTCAGGACATTTTTTGGAGAGAAAAATTTAGAGCATATACGAGTACATTGTTTACCTTTATGTTTAGCTTATACTGAGTCCGCCAAAAATGTAGGCTATAAACATTTGGGCAAAAGAAAACCTTATCCAGACATCACGAGATGAATACAAGTTACCTTTAACCTCTACAGTTGCAAGAGATGCTCAAAGTGGTGCTATTAGCTTCAAGATACCTATAAGATGGTGAACTGCTGCTTTGAGCAACGTTGGCCGAAGCGTCCAGTGGGGATTGCTGCACATGCCATTTCAATTTCTTCCCGAAGGGCGCTAGTCTAACCTGTTTTCTGTGATACTCGAACGACATCCTTTAATGCACCTCATACATAAAAGTCTAAAGATGTTAAATTAAGAAAAAATGGGGGGGAAGTCAATTGCGCTTCCTCGTCTTCTTCAGTGTCCTTGCAAATTCTCATACAAGTAAGGTCGTACAGGTAGATTTCATAAGTGGTGTTAGAACGTTGAGAATATAATCATCTTGCAATTTTCTTAAACGTTAGCAATGCAAATTAAATAAATTTTAATGAATTCTAGACAGTATGAGCTTTTACAAGATAGACTTTTAATGCAATATCTCTGTTTAATCACTATAGAAAAATATTATTCAAATAACCATGTTTCAAAAATTTAGAAAGTTTACTTCTTGTAAACATAATATACATGACAAATATAAGAAACAAAATAATTTTAATGATGAAAAATAAGAAAGAAAATTCCACAATCTGGATTCGAACCAGGAACCTTTGGCTCAGACAGCCAACGTTCCAACCAATAGCGCCACTGTGGCCATGAAAGCGAACCGCTATTTACATGATCTTAGGGCTTGGTTGGAGCAGTTACCTAGTCCGCAGGCCGGGACTATCTTAGGAAAGATATACAAAATTTTGATCAAATACAATGTTTTACTATTTTGTGGAATGTACTTTCGCCTTTATTACTGCTTTTAGACGACGAGGCATCGAACTGATATATTTTTCACACATATATATGCTAATCTCTTTCCAGTCTTGCTTAATCTGAAGGCCCTTCAGATTTTCGGATAAGTTTTTCTTTATTATTAATTGTAGCTTTTGCTAGCTTCTTTTTTCGTGATGCCCCATATATTTCGATGGGGTTCAAATCGGGCGAATTTGTAGGCCATTCCAAAATTGGTATATGCCTATCCTTGAACCATGCAGTGACTTATGCATTATCCTGCTGGAATGTAAATTCTTCACCTGTTCTTCAACAGTTGGTATTAAGAAACTTTCCAGTATCTATTGATACACATCAGAATTCACATAACTCACATACACATACTCTCCAGGCTCACGAGAAATGATGAACAATGTTTCACACACTTAGGAAGGAATTGTTCAGTTTTTTCCCGATAGGCACTTGTTCCCTATTCACCAAACTGTAAACAAAATGTTGATTCGTCGCTCCAAATAATTCGATTCCATTTTTAACCGTCCCAATCTTTGGCCCAGTTTATTCGACAGCATGTCACTTGCGATTAGGTGTAGTTTTCGTTTGGGAATTCGAGATCTGTAGCGGAGTTCTCGCAATCTTCTCCAGGATAGTTGTTTTGCAGATAGGCCTGTTAAGATGACTCCCCCATCACTTGGACAGTTCTTTAGTAGAAATGAATCACACCTTGATTCTTCTTGATTTCTTTTAAACATTTGCTCACCGCTGACTGAACGATTTAATTGCAAAGCAATTGACTTTAAAATTTGGCCAGCCTTACGAAATTCACAAATAGTCTTTATTTCAGCGAAGGTGAGTTACAGTTTCTTACCTACCTTTGGAAAAAATATGCCAAAAATGTATGATCTTTTTAACCACCAATGTACATTTTATCTGATTTATAAGTTTCTCTATCCTCCTCCCACATGGAATGATCCAGATATGTAAATTTTTTAAAGCCGAAAAAAATAAAATATTTCTAAACTTTTGATACGGATCTGCACATTTTCTAAACTTTTGAAACATGAGTACTTAATTAGTTAATTATATCTGAATAAACAAAGATATGCTTCAACAAACTGTTTGTATCATTTGAAAGCTTATATTTTCTAGTATTAGTTAATTATTTCTTAACATTCTATTTCTAACTATGTTCAAGGTGTGTACTGATTAAATAACACTTAATAAACTTATGAAACCGACCTGTACGTCTCAGTGATTGTGTTGGTGCGCCATTTTGTTAAAAAAAAATTTTCATCATTTCCTTATAATCCATAATTCAATCAGACTTCGAAAAAAGTCCATAGATGGCATCTATTCACGTGTTTATCGGATTCTGTATAATCCAAATAACAAACTATTCGAAGCAGAGAGTTAAAACATTTCCTCCAATTTAAAGAACATTAGCTTATAGAATATTCGTTAAAATTAGCGAAATGACGTATATTTTATCGTATATTTTATACTAGCAGAGGACCCGGCGTTGCCCGGGATAATTACGCTTGTAGGTAAACAAAACAACCTCAAAAAGCTAAATTAAACCTCCAAATTGGTTAAATAATAACTCAATCACTACAATATAAAGCGAAGGGACTATCCATTCTAAGAAAAATCCGAAAGACAGGAATTTACCTTTTCACTGAAAAAATCCATTCTAGGTGATATACCGGGACTTGATTTACCGAAAAAAAATTTTTAAAGGCTCACAATGGATGGACCTCTCCAAGGATGCCTTCTAGTCTAAATAATTTTTTATTCACGTAATCTTACTTTAGATGTACACTTGATGTTGTTGCAATTTCCTTTCTTCTCTCGATGTCTTGAAGCAAAAATTAGCCATTCATCACTTTGTGTAGTCTAGCGGTCGCCGATTCTTCTATTTACTTGCTTACCATTTGCTCAGTACAGCACGGAGCTAAAGGAGTGCTTCCTCTATCGTCTTTCACTCTTTCTCAATAGTCTGCTAACTCATTATCTCCAGTTACTGATCATTTTTAAAGATTTTCAAGAAATTGTTAAGTACTAAGAATTCTCTTTTCTAAGAAAAGCCTGAATAACAGGAATTCTATGCATTAAATTCTATATTGTACAAACTTTGCCTTGCATTGTTGGTCAAGAGACATATATTGTTGATCCTTCATAGTGTTGGCTCATTGCGTGTTGACACCTTTGTTGATACCTATTGTTGCACAAACTTTTATTTGCATTGTTGGTCATGTATATTGTTGGTCCGTGCAGAGTATTTGTGAATTGCGTGTTGATACCATTGTTGATACTTATTGTTGCAAAAAGTTTGTCTTGCGTTGTTGGTCATGAGATATTTCTCATTAATATGCCCTGCCATAACCACGAATATCGATTTTTTATCAATAATTATTATTTTTTCGAAATCTGAGGTAGACAGTGACCTTCCTCATGCTTTGAAGGTCATGTATGCGAAATTTTATCAAGATCGGAATAAAACTGTAGATTTGTATAAAAAACAAACAAACAAACCCACAAACAAACATCCTTCTTTATATATATAGAAAGATGGTTTCATTAGAGATATTGAATAAACCGTATGCTTTTTTCATTAAATTTTTAATTATCGTTGATCATAAAGTAAACAAGCCACGAAACTGTTGACGAAAAAGCGCTAAAAATAAAGAAAACACGTTTCCGAATAGAAGTTTTAAGATAGACTCTTGTGTATCTGTTGTGTTATCACGCTGATGAAGAGAACCTCGAAATACAGGGCGATTCAAATCGTGTGTAAAACAATTTAAGGGGGTATTATAGAGGTCAAGGTAAACACAAAAAGTCCTATGAACATGGGTCCGAATTTGAACGATAACTGAGATATGAACAGAAATAAAAATGCCGCCACCAAGATCAACAAGTTAATAACTCCGGTTCTGTAAATCTTAGATTAATGAAATTTGGAGGAATAACAGTGTACATAAAGCTGTGTATGCCGTTAAAATTTGATCGAATTCCAAAGAGAAGTTTCTGAGTTACTCATTCAACATCTTAACACGTGTTCACTTGTGAGTACTAACCAGCATTTGTTACAATTTTGACTGCGTAACTCAGAAACTTCTCGTTGGAATTCGATCAAATTTTAACGGTATACACAGTCTTATGTTATTCCCCCAAATTTCATTAATCTAGGCTTTACAGAACCCGAGTTGTTAACTTGTTGATCTTGGTGGCGGCATTTTTATATCTGTTCATATCTCAGTTATCGTTCAAATTCAGACCCATGTTCATAGGACTTTTTGTGTTTACCTTTACTCTATAATACCCCCTTAAATTGTTTTACACACGATTTGAATCACCCTGTATACATACGTGTTTCATTGAAACTTCTAAACAGAAAAATGTTATCTTTATTGATCGTGGATAGCCTTCATTTGCACTCTGCATAAGCAAATTTGAGAGGTAACGAGCAATTACTAAGTAAATGGATAACATAGAATTGTGCATTAAGAGAATAATCAATTCTTAAGAATCTGAAATCCAAGCATTTGGGGAGAGGAATACGCCAAATACCTTCTAATGAACCTCTTGTGTTGAAACCATTAGAATTTTCCTTTAATTCTTTATTAAAGTGACTATATAAATAAATTTACGAGTAATTTCGAGGATCCTTCAAGAATGCCTTCGGTACTCTAGTAGAGGAGCACTTCTTTAAGAAGATCATTTATTCATTATGTTAACTTAGTTTTCTTTTTTTTTTCTAGAATGGAAAATGCTTTACGAGATTCTTCTATATTAACGTCACAAATTGTATTTTTAATTATTGATTCGTTTATGCACAATGCACGTAAAGACAAATTTTATTCGATCATCAGGAATCTGGCTATCTTCAGAAAGGAATTTCTAAATCTAAGGATCATTAATGACAGTTGTTGGGATTTCCACTCCATTGGCACGCGTGCGAGTAACCATCTTCGGCAAGGAAGACTGGAGTGGTCTGGAAATTACAAGGGGAGAAGAGATAAAATACACAAACACTTCGTAAAGAATTAAAAAATGAATGAAGCCAAGGAGAAGCCGCTGGGGGAGGGACGGAGATAGGAGGGGGTAGTGGGGGTTCAGGATTTCCCCTCCTTCTCATATATCATGCAACAAGGACACTTCCTTCGCCGCCGCTCATTTCAACCATCCGAATTGGCTCGTCTTCTCCTTAAGGATGCAAACCACGCTCCTTTACCAATCGCCGTGATGAATTGCTCCTGCGATCCTTTTCTTTTCCCCACCTATTATTTCTCAACTATTTTTTACTCTCCTCCTCTTTCCAATCTATAACCCCCACCCCATCCCCCGCTACCAGCAGCAGCACTTTCTCTTTTATCTCATTGTCCACCCCCTCTCGATTCCTTCTTTGTTCCCTGCCCTGAAAAACTCCCCAGTTTCTATAAATCCCGTAACGAAGGCGCGTCATCAGGGACTTTCCAGAAAAAAAAAATAAAGAAAAAGAATGGGCTTTCTAGAAGAGTCGCCATTTTGAACGAAAGAGAGAACGATTTGAGCTAAAAATGGTTGTTGGCATTATGATTCCGCTGAAAATGAAAAGATATTTGATTTTTACCCCCCCCCCCCCCATTCGCTGCTTCTCTTCTTTGTAAGGAGGAGGGGAGGGTACATTTTACCCCACATTTCAGCCTTCAAAGGTGATGAAGTCTGACATTAACGTGACCCTCGGGGGTTATTTGTTAAAGTCTAAGAGTCTGTGGAATACCGTTATCTCGTCTGAGAAAGGAAAAATAGATTATAATAAGCGAGGGAGAAGGATCGCAACACCATGAAAGACAAATAGGGCGAGCGAACGAGAAAGAAAATAAACTGGGAATTATCACGTGTACACACACACACAAGCACACAGAAGCGCGCACAGTAAACGTTAGAATTTAAAATATAGCAATAAATCATTTAAGTAATATAATAAGGGCCAACAGTTTATTGTTATTTTTCATCTTTATGCCGAGATAAGATGTAGACTATAAAGTAGGAGAGACTGGGGCGCGTTGATATATCTTGGTTTACATAACAGTGCTCATGGGTAAATTTTTAAATCATCATCAATGAAACGCTTCTTCGTTATCAAACTGAGTGTGTGCTCGCTTTTTTTTTTTTTTTTTTTTTTTTTTTTTTTTTTTAAGTACACCACAATAGACGGTAGAACTTGTTTTGTTTAACCAGTGCGAAGTAAATTTCCATGTAGGCTTTCCAGTCTCAATACGCCTTGAAAATCAACGTGGAGAATTTCTTCAGAGTAACAGCCTGACAGAGGGTGAAAACCTGAGTAAATTTGGCCAGTTTCTTTTTTTGTCCTGGCCGCGTGTTTTTATACGAAGGAAAACCCGCGGCCAGTTTTATAGAAGAAGAAAACCATAATGGCGTCAAGTGGGGCAAGTTGAGAAATTTCTCATGGGATAGGTTGAAAAACCGTGGGAGGAAAGTGATTAGCTCTGCTGAACAAAATGTTTAGAGGTAAGGTAAATTCACACCATTTTTTCAATTCAATTTAACAACAGAAATGCGCATTATCGTAAACATTTAATTTCAGATTGTTCAAATGAAGCCTTATGGAAGTCAAGTTTCAATTTCTCTAACTTCAAAATGTCATTTTTTTCCACTCCTGATATTTGTATGTTCATTATCTCAAAAGGTTAATGAAATATCTTAATAAACAGTTGTTTGGTAAAATGAATTGGGCATTATTTTCTAGTAAGAGGCTCAGATTAATGTTTGGGCCCCACGTTTGAGCAAACATCCAAACTCAGATGTTTTTTTTTCTCGGGAATCATCACTGCCTCTTGTTCAAAGGAACAGAAATAAAAAAAAAGGGAAAAAACCTGAGGATGGTTAGGGGAGACTAATATATATGTCGGTGAGGTGGTGGATATATATGCCACGTGACCATTTGATTACGTCTGACTCGCACAGTTTCCTGAAGATGTTCGCAAAGCTTCTGCTGCAGAGCTTGCCATTGTCTTGGTCCCATGAACCCAAAGCGCCGATAATAAGGTGCGTCCCATAAAGATAAGGCCACCTCAAGAATTGCTTGTTTAATGAAAACAACAACAGTTTGTATTAAATATATTATTTTATTCAAATCTTGCAAACATTGTTAAGACAACAAAAAGAAAAAACTGTAGCCATACATTACAATAATGGAGAAAAAAATTAAAATGAAATTTGCACAGTAAATTTCTGTCCCATAAAGTTAAGGCCACTTACAATTAATGCCAACAGTTGGAACAATAATCTAATTGCAAATGGCGCACTATTTGAAAAACCATCTGTAGATAGTTTAAAAGAAATATCCAACAAATGGGAAAAGGTAAACCTTTAACAGACCTTGAGAAAGGTACAATTCGTACACTACACTCTGAGGGTAACTCAATTGTAAAATCAGCCAAAAATCTGAAGATCTAGATGTGTAATCTATAATTTCCCCAAGCTTGATAAAGATTATGGCACAAAGAAATCATCAGGTCACCCTTCAAAGGTTACACAACGTGCAAAGCGTCTAATTGTACGTGAGGTAATACAGAACTGAACTTCTTTTCGCAAAATAGCTGCATTGGATAATGTAGCAGTATCGAAATCTACAGTTGGCAGGGTAGTACATTCATGTGACTACCTGAAATTCACAAAACGAAAGGCTGCACCATCGCTGAAAATTCATCATAAGGTGAAACGTTTACAGTGGGCACAGGAGCGCATGAGTTGGACTGGAGTCTGGAATAGTGTAATTTTCAGTGATGAGAAAAAATTCAACCTGGATGGCCCTGATGGTTGGCAATACCATTGGCAAGATTTGCGTAAGGAAAAAGCCATATTTTCCAAACGACAACAAGGAGGTGGCTCCGTGATGGTATGGGCTGGATTTACCAGTTTTGGTGAAACACGTATTGCTTTAGTCAGTGGAAGAATGAAAGCAGTTGACTGCCAGAAATTGCTGGCTGATTTTCTCCTGCCATTTATGGATTCAACCTCGGACAAAATAACTTTTTCCAGCAGGATAATGCCCCTGTCCACAATGCAAAAACTACATATGAATGGTTTCTGGCAAATGGGGTGCCTGTGATGGATTGGCCTGCCATGTCTCCAGATTTAAATCCAATGGAAAACATGTGGGGAATGCTGGCTAGAGCTGTTTATGAAGGTGGGCGACAATATTCAACAACAAATGATTTGAAGCAAGCCATCATTCAGAAGTGGGAGGATATCACTATTGAAACTTGTGCGAAGCTTGTACAAACAATGCCACAACGTATTTTTAAGGTCATTAAGAACAATGGTGGCCCCATAGGATACTGAAGTTGTTTTCTATGCCAAAGGGAATGTGGTAGAAAACTTTTTGTTGGCATTAATTGTAAGTGGCCTTAATTTTATGGGACAGAAATTTACTGTGCAAATTTCATTTTAATTTTTTTCTCCATTGTTGTAATGTAAGGCTAAAGTTTTTTCTTTTTGTTGTATTAACAATGTTTGCAGGATTTAAATAAAATAATATATTTAATACAAACTGCTGTTGTTTTCATTAAACAAGCAATTCTTGAGGTGGCCTTATCTTTATGGGACGCACCTTAATGGATTCAATGGATACCTGGGTGTAGTTCGTAAGCTACAGTATCAACTTACTTCTAACATCTTCACATAATGGAACAAAAAATGTTTTACGTACAATAAGCTTCATACATGAAAATGACTATTGGCCAGTTAAAAACACAAAACAATAAGCTATTATTTCAAACTGTTTTGAAATTTCTAAAGTTTGACAAAAATAATAGAAAAATTAAAAACTGAAAAATGTATCAACTATTCCTGTTCTCCCCTGTTCATTTGATACTTTATCTTAAAATATGTTCATTTTATTTTAAAACATGATAAAATGTTCCACCTAATCTCTTTGTACATGTATTTTAACTTTGTTTTAAAATTATGCAAAATGAAAAATGAAAACGGAATCTACTTGAATTTCATTTGGTGCTGTACGCTGTATTTATATTTTCATCTCAAAAGGGTATTTAAATGATTGCAGCCGTTTTCGTAAGTTTTTTGTAGCCATTTCTATTATATTAGCATTATGGTGAAAAGGCTTGATTATGTACAACGACAGATTAACCTCCGATCGGATCCGAGACAAAAATTTACTCGGGCCCCATGTTGTTTAATTAAATGAATTGAGACTTTACAATAGTGTTTAAAATATTTAGACACTAATTATAACCGGTTTCGCCTTTTATTCCTGGCTTCTTCAGAGATATAAATGAAAAAAAGAAATGTCTTTTTATAAAAATTAACATGGTTTTGTTGTGTAATTGGAAATAAATATTTTATAATAATTCATCATCTAGATATAATATCTCTTGAATATTACGTGCCCAGGGCAACAGTCTTTTTTTTTTTTTTTGTCTATGCAATCAACCGTCACCAACACATCTTTACGTTTTGTTTGAATTGTTCGCCATCTCTAAATTCAACGTAAATTTTGCCCATTTTTCGTTGCGGAAGAAACCATAAGAAGGTACACATTTCCACCGCCAAATCCGTCACTCTTTGAACAAAACTTTTGCGATTTTATGAAACCGTTGCAATCATTTATAAATACGTTGTTACTGATTGTTACAGTTTCCACACCACAAAGGATATTTTTTGACCTACACGAGGAAAATTGTCCAAGCAAAGGAACGACGCTTCTCTCGTCTTTATGACCATGCATTAACCGAGTTCTCCTCCATTAAAATATTAATTGCTTTAATACCAAAACATTTGTAAATCTATATTTGAAAAGTTCTGAACGTATCATAGCAAAATATATCTTGAAAATATATTTAATGAAGGTATCAATTTGACTACACCTGTCTAATATAGAATTCTATCTTACTGTTAAGTAAGTACTTTTTGACTATTAAGCGTTGTAGTCCCGCAGACGGCATTTAAAAATTATTTCCCTCGGCTGATTAGAAGCGTAGCAAAAAACTTCAACATCTTCAAACCTAGGCAGTTCATATTATAACTGAAATGAAACCTTAACATTGTCATTAATCGCAGTTCTTGTATGCATGCCATAATCGGCATGTTTAGAATGTCGTCATTGTCCATTTACAGTTTATCAAAATTATTTGTAGGGAAAACAATCAAGTAATGTCATTTTCTACATACATGTATTTATCCTCTTTTATTTATTATTATTTTTTTTTTTTTTTTACAAAAGAGTTAATAAGACTCCGCTCTAACTTTCCGAGATACCTCGAAATTCATAGTTACCTTAATATTAGTCTTAAAAGTTACAATTTTTTTCACAAATTAAAATTTTTGGATCAATAGCGATAATGCGCAAATAAAATCCTGTCAATTCAAGTTATTTTTTTACAAATGTTTTTAACGTAACTTTGAAAATTCTAAAACCAGTGAATATCAACAGTTTTATAATTGGTTTTATACAGCCTATTATGATTTATATACGAGGGCTGTTTTTTAAGTAAGATTCGTTTTGTAATAAAAACAAAACTACTATATATATTTTCAAAATTTTGTCTTTACCGGATTCTATATACCTTTAGTTTCCAAATTTATTTAAGTACAGTCATCAAAGGGAAATAATCCACACTTGAATTTTACTTCAATCGTTTCAATAGTAATTTATTTTTAATAATTTAATATTACATTTAGAGTTAACATTATTAAGATTATTAAATTTAAATAATTATAATTAAAAAAAAGCTATTAAAACAACACATTAGCATGAAATGTAATATTCAGTATTAAACTCGTGTGGATTATTTCCTTTGGTTGACAGTACTTGTCATAGCGCTCAATGAACTTCCGCATGATCTCTTCATAGAATTCTGCCGCCGGTGAAGAAAGCCACGCAGTTTTCACTTGGTCATCGTCGCTGAAATGCAGACTGCCGATGAACTCCTTTAGATCCCGGAACAGGTGGTAGCCACTGGACGCGAGGTCCGGACTGTAAGGCAGGTAGTAAAATTGTTCCCAACTAATCAAATCTTTTGTGTGCTGCGTGGCTTTCTTCACCGGCGGCAGACTTCTATGAAGTGATCGTGCGGAAGTTCATTGAGCGCTATGATAAGTGATTAAATAAATTTGGAAATTATGTGGAAAAATAGTTAAAGATGTATAGAATCTGTTAAAGAAAAAATTTTGAAAAAATAAATAGCAGTTTAGTTTTTATTATAAAACGGGCCTTACTTAAAAAAACAGCCCTCGTAATTTTTAGAAATTAATATTCAGATTATATAAATTTGAATATAGATCCTTGTTCCAAATGTGCGGCTCTTTTAAAAAAACATATTGGAAAGCTAAAGAAAAGTGTCTTGTATCAAACTAAAAGAAACGAGATACTTACATCAACGGCGAATTCACTGTATCAATAGAACTTTTCTTTTTCAATACTGAACATGATTAGAATTAACGGAACAGCAACTTCTATTATTAGTGGCTGTCGTGGTTTCTTTTGCTGTTCGGTTGCTATACTTTATTGACTCTTATTCTCTTTGAACAATTGACTCTTGGATTTAGCAATTTTTCAAAGAAACTCTCGATAAAAATCTAGCGAACATACTGAAGGTGCAGAGGTTATATTAGAAGAAGTACGTAAAAATGCAACTGAAGACTTTGAAGATATAGGACACACATCATATGCAAGGGAATTGATGAAAAATTACAAAATTGGCGAAGTTTCTGATTAAAAAACCAAGGGGATGCAGATAACGATTCTCCCTATCCAGAATCAAGCGACTCCGAGAGCTCATGGACCAGTTGGCTAGTACCAGTTGTCATTGCTTCAATTGGATATCGTCATTTTTTAGCGTTCGATCATCCACCCATCATGAATAGGGAAATGAAAAAAAAGTGGCATTTGATAATTTTAGTAAAACGAATAACCATGTTTTGTTATGAATAATGCTGTGTTTCATGAAATTAAATTTGCAGATAAACATTTGTTGTTAATATCAAATTTTATAATTAGTCCAGATTAAAAAGATTTTCTGTACCATCATTTTTCCAATTTTTATTCATTTTAGACAAAACTAGACATACACGTAAATAGATAAAACTCATTTTTTATCGAAAACAGTAAACATGCTTTATCAATTAAGATAAAGAAAAATGACCCCCCCCCCTTCCACACAGTCTATGGAGATGTGACCATTCTTGCTCCACAGACTCTCTGCATTTAACCTATATTTAATACAGTTTCTTTTTTATTATTATAAACTAAGGGATAAGAATCTCTTCCCATTCCAGAATACAAAAAATATCCCTCGCGCATTTTCTGAAACAAAGTCCTGCCACAAGCCTTCTTGGAAAGGTTCCATGTTTGGCGTGGTTTCTGGACGACGACGACTCCTATCTTCTAAAACTTTATCCATTAAAGGCACCTTACGACTCACGTTTCATAGCTTAACTTCCAATGCTAAAGGAAAAACTCGTTTTGTTAAGCTTTCTCCATATTAATAAATCCCAATGTCCTTTATCTGATTTCTAGTGTTTTGTACGAATAAAAAAAAATAAAAATAAAACAAACAAACCAACGCCGCTTGAAAGACATCAATGGGAAGAAAATCCCTCTGAAAACGTGGGAAAATCCAATTCGCCTTACGTAGCGACCCATATGCCATCCTGTAGACGGTATATTTCGCTATAGACATGGAATACACTCATCTATAGATAATAATAGTAAACCAGGAATGAATAATTTCCGCTAGTTCACTGACCTCCATGTCATGTAACCTAATAACCTAAATATATATATATATATATATCGCAGGCCATACAGATCGATTCCTGTAAATGAGCTTGTCGTACATAGACAATGTAGACAACGATCCATCCATGTAATTTCCGTCTTTGGAATTTTGTTCATACCCTCGAATACACGAATTATTTATTATTAGTCTTCCATGAATGAATATGCCAAAAACCTTCGTAAACATTTTGTATGACCTCGAAATGACAATGAACGATTCTGTTTTCGGAAGACTGGCTCCGTTTTCTCAAGGACGTCTAAATTTTATTTTATTAAAACGGTTATTTCTCAGATTTCAGAACTCCAAGACCTTTTTAATTTTTAAATTTCAAGCGTGAAACTTGTAAAGCGCAAATATTTTGTAAACAACACCTTTAATGTGCTTGCGCTAGCAGAGTTTGATAGTTTTGTATTATGTTGAACTTTTAATATGTTGGAATTTTTAATTTCAATGACTTTTTGTAAAATACGTTCTCAAAACGCCATATTTGAGAAAGAAATATTTTGCTGGTTTGTTTCATTGAAAAAATGGCAACTGAAGAGTAAGAAAACGCTATTCTAGAAAAAACACAAATACAAATCACACACACAATTTACTAGTCTATTAAACGTCATTCACATTAAATCCAATTATTGGATTATAATAAGGCTCTAAGATTTACTGCAATCCTTACGTTTATTGTAATCAATGTAGCTTATAAAGAGGAATTCAAATGCTGCATCTTCTAAATTTAAGAATCGGCTTTTCCGTGTCAAGGAGTCCAAATCCAAATGTCATGCACCTTCTGTTTTCCTCTATTTTGACATAGACAATATTCGATCGAGGTGAAAATAATATTAATTCCTTCGCCGAATGCTCTCGGCGACAGATGGACATATCATTCGACCAAGGGCTTCCACCCCACCTGTAATCCAAGAATACACATTCTACGGTCTAAAAAACTCGTTATATTCAATAAAGCGAGATCTTTACTAATTGAAGCTATAAAAGATTTGCGTATTAAGACGCGACTTTCTAAAGAGTACGCCAACACATTAAATCCAGCTGGCCCTTTAGATCCCATCTGGCATTAGCGCTTAATTAAATTGCCGATGAATCAATATCTTCATAGATTCCAAATGTAAAGAAGAAACCAGAGCTTCATTTGATATTAACTTTAAAATTGTTCAGTATCTTTACTGCAAAAATAGCCTCTGAATGCATAATGATAAATAACTTAATAAGATTTCATTTCTAAGACTTCTACAAAAAAAAACATCTTATATAAACTTAGCTGTACAAAATTAATTATGAATGTTATCTCCTTGCCGACTTGCAGTATTAGGCAAAAGGGAAATCGATATTTTTTATGCAATGACGCATTAGACAACTTAAAAGACAAAATTCAAAAGAAAAATATTGAAATAAAAAGAACTCCAGTTGCTCAAATGAACTCAAATTGATAAGTTTAGCTCTAGCGCTCGAATTCTCGAAGCAGACCGGAAATGAAAATATTTTTAATATCTTTTTAAATGCACAAATTTAATATACAAGATTATTAAACGCGGTATATCTTGAAAATAAAGCACAAAAAAAGAAAGTTTAAAACATAGTGGCAAAGATCGTATTTGAATTTAGATCACGGCAGCTGCATTAAAATAATTATTGCAATATATCCGAGTTTGTTGAATTCATTTTAAAAATTCCTTTTATTCTAGATACTTTTAGTCTATTTTCTCACTTTTTTGCAATTTAATCTCAAGCATAAAACAAAAACTGTCTTATGTAGAGAAGATTTGCTCATTAAGCAAATACTAGTATAAAAGTAGTGAACGAAAACAATTCAACACACTATTATCTCATTAAACTCCGTGTTTAAATGCGATTTTAATTTTTAAAAAGCTTCATTTGTTCACGCGGTCCATCTGTCTTACCTCTTTGTGAAGCACTTTCTTAAAAAGACTTCCTGAATTTTGGGTAGATTATTTGAGTTTCTTGAAATTCAGTACAATACAGGCGTTCAATAAAGTCCTAGACAAAATTATAAGACCATTACACCTTTGTTGTAAATATTTATAAATAACAACAGTAAATTATATTTTTCCAAACAATCTCATGGTTGCTCTTATACGAACAGTAATTAGCATACAAATCAAAAATAAATATTGAACAATAAGTAGGCAAACCTGGAATTTCTGCGTGATAAAAAAATAAGACCACCTTAAAGCCAAAACAGAATCAGTGTGTTTGTTGGCTATCAATATTTAGTGCATCCACCATTCTCGGAAATAACCTCAAAAATGCGATTTGGAATTGACACGATCATCTTTAGTATGTAAGAATGGTCAACTACTTCCCACCCGGATAATAAAGCACACTTTAGCTGTTGCACTAATGAATATTGACCTCCTTTGGCAGAAACAGTGCGTATTAGTAGTTGACCCCACAGGTTTTCCATTGGATTAAAGCCCAGTGAACGTGCAGGCCAATCCAATATAGCAATTCCGCTGATTTTAAACCACTCTTTTGTAACTTTAGCTGAGTGACACAGGGCATTGCCCTGATGAAAAACGACGTTCTCTCACCCTAGAATTTCCTTATATCGAGACAACCGCTATGCTAACTATTTACATACATCAAAGCATCCATACGACCGGTATTAACACAATGTCTGTTGTTCCCTGTGCTGAAAATCCTGCCCAAATATAGAGGAATTACCATCCATTTGGAAGTTCATTTGGATGTCCTTATCTTGTCTTATATCGTGCCAATAGCTGCTACATCCATCTGACCCATCTAGATTGAATTTTTTTTCATCTGAAAAAATAACTTGAAACCATTCATGAGTCAAAGAGATTGTTTCACGGGCAAGATTCAGACGCGCCACTTTATATTTAGCAGTCAATGGAGGTTTGTGCTTGTTTTAAAATATGATGTTATTGACGATCCGTGCAGAACTCTAGAAACTGTTCTTGATGAACAGTGAAGTTGTGCAGCATCTCTTACTTCAGGTGCAGACAAGTTTTCCCGTGTTGCCATTGCATGACACATTATGGTCTTCCGTTTCTTTTCTTGGAAGTTTCATTAATACTACGGCGTAAGACATTTAAAACACCAGTTTTAGATCTATTAATTTTTGTTCAATTGGCCTCTGAGACAGTCCTTTTCCATGCAAAAGCCAAATTTCTCGAGTTTCATCTTCAGGAGTTCTGAGCCTCGTGGCATTATTGTAGATTTTTCAAAGTTACAGTAATAAAATCCTCCGGCGAATGAATTCAAGTGGCTGCGTCATAATTTTAACGCTTAGATTCACACAACGTCTGGATTAATGGACCGGTCTTTTAATTTTGTCACGATAACTACGTATATTTTAAATAAAACTTACATTAAGATGCAGTATTTTTCATTTAAATATTTATTTTTTTAAAACATAAATTAGCTGAACATTCTTAAAATTGAACAATCAAAAGAGTGGTCATTATTTATAAGTATTTATAACAAACGTGTAATAATCTTATAATTTGTTTAGTACGGTATTTTGAAAGTATCGGAAGAAATATTTCGGAAGAGCTCTCTTAAGAAATTTAGTAATCCACAAATTCTCCAACATTATCTTGTTCATTCCAATCTTTAAATAAACTTCGTTCCAATGAAGCTACAAATTCTATATTATTTTGGATGCGCTGTAATATCTTTGCTGTAGGAAAAATATAATTAATTAAAAAACAAGGCACTGCCGTCAAATTTTTTTCATGCACCAAAAGCATTGCACGTACTCGTATTCATGCGGACTAAATAAGATATCTAAAACAATCAACTGCATCAAGTTAAAAAATTAATTAGCCTTACTTTAAGAAGAAAAAAAAAATAATCCATTGCTATACGTTCAAAATTCGCTGTGACCTCACAAGATAGTCCAAGTATGTTGTAAATTTAGTATTATAAATTCGTGATGCGCGATTATTTATAAATATTAAGCTTTTCCCCTATCATTCATTCATTCCCGTATCAAGGGGGGAGCTAGAAAGAGGAACGAGGGAGAAAAGAAGGGATAAAGAAACCAAGCCCCTCTTCTAGTGGCCCCTAGTAGTAAGTAGTAATACGGGTTTGTGCGGGTTTCAAGGGGGTTTTTGTTTGACTGGCTCCATAGAAGGGAAACCCGCCGGTCCGTCGTCTTCGCCGGTTTTCGGACGGCTCTTTGGAGCGAAAAGTTTTCTCGTCCGGACAAAAGCAACAACACGCGCACACGAGAAACATCTGCTCCGGCTAGCATAAGCGGGATAGGACCGAGGAAGAGTGGGGAGGGAGGGAGGAAAGAAGCCAAGAGGTACCAGGTTCGCGCTCTTTTGTCTCGGAGCACGTGCTCTGGTCGTGGACCCCGACGACAGAGGGGGAGAGGCGTAAAAGCTCCCATTTCCACCCCTAACGGTGACATGTAACAATGCGATTTTCGAGGGGGATTTCCAAAACGGGATACCGAACCAGGGGTTGGTGAGATTTTGTCCCCTCTCTTCCCCCTTTCCCTTATATTCCCTTCCGAATTCGGGTTCGCGAACGTTCTTAGACACAGCAGCTGCTTGTGAGAAGTCGCACATGAGATACGTTCTCAATTCGAGGAAACTTCTTCACCAGGTAAGAGAATAATTTCTCTTCTAGCATACGGATTAGCCAAAATACTGCCTTTTCCTCTCCATATTGGACGAGCGAAGCTTGTACAAACCTCGGTATCAAAAATATTTCCCGCTTCATTCTTAACAAAATAAGATCTCGTTAACTTCAAAATTCTGCGATTCCGAAGAAAATTTTCGAATAGCTAAACATTCGTTCATTTTAGAGTCTAGCCAACTAGGGTGATAAAACGATGGACCTTTAAGAAGTTTTCATAGCAGAAAACGAAAGCATAACATTTGTAAAATTCGCAGTAACTGAATTCAATTATAAAATGTAATTCGATAAAAAGCTCGTGAAGCACTTCGTTATGAAAAGAGAAAGCACTTCAAGTGAAATTGGAAACTAATTAGCAACTCCTGTAACCCTATGTAGTTTCTAATGAAGATTTGACCATTTCGATACTTTTTCCGAAGTATTCTCAATCATTAATTTCATTTCTAATCGACACTTCTAAAATATATTTGGAAATTTAACTACTTTTATTTGAAAACAGAAGAGATTTGGTGCTTTCATCTTAAATAGCATGTAATTCAAACACCCTAAACAATTTAGATATACGGAGAGTAGCTATAACTACATTTATTTTATAATATTTTGTTTAATTTAGATCTTCAGTTTAACGACCCCCTTCAAATGCAGAGGCAAGACGATGCAATCATGTAAACTTCTCTATGAACTTCGTGTTTACAGAATGAAGTAAAAAGAGCAAAACTTTTTCATCCCCTTCGAACCCGTAATCTCGAGTATTGAAGGTATTTACGTTGGTTTATAAGGAATCACTCCTTGCCACCGGTTTGACTAAACTCACCGATGATACATAACAAAATGGTACATGATACATAACAAAATGGAGCTTAAAAATATTGAACAAAATATATATTATCTTAAATTTATAAAACTTTTTGACTTTATTCATAGTTACATGTCATGCGAGATATAAGTAACTCTTTTTCTTTACCGGCGCCCCCTCCTCCCAGCATCAAAGAATTTTTTTTCTCCATTCTTTCTATAATTATTTGTTTTAGTAAAATTCAAAACAAATGAAACTATGGTATGTTTAAAAAAAAAAAAAAGTTTCCTTTACAAACGCTTTCTAACGAAACCGATTTATTTTTTCTACAGTTTGATTCAAGCGCGTTTGCTGTCTTTTCTACGTAGCTTTTGTTTTTTTTCTTGTTCCATGTGAAGTTTGCTAACTCTCGACAATACTATTAGAATAAGTTTAAGTAGAATACTTTGTAACAAGTATTGACTTTCTAAGAAAATATGCTTAAAAAAAGTATTAATCTAATTAAAGGAATCGAATGAGACCCACATATGATCCTCAATGCAGTATTACGAGCTCAGTCGTGTGTGATCAAAAGGGCGATCAGAAACAATATCTCAGTTTATCACCAATTGTGCATCAATATTTGCTTGATTAATCGACCATGTCTTGGTGCATATTTCTTAAGATCTTTATTAGTCAAGTCCAGCTGTGTTAGTGAAGCTAATTACTTTTGGAAACTCTTTGATATGTATTAACTGTATGTGACTCAAATTTTGCGAACTTGAATGGTGATCACGTGACTGACGACCCAAACAAAAGTTCAGCAAATGACGTAAAATCGACTACATATACTTAAACAGAAGAAAATTCATATTTGTGAAATAAAGTTATGTGAATGAAATGAACTCTTTGAATTAATTTAAAAATATAAAGAGCGTAATATCCTGTGGCCAAATCAACTTCCTTTGCCTACAAACCTGTGAAACTAGTAATCGGTGGGAAGACTACAAATACAATGTTCTATCTTTAATTTAGCTTTAATTTTCTTTTGGCTCTCCTATTCTTCCAAACAAGATGTTGCAGGAAATAGTCTATTTTGCTAAAGTATTAAAGGATTTACAGTGCAGTATAAGAATTAGTGAATGATCGAACAGTTTCGAATGTAATTCTCAGAAAACTTGGCAAAACAATTTTTGATCAAAATTTTTATTTGGCTTTATAAACTTTTTTTTTGGAATAATAATGAATATTAAATACAGCACTAAGGGGTAAAATAAAAAAACTTAGAGTTACTCTTTTTTTTTTTTAATTTTGTTTTCTTTTTTAATAAAAACCTATCAACCTTTATCAGTAGGGGTAAGTTTCCGTTTAACCAGTGCAAATCGTAAAAGTTGAGGGAGAAAAACGCTTCATGAAAACTTCTTGATAAAATAGAATCTGTAGCAATCAAAAAGTCTACAAGCAAGCCTCTTTATACTTTTATTAAAATTTATCATTCGTTAAACCCATACTACAGCATCTTCTACAATCAATAGAATGGAGTATAAGATACAATCACATCCCTCCATTCTGAAGTTGTTCTAATGAGATTTTATTCGCTATTCTTTTTAAGACTCATTTACAAATCCATCAATCCTTATAAGCTCATATACTGCAAACGGAATAATGTTCCATGACAAAACAAATGCGGAAATAAGAGTTTCATAAAAGAATTTCCTTCCTGAGACTTCTATACTTCGTAAACATCTAATTTACTTTACGTCCATTTTTATGGTTTTTGCTTATTTTGGGTTTGTTTTTGTTTTTTTAAAGGAAAACTAATAAAACGTGTTAAGAAATGAAAATTTCTCAATGTATGTTTTTAACTGGATCGAGTTCATTTAATGAATTGACAGCGCCGCCCCCCTCTTTCTAAACTTCCTCTGTTAAGTTGTATCAATTTTGATTTCTCCGAGAACTTCTGGTCGTGTATTTATTTTAAAGGATTTCTCGGCGTCCTTTTGGAATGGAAAGCATTAAACATTTAACTATTACCAAATGAACTCGATTCTCTTATGCCTCATAAAATAAAGGGGGAAAAAAAGGAAGAGAAAGACAAATAAAAATAGAAGACTGTGTGCCATATTCTTTTCTTCGATGAACAGATTTCCCTCGATATAGGCAACAATGCTATTTTGTGAAACGTAATTACCTATAAACTTTGCATTTTACGACGTAATTTACGAGTTGCCATAAATTCGTTTCCACATCCCCCCCCCCCCCCCTCCGACAACCAACCAATGAATAATTTATGCCGGAAGAGGCGCTCTTGTCTAAGCTCGTGCTGGTTGTGCTATTTAAAACTTTTCCAAGCACTTCTTTCGCGGTCTCTCTTTCCTTCCATCTACTATTCCTGGATATTGACAAAGAAAGACACGTGAAATAAAAAGACATCCCGACTGTCTCTCCAGTAAGGAGACAGCCCAACCTGGAATAAGCGCGATAACTATCGAAATTTATATTAATTAAGCGATTCGCTAATTAATTCGACAGTTATAAACTTTCTAGGTAATGGTATCCAATAATTACTTAATCAGAATCATCTGATCAATTTAAACTTTCCTAAACGATAAAGGTTAAATTTTTTTTTTTTTTCATTTTGCAATTATGGAAAATATACAATAGGACTCGCCAATTTTAATCTATTATAAGAAAATATCATGAACCGCAAACTCTAAAATCGTTAACCATGAATTTTTTATGCAATTTCTTCCCAAAATATAATTCACCTGTACTCCGATATGGTATAAACATTTCGAGTCCTTGGCCAATGCTGCAGTCTTTTTTTTTTTAACCATTTACTAGTTCCGCACTTGAAATTTCCGAATGCTGAAATACTGAATATATCATAGAAGCAATCTTCGTAATATTTAAATTTCCAGGCCATTCAATGTTTACACTTCCTCTTGATATTTTAGACTGCTAGAAAGAATAACGAGAGGAAATCAGGTCTAAATAGTCATTTGCGAACCTATCTTCGAAAACAATACAATTCACTTTCTGTGATTTTCAATGCCCTTTCCATTGAACATAACTTTCTATGCTATTATTTACTTTTCTTTTATGTACACAAGAACGTGATTTGAATTTCTCCTTATTTAATCCACGAAAATTTTGTTTTGTTGTTCCTTAACTTCTTCAAGAAATAACCATTATTTTTTTCTTGTTTAATTGAATTTATTTAATTTATTATAATCAAGACCCACTTCTTTCTGTTTAGTTTTAAATTTAAGAAGAAAAATAATCTATGCGCTTCAAACACGTATTTCGAAATAGAACTCCCTCAAAAGTGACAAATCCGATTTATGCGTTGTCAATTTTGCGTGTATATTTTATACTTATATTTTTTTATTACATTTTTTTTATGTATGAGTGAACTTTGTAAGAACTTGACAACCAAATCTGGACACTGGGAGACACTCAGTCATGCCTTTTTAGGAAAAGTGGAATTGCATTTACCTGAGGGAATTGCTCACTTCAGTATCCGAGAGGGATCGAAGTCTACATATAAGACATCGAACCCGATACACATCATCTATCCGTCTTCCATTTCAATTCATCCCTAAGGGGATGTTCGTCACGTGTCCGCTGTTGCTAAAAAAAAAAAATAAAAAAAAAAAAAAATATGCTTCCCCAAATCCTCCCACGAAAATAAGCAAGCAAATAAAAGTAAGAAATCGTAAATCATGATAAATATTCAATTTCTGCCTCTTTTTCTCAATACGTACGTATATACAGTATTATAAATTAAAAGGCAATGAATAAACACGCCCTGTCGTTATTGGTAATCGTCATAATTTTCGGTAATGAATTTTAAATGCGATAAAACTGTAGAAATCCAATTGGATGAAATGTAAAATGTAAATAATTAACGAGAACGAATGCCGCTTTACAAAGGGAAATTGCAAACGATTAAATTCTGTCAACAGCATCGAGTCGTAAAGGAAAATAATGTTCTCGAAAAATATTTCCTAAACGACTCCGACTCAATTCCAATATTATTGCCAATCGAATTACAACCAATTGCGATTAAACATCGAAATCGAACAGCTTTTCGCTCTTTGTGACCAGTTTATTTCTTGGCTTACACAAACTAATTGTTACAAGTGAAGTTTTGGGTGGCTTTTTTTATTTCATGTAAATAAACCTCATTTAAGTTTTAATCTTTTCTATGAAGAAAAGAAACATCAACCATCTCTGTTTATATTTACATTGTTATCTTGCTCTTAATAATAATTTATTTTAATTTAATTTAATTCATTCAACAATAAAGAGGACAGACAAACGCTGTTAACTTTGGAGGTCGTTTCAAATTACTGGAATTTGGAGGCAGTCCAAATAAACCAGCAGGGCTGGCTCCTCGAAATGAATTAAAGACATAAATAATTCATTCAGTTGTTTCCTTCTAGCAAGCTCTACTCTAGGGAGAAAAAAAATTCTGAAGACTGTCGTGAACAGAGTTTGGGAAGGCAGTAGTGCGAACGGAAAACCCGTACACCCTCGCAAACCCAATAAAATGTCCGTCACAAAATGAACCCAAGCGAACACAAATTGAAAATTTATGCCATATATTTAATTTAAATACGGTTATAGAGCAAACATTGAATTTTTCATGCACACAAATTTAGCTATAACTTTTAAGTTTCTGATTAACCTTCGATGGAAACGTAAATTTCTTGTGTGGAAGTTTTTTTATTGTTAAAGAACTGCATAAAGAAAAAATGCATGTAAAGTTATTTCGAAAAACCATAGTCATGTATATAAATTCATAAAAATACGGTGAAGGAACCGCTTGAATACGATTCAACGTTCATTTCTAATTGTATAATCTCAGAAATGTCTCCAATGAAGCATGGAAATCTGGAGAAAACTTCAAGTCAAATAGAAACCGCAATCAATTAAGGAAAAAATTCTTAAAATTGTCCTTTAAATTGCAGGAATCTCAAATTTAATTCTATACCCTGATACGTTAACGAAAGATTTTAGGAACGATTTCAAAAGTGCTTAGCTGAATAAAATAATGTCTAAATTTCGAATCCAGACCAGAATTCTTTTCTACGTTCAAGGTATTTAGCATTTGGAAGCTCTTACTAAGCCGTCTTATTATGTGTCCAAAATTCCAGATTTCTATAAAAAGAACAATGAACTTTAAGCTTTCCCGGAAACTTAATATATCAGGTTGTTGCAAAAGTTGTTTCCAGATTTTTATTCCAACACAAAAACGATTGAACTTGAATGACAGATTCAGCTCATGCAGATGCCGGGCAATGGTTGAAAAGTGAACCTTGAACTGTTCTGCGAATTCCCTCATTGTTACATTGTGATCTTCATCAATTGCTTGGCGTAGATCACCATCTGAAATCATGATTGGCCGACCAGAGAGGTGCATCTTGAAGAGTGCTATCTCCGCGTCTGAACCGGCGATACCATTCTTCTATTGTACGTAAACTAACAGTGCTATCACCTAAACGTTGGCAAATGTTTCGGTGACATTGCGCAGCACTGATCTTTCCATAATACTCGTAGAAGATTATTGCTCGAATATGGTCGCGTGAAAGGTCCATTTCAGACCGTTGATGGCACTCACAGATGTATAGTCAGATAGTTGATTCTTGGATGTAATAAAGCAAAGATATTCAGGAATCGAATGCAATAATTTTGTTTGAAAAAATGTGAACACCCCCCTCGGAAAATGAGCCCTTCTTGGGCACGGGTTCTAGAACCGGAAGAAACTTTTGCAACAACCTGATATATTGTTAAATCAGAAGTGGTTCTAGGTAATCGGTTTTCAAAAACTTATATTTTCTTCCGTAAATTTCCTAAGAAACGAATGAGGATCGCTAATAATCTAAGATTTCGTTATCAGACAGTCCAAAGTGTCCTCTCAGATGTTTCAATGAAGTTGTAGAAGACCTACCGTATAGCATTTTAACAATTTTCTTCGTACAGTAGACTATTTATAGTTAATTGTTAAAGCAGAGCGGGGAAGTTATCTTAACAAAATTTTAAAATATAATTCAGATTTAGACTTATTTAATTAACATTCTAATCCAAAAATCTCTACAGAATCTTGAAGTGTTTCCAAAAATAGCGTGGATTTCGTTTATTTTTATTTAAGAATCGTGAACGGATAAATATTAAGAGAAGGACGAGACACAAGAACCCTGGAATACAATAAATAATAGTTATTAATTAAAAATACAAATTAAATAAAAAATAAGATATAATAAACAAAAATAATTAATCAAAATCAAAATAAAAAGCTGACGTTTCGGATAGAGACTATCCTTTATCAAAGCAAAAAAGGATAATTCTCTAAAAGCAAATAGACTATTAGAGAATTATCCTGAAGTTATGAAAGTTGTACTAACGGACGAGTTTATATATAGTTTGCAAGGGGAATAGTAATACGGTATTGGCTGAA
>JAHWFO010047825.1:5491881-5503036 GCA_023313115.1 Rhysida immarginata | reverse complement strand
ACATAACAATGCATTTTAACGATCGCACAACGTAACAAAACTGTCAGGTAATGTTACGTTTTGTTGCTGAACACGTAATAGTAGCTGACAGTTTTGTTACGTTGTGCGATCGTTAAAATGCATTGTTATGTTTGAGCTGTAGCCAAATTCATTCAAGAGAGGGGGCAAAAAACGACTCTTCAGTAATTACAGCAATCCAATTGTTGGACTAAAACTATGCTGTGCACAGACCAGGGGATTAAAAGACTATGGTTCTATCTCTTGAAGTTCTTTCTTTCAAGGGCTCAATTGGTAGATCCTAATCCTGATTTTATTGGAAAATCGTTCTGCAATATTATTTATTACATTAAGCCATTGTGGAATATAAAAAAATCTATACAGGGTGATTCAAAATTCAATGTACAAACTTTTAGGGGAGGTAATATGGGTGATTCTAAGCAAAAAAGTTCATATGAACATGGGTCCGAATTTGAACGATAACTGAGATATGAACAGAAATAAAAATGCTACCACCAACATCAACAAGTTAATAACTCAGGTTCTCTAACGCCTAGGATAATGAAATTTGGGGGAATAATAGGGTACATACAGTTGTGTATACCGTTAAAACTTGATCGACTTCCAATGAGTAGTTTCCGCGTTAGAATTCGATCAAATTTTAACGTTATACACAGTTTTATGTATCCTATTATTCCCCCTAAAATTACCGCTAATTAATAGTAATTATGAACACAAAAACTAACTTTGACAAATCTACAGAGTAAGATCTGTCATTTAAGACCAAAATGAAGCTTAGAGACGCAGTAGTTTTCTCCAACAATTCAAAATTGCTTACGCTGGCAAATCAAACAATCCTCTCCCAAAGCCAACTAGAAAGACAGGCCCTGACGCGGAAAGTCACTTGACCATAGAAGTCCGAATAACAATGTAACATTCATTGTTTCCAACTTAGATTTTAACAATCTGTATATTTTCGTTTGTTGAAAACAATGAAAGTTGAATTGTTGTTCGGACTGCTATGGTCAGGTGACTTTTCCGCATCAGGGCCTTGTATTTCTCGTTGGCCTCGATCCTCTCCACAATGACGTCACAATCAACAACTTTGCTAACATTGATGATCAAATTAATAACAATTACATAAACAATTAACAACGATAACAATAAGCAACAATACAGGCAAATAGGTTTTTAATTAAAGAGATGGAGATGGAGATGGGTTGTTTACCGTCAAATTTTGACGTGATCCATCTAGTTATTACCTTGAATTTTCCATCATGATTTCGTGGCCAATACAGGAAAAATATAAGCAGCAAAGAATTCATCATTTGTATATTAATCGAAATAAACTCAATAATCACAAAAATTTAAATTACAAACATCGTCCTACTTAATGTATTAATTTGTTTAAACTGTTTCTATTTCCTTTGTCCTTCCTTACTTACCAATTAATGAGATATTAAAGACCATTTGACCATTTCAAATTTCTTCAAATTCATGACTATTCGCATCCAGTTATTCAGTTATCTATTCTGTGTAGCCCGGTTTTTGTAAATAGTTGGTAATTAAACGCGAGGTCGAGTAAATATTTTTGTAGTTGTAGACAACTGGCTACAAGGTTTCGTATTCTAGTAGTCCAGTAACAAAATTCAGTATCCGATATTAATACAGTATTACAAAATGGTGTTACCCCAAGTAAAAAATAAATTCCTTTCTTTTTAGTGAAGCTTATGTACAAGCATGGTGAGTGCATTGCATTAGTCCATTACCACGAGCGCATTGCAGGTTTTTGATCAAAGTCATTTTGAGAACAACAGTGACTGCACTTTATAGTGTCCACCCCCAAGCAGTTCCTTTGGCATGGTTTGATTTGTTTCTGCACAGAAAAAGTGCTTTCACAAGATGCAATAGACACAGCAACACTGGAAACAGCTTGAAATATTGTAAAGATTGTAAGATAAAGTTCAATGTGGATGGTAATAAAGCGAAGAGAAATTAATAAAATAAGTGAAGAAACTCTTCAAACACATCAAAATTACAAATAGAAAAGGAAAGGAAAAATTCCGCTACGTGGACTCGAACCAGGCACTGTGCCTTTCGCTGGCACGGTCCCTGGTTCGAGTCCACGTCGCGGAATTTTCCCTTCTCTTTTCTATTTGTAATAACTATACATATCATTAAAATATCTTGATTTTTTTTCCTCTAAACTGTTACGTTTAAGTCAACCAACTCACTGAGAATTTGTTCATCGAAATTGCCTAGAGCCTCTGCAACAGAAAGCCATGTAGTTCTACAACAGAATAATAATGTTATTCTGTGGTTCTACCACTCCATTCTGTCAAATGGCTACCACGAAGTACAAATTAATAGCTACCTTGGAATATTTGTCTACTAGGCTACCGCCGAGCCACGTAAACGTAGATGAAAAGAAAAGACATTTTCTAGTTATAGTTCGTTTCCACTATCTTCGATTTTTGTCACATTACACTCCAGAGTGCAGAAAAGACTGCGCAGCGGCGAATGGATTCGCTGTAAAATATGATTTTTACTATGAAGTCAAATTAATAGGACGTATTTAAAGTAACATTGCTAGAATGTCAAATAAATATTCCAGTTATAATTTCTCAATTTGTATTCATGAATGCTACGATTAATAGACTAGATTAGTGAAGACATTACTATACTAGAACTGTACGAATATCTTAAATTCATAATAACAATCATTAATGAATTCTTCAATTTAGATGTAGGATATTCTGTTTTCTGACAAGAAATTTCTTTTACTCTTTAACAATATTATGCGCAGTCCGTTCAAACGTTATTAGAGATTGGTAAGACCATTGCTTGGTATCATGGGTACACGCAAATCAATTTATAGCAACAAAGAATAACACTACAGCGTCTAAATGACACGCGAGTCGAAGGACAAGTGTTCCTCCTCGACAGTAAAGGAGATAAGTGCATAAGGAAAACAAACTTTAAAAAATAAAATAAATAAAACTCGTTATTATTACAGATTAAAATAAATGATGGAAAATTTAAGCTTCAGTATTTAAATAGATTCGACTTATCCCTTAATTTCTATAAAAAAAAAATTCATTCCTCATTATATCATCTCAAGGGGGGGGGGGGGGGATTACTTGGCAATAAGACATCAAGAATTAACAACATTATTCCCTCATTTACTACCGCCTATCACCAAAAGTGGAGGATTTAGTTCAAAAAATGAAATAAAGTAAAAATCATTTACTTATTTACTGAGGGAGAAGGCATAATGTTCGCATACTCAACTACGTGATATAACGAGGTTCCAATACCGATTAACCTTTTTGGCTTCGAGCTAAAAACTGGATGACCTGTGAACCTTCTTTCGGTGAAGCACGTGCACTGACCCTTTCCAATTACCGCTCCCCCCCCTCCCCCCCAACTCCCACCCATGGGAGTCGTCGGCGTCGCTACTACGTTAAGATTCTCCCTCCAAATAATTTAAGACTTGCCGCTCTCTTTAACATTAAAAGACACTGTTCTGCTTTTAACATTAAAATTTAGCTGCTGCTTTCAAATAGGTAAGTTTAAACGTTAACGTCAATTGTAACAAGCAATGTTTACATTTTGGAGAAAATAATAAATCAATAACTAGAAAAAATGCATCTATCCTAATCTAACCTCGTATTTGCACAATTTTCATACTATTAATAGACAAATGGAAATTTTCTGAAAGTTAAAACGGAATAGATAAAGAGGACAGTTTATTAAAATAAATATTAAAATAATATATGGAAAATGGGTCTTTGGAGGATTTTTTCACGCATTACCTCCGATCAAAGAATTAAAAATTTATCTAATTAGACTAAGAACTGTTGAAAAGAAATTGACATATCGAAATAAACACATTAAAATAAAAAGCACATTGCGTCTTTTTAAGTTTCAAGTAATTATCTATAAAGCATTTGTAAAAGTTCCGATCTATGTAACTTAATAAAATTAAAAATATTAAAAAAAAAAAAAAGTTCGTATTAAAATTCAGATTACTTTATAAAAATTAGGTCAGAATTCACTATGTGCTCACAGACACTGTGCGATGTTCTCTGTGCTCAATAGAAAAGGGAGAATAAATCAGTTCATTAGAGGAGGTGTATGAGGGCAGAGTCTTAAAAAAATTCTTTCTATTAATTTTTCCGCGAATAAACTCATGATTGCGCCAGTTATCGCAGCTGCGGGTGCATACTAAAATTTAACCAAAAATTATTTACTAAGAAAATTAATTCGCCGTCCTTATAACTTCTAATTAATACGAATTATATAACATAAACTCAAATATTATTGCATGATAAACATTTTTAATTTAAACAACGTCATTCAAAATAATTTATATAAATGTCGTATTTAATTGTATTATCCATCGCTTAAAAAATTGATTATTTTACAACATATTCTACGTATCCTATAAAAATTATTACCTGCATCAATTAAGGAATTAACAATTTATTGACAAGAAAAGAGAAAATGAAGTAGCTGGTTGTTTGCTGTGAACGGGAAGCGTGTTGCTGAAGACACAAAAAGAGCAATGCCACCATTTCTAAGTTGGCGCTGCTCTTCCGGTAAAGTAAAAGGAGATTTGGAAAGAAAGTTATCTCGCTTTCTAAAACAATTGAACACTCTATTAATTTAAACATTGCATAATTCAAATTTTTAAGTCTAGACACTTCTATATTTTATAATATATTTTATATATATTATTATTTGGATTTAAGATTTACAATTAAATGACTTTTTTTTTCGATTTTATCTCCTGTATCTCAAGTAGCTTAAGCGCGCACTTGCTTGAACTGATGGCGCTATCATCCAATTATTATTTGTTTTTTTATAATAGCTTTCGCAATAGGATGGCATGCTGTGGTAAAAACGAAACGATGATGAGAGAGGAGAAAAGCGAATAATCAGCTTACTATTTTTTTTTTATTTTTTTTTCTGTAGTGCTCATATTTTTTTCCTTTTTGATTTCTAGACGAAAATCCAAATGATGGAGCATCGTTGGTGAGGGAAGCTGAGAAATGGAGGGACTTAGGCACCGTTCAATTTGCTTGCTCTCGAAGAAATAAGGGTTCATTTTTCCCCAGTGGGATAAGATTCCATTGAAATTGAGAGGGGAGGAGAGAGAAAGAGAGGGAGGAAAGGAAAAAAAAACGTGCACATGTGATCGATCTTCTAACGCAAGTGTGAGAATTTTTTTTCATTTCGTTTTTTTTTTAACCTCCTTAAATATTTTAATCAATATTAAAAAAAAAAAGAAATTATCTGGAAAACAGATTCATCTGTCTGTGTTTCTCTTCGCTTGTGTAATCTTTTTATAAGTTATGTTTTCGATTGCCGAGACTGGTAGATAAAAAAATAAAATCCTTAAACATTAAATGAGTGAGTATTTGACCTTTGAATTAAAAAAGAGAAACATACAAGAAGGGAGGCTAGCTTATTAGAACAAGAGCTCCTAAAATATTGATTAAATGGCGCAATCTGGAGCTTATTAATTGCTTTTTAATTTAATTTATTCCGTTTTATTTATTGATGTAATGATGAATCTTTTTTAAAAAAAATAAAAATGAGACTAATCTGATTCTTATTTCTTCCTTTAAGATTGCACACCCATTTCTTTCTACACTTGACGCTTTCATTCCTTAACGGACGAATGAAATAAGAAGGAAAAAAGTCATAAAGAAGAAAGAAAGAAAGCCACCAACATCTCAAGCTGCATCGAGGAAACAGGTGAGACTGGCTGTCGGATGTTATCACATTAAAGAAAAGAAGGGAAAAAAGAGGCGAGGGAGGGGGGAGGATGGAAGAAAGAAAGAAAGAACGAAAGGGAGAAAGAAGAGGACACGGGTAGAGCCAATGAGCGCTGGCAACTGGAGATTCACGGCTCCATCGACGCAATTTCCGGCCGACGAAAGTCTAGCAATGGTTACCGTCTCCACTGGTTATGCCACTTGAGTTTACGTCCCCTTATATATAAATATATAAATTTTATTCCTCCCCCCCCCCCTCCCTCCCTCCACTCTCTCTCCTTCGTAACTTCTTTCTTTTCGTATATTTCATAAAAGTTTGTTTTGGATTTTTTATCTTTCCTTTCCTTCCCTGTTCCTTTTCTTACAAAGCTTCATTTCAATTGGTCATTTTCGGGATTTTTTCCCCACCTCCGTTTCGCCTTTTTCATTTTCTGTTAAGGTTCCATGAGATTTATTTTAGGACTTTCATGTTTAAGTGGAAATTATTAGATTAATTTTTTAAAGTAGGAACAAACTGAATGCTTTCATTCTGATAAAGAAGGAGACTTCATGTTGATATACTCTTTTATCTCGTTTTTGTATCAAGACATTTCTATCTCAACCTACACGAATTACATACACTCTGTCAAGGAATATAAACTCATTCAGAAAATGCAATAACTTTTTATTGACATGATTGTTTAGCATTTCAATTTTTTCTGAAGTTGATAAACACATATACAGTAAATGCTAGTAACGTTTAAACAACTCAAAATTTGAGTAGTTTTTTTTTTTGTTTTGTTTTTTTTTAAATAAAAAATTCACTTTCCACGTGTAAAGAAATTATAAATTCGATATTGAAATAATTAAAAAAAAATCTTCGAAACTAATAATGTGTTGGTTCCCCTTTCTTCTCCATAACCTCTATCATTCTGTCAGGCATCGTATCGATCAGTTCTGTTGTTTGTTTTCTTTAATCTTCTATAGTTACTTTGGTCCAATAATTGAATTCACAATTGCAACTTTCAGATCATTCACATGATGGTATTGTTTAGTTTAGCTATATACCATATATCTTCCAATAGTAGCCCCCAGCGTTTATATTTTCAACTGAATCACTAACCGGGCGTTTATTAGAGACCGACGTTTATTTTAACCGCTTTGGAGGCATGCCTTTTTTTTAAACAGAAGTGCGCACAGTAGTGCGTACAGTAGTGCGCATTAAACAGTCCTTACGAACAGGATGCCTTGAGAACTAAGGGCTGAATAGCAGAGTGCATATGATATCGAAACTCAAAGCAATGTGCTGGGAATCCCCTCAAGCCCGTTACACGTAAACCCCGAAAGCGGCTCACGTGAACAGCTGCGTGTAGGAGAATCCTCGGCGTTTATTAGAGACCGGCGTTTATTTAGCAATCTTAATTTTGAAACCCGGCGTTTATTAGAGACCGGCGACAATTGGAGACTAGGCGTCTATTAGAAGATATACGGTACGTATAATTTTCACCATCATACTCCACACATTTTGATCAGGTGAACCCTCACGGCCATAGTCACATCAACCTTTTCTTTTTTACACCTACGGTGGGATTCGAACCTGCGATCAGACGAAATCAAGAACTGAAAGCCGGCGATGAATGTCTGATTGAAATTGGCAATGTTAACTCTTTAACCGTGGTGAAAAACTTTACAGAGTTGGCATTACCAACTCATATGTCCATTATGAATGCCGAAACGTTGTACTGGAGCATTGTTCTACTAATTTTCTATTTTGGGCCTCATATGAGTGATCCAAATGGGATTAAATGTTCGTACATCAGTTTTTGATATCTTTCGGAATTCATCTTGCCATCCACAAACAATTGTATTACATTAATAATAACGTATCTAACGGGGTCTCCTATAGCCTTGTCTCCTAGTCCGACAAAACTTAACCCCCACCCTGTTGTCTACTCAGTCTTATCTTCGGTTAAGTTCGTAAATCATATGCCAATATGACGAATATCCATCAGGATCATCAAGACAGAAACGTTTTTCTTCAGAAAAGACTATTTCATCCCGCTCTTGTTGTCATTCACAGCTTCCTTAACCCATTCTAGTCGGGCTGATGTATTCTCTTGGGTTACGCCGTCATTTCTTAAAACTTCATATGGGTATTTGAATTTAAGCTTTTCCGCGCAGTTTGTTGGGACACAGATTACAATGATGTTAGCAATTCACATGCAGTTTCACGAGTTGACATTTGTTCACGAGAAGCAAGAACTTATTATATTCGTCTATGATCCCTGAGCGTAAGTTCTTTGGTGTTTCTATATTTCGACTTGGTCTCTCTTTGGCTCTATATTTGGTCTTTCTTTGGTTCGACATTTATGTCGACCTGGTCTTTCTTTGGTTCTATATTTATCCTTTTTAATGACATTTTGAACAACAGTTGTGTAGACAGTGTATTTCAATAACAATTTATCTTGTGGACTTCCCTTACCATGAAGAAAATATATTCTTATGTCTTTCTCTGTTAATCAATTTCCACGACGCATGATGCACAGTGGACTTTCTTGCGACGATAAATGATTGGAAATACCCATTACCTTCTAGGAAATGGACTTTTCAAAGGAATTTGCATATTAAAGTTGAATATTTTATTTAAACCTAAAGTTTTCAACTTGAGTTTATAATTTCTTTACACGTGAAAACTGAACTTTTTGCTTAATTAAAAAAAAACCTCCTAAAATTTGTGAGTTGTTTAAACGTTATCAGTATTTATTTATGTTTATTATTTTAAGAAAAAGTTGAGATACTAAACAGTCATCTCGATAAAAAATTATTCCATTATTCTGACTGAATTTATATTTTCTTGGCAGAATGTTTTTATCGTTTTGTTTTGTTTTTTCGTCTTTTTTATAAATTAAATCATAACAAAATATTTTAAATTCTTAAATTTAGCATTCTGACACATTATTCAATATTTAACATTGGAGAATTTTTTTAAAGTTTGCTGTCCATCATTCTTGGGTTGTAGTGAGTGAATATGTCTACACAATACATCCAGTAACCCATATTAGCTGGTAATATCAGGGTAGAATATGTGAACTAAAAATCTTAATTCAAAATGCTTCAAAGCGACTGAAAACTTTTAAAACATTTCAAAATCTTCAAAGTTATTTCTACAATCTTCATTTTGGACTCTGTTTTCTGTCTGAAGCAAAATGTGAATGTTTTCTATGGGATCTTTTAGAAATAAAACACACTTTGCTTCAACTATTCCAGCTTCTTAAAAATGAACGATTGTCGAACGATTGAGGAGAAAATCCGACATTACAGTTGGCATATTTTTTGTATGTTGTGGGGAAAAATATGGCATCTCACAACTCGAACTTACCCCGTATAATAACTGCATAATAATTTTTAAGTGATCTGTTTTCGTAAGTTTGTTTAGAATATAACGCTATTTACAAACAAGAAAGAAAGAAAAACGATTTCTTATATATTTCTTATTCCGTGTCAGATCTAGATTTCCGAGATACTTTAAAATTCGTTTTCTAAATACTGGCATTGGCATCACATACTTGATTACTTGGTTTTATTTTGGATTATAGGAAATTAAAAGAAAAGTGAGATTCCGGTTTGCATTGTTTTTGAAAAGGTGTTTCAGACAAGAAAAATTGAATAAAGCCCAAGAAATATGCATTTAAATGCCTTATGGAGTATTTAATATTTTTTACACATATAGAATATATACAAAAGAATATTCCAGTTTGAACAGTTTTTTTTAAATTTATGTAGCGATGGGATAGAGGGCTAATGCTACATTGGATGAAAGAAGACCCGCGTATCACTTACCAGCAGATAGAGGAGTCCCTGCACATCAGATCGATAGCAATCAACACCATTTTGGGAACTCATCATCAACTAACGAAACGATGTGCGAGATGGATCCCCCACGTGTTGACATCAGAGCATAAAAATAAAAGTGTGAAGTGGTGCTATATAATGCTTGAAAGATTCGAACAAGGCGAATCACGGTCAGTTTACAGCATCTAACAGTGATTAAACAGTTTTATTACTAGGATCCTAGTAATCAAAGCAGTGGGTGCACAAAGGAGACTCTCCGCCTAAGAAACCTGGAAAGGTTATGATTGCTAGTTTCTTCTCTTGAACTAGTCATGTGGCAAACATTTCCCTGCAAAGTGGCAAAACTGTCACTGCAGAATGGTACCTGACGAATTGTGTTCCACAAGTGCTGCAAAACTGGCGAGAAAATCACCTAAGAACTGGACTGGAGGTTCGTTGAGGCACGAAGATAACGCTCCTGTTCACCTAAGTTCGTTAGGACTGCGGAGTTTTTTGCGGAGCAGCATGTCTCCCGATTGCGACATCCTCTTACTCGCCGGATCTAGCTATCTGCAACTTCTTCGTGTTTCCTGTCGTGAAAAAAATTTTCGGGCCGGTGTGACGGTCACATTGAATCTCAATAAACCTGAAAATGTATTCCTACTGCAACTTTTTTCCAGAGACTGACAGAGGAATTGTTTCTAAAATGGTCACAAACATGAGGTTTGGTCTGGAAAAGGTTATACGCCAGGATGGACATACTGAACATGTCTTGCTTTCTGGATAACCATGCACATTCCAACTGTTATAGAATATTTGGTAGATTAAAAATTTTTTAGGCAAGTGACATTTCGTGCGCTTCTGGATCACGGTCTCAATTCAAAATTTTGAAACGTCTTTTGAAATTCTGAACTTGTGGTTCAATATTTTGTTTAAATAACTGACAACAATGATTTCTGAAAACTTATCTCCAAAGCTTTGCTCAAGAGTTGTGCAAATTAGCGAAGTTTAGGAAACAAGAGAATATTTGTATAATTGCTACAATTTACATCGTATTATAGCTATAATAAGAACTATTATTATGAAGCAAGTATACTCATTCTTTACGTCTTTATGGACTTTTCTTTTTTGTTTGCAAACATTTCACCGAAAGATCAATAAGATATCTGAACCTATCATCAGATGGCGTGAAGGCCTATATCACTCTTTCTCAAGGAAGAAAGTTTTCTTCTTTTGCGACCCCAAAGATGGCGGATTTGCTTTTACTTCTCTTTACTTCTCCACTGCTGGTTACGAGATAAGTGCGACCATTAATTTCTGCCATGTCTATCTCTTAGGGCGATCGCCGGGTCTCTTGGGACCGACACGTGTTTCCGTTAATTACAAACTGACGCTTGCGCAATCGGCAGAATGCTCATTAAGGTCCCCACCACCACCGCCATACACCTTCCCTTCACTTGCCCCCCTTCCCCTCAAACTGACTCTCTCTTTCTATCAGCACCAAATCCCGGGGTTCCTCCAAGTCCAATTCGGAAAAGCGGGGGGGGGGGGGGGGGGGGGGGGGG
>JAHWFO010047825.1:5476296-5491781 GCA_023313115.1 Rhysida immarginata | reverse complement strand
TCTGGAATTGATTAGAAATCTCCCTTCTCTGATTTTTCTTTTCTTCATTTTCAACAGGAAGAAGACAAAAGGAGTGCGTTGTTGGGTTGATGGTGGGGGAGAGGTTCCTTTTCTCCCTTCTCTCCTGTCATCCATGCAAAGTGACACGAAAACAACTGATGAAGAATTTTAAAGATACTGAAAACAAAAAAGAATTTTTTTGCTTTGTTTTTGTGAATTGCTTTATAACACCCAGTGATTGCTAAACGATGCGTGAAAATGAAATTAATCAATCATTCTCTCTTTTTTTTTTATTTTTTAAACTCCCTGACAAATAATAAATCTCAAGGAACATTCTTTATTAAGCCATGTTGTCCGGATCAATAGTCTAGAATAATAAACAGCTTTAGTTAAGCTCGTGATTCACGGCATTTCTTGTAAAATTTATCAGCAGCCTAAAATGGCATGTTTGCATAAATAGTAATAACTATGACTTTAAATTTAAATAAAACGAAGCATAATTAAGGCCCTCATGCAATTCCTCAAAGACAATGACCTTATCAAAAAAAAAATCCTCGGTCACTTGTCTCAAAAGGACTAAATTGTAACTCATACTAATAGCGCAGAAATCAGCTAGTGTCCTTCAAGCATGGAGATGAAGACTGAAAACTGAACTGAACTTATCTGAATTGAAGTAAAAATAATAGTGATTTTAATTTATTTCTCTATTAGAGTTTCAGCAGTAGCCGATTGGAAGCCTTTAGTTTCCTTTATTGTCAAATAATTTTTTCTTATTGGTTAACCATTGCTATATAGGGTAGATGTACCAATAGTTGACAGTGCACCAGTAATTGACAATTCACGATTTAAAGGCTTTTAGTAAAGTAACAAGGCAAGAAAAGGGACCGGTCTTGTCACCTTGTATTAAACAATGTATTAGGCTTCCCAGAACAGCAAAACCTAGGAACTTTTTGGTATGTGTATTTTAGTATACCAAGGCTCATACTAATTCAGGATTCGTTAATACTTACGGAAAATAAACATAAAACTTAACACACAAGCAGCTTATAATTTCAGTATAATTTCTTATGCAAATTCTGAGTTATCCGTCACTAAAAAATTGGTTATTCATACCGCTACACTGAAAGCTGACATCTATGCCGAAATCTTACTGTGTACCGTGCTTAAGATGTCAGCTTTCAGTGTAGCGGTACAGATAACCAACTTTTTAGCGACGGATAACTTGGAATTTGCGTAAGAAATTATGCTGAAAGCATAAGCTGCCAGTGCGTTAACATTTCGTTAAGTTTTATGTTTATTTTCCGTAAGTATTAACGAATCCTGAATTAGTATGAGCCTTGGTATACTAAAATACACATATACCAACTTTTTCCCCTATTATGACCGCGAACACATGTTTGATTGTTCAATGCCTTCCTGAGTCGAAAAAACCTTGTAATGAACCACTAGGCGAGGGTTTGATTACTTGAATTGTTAGTTTTTATAACAATTTTATTAACATGATTAATTAATAATAGATACATTACATATTTACAATATCTCATGGATCGTCTCCTGTTAGGGAGAGAGAGAGGGAGTTCTTCATGCACACCCCATAACAACGCATATCCTTCTGAATTCCCCCAACAAGGAAGTAAGTAACTATTAAGTGCACAAAAGATGACCCCGGAAGGGTTATGGGTAAAGGATTTTATAGTTCAACCCTCTCAGCCCGTATGACATCACTTACATGGTATGTGAGAGCAGGTGGCGCCCGAATATATATAACAATCCCCACCTTGGGTGCCACCGCTGTCAAAGTTCTTATCAGACAGTTTCATTTTCAAACGACATCTTAAAGTTGCGTCATAGCTCAGTCTTTTAGTTAACACATCAGCTTCTAGCTCTTTAGAATTTTCGTGGGTTAACTGTATTGTTCCATTGCTGACTTCATCTTTGACGAAATAGTATTTTCTGTTTATATGCTTTGTGCGAGACTGAGATTTCGTACCCCTCACCCAGTCGATTGCCGATTTACTGTCGGTTCGTATGCATATCGGTCTCTTAATGTACTGAGTGAATCCTAACTCGGAAATCAGTCCATCCAACCACAAAGCCTCCTTAGTAGTTTCGCAAATGGCCATTAGCTCTGACTCACATGTTGACATGGCTACCAGTTCTTGTTTTTTGCACTTCCATGATATAAGCGAATTCCCCACCTTTGATGTGTATCCTGCGAACGATTTCGCATCACGCGTGGAATTCCAGCTTGCATCAGAGCTGAGGTTTAGTTGGCCACCGTCTGCTGAATAGTTCAGTCCCATTTCAGTTGTACCTTTTAGGTATCTGTAGACTCTTTTTACTGCCACTAGATGTATTTCTCTTGGATCTTTGGAGTACTGGGATAATTGACTCACGCAGAATGAGATATCAGGCCGGGTACCCGTTGAAAGGTACATAAGGCACCCGATCATCTCTTGATAGAGTTCTTGGGATATTGGCGGCGATTCCTCATAGTGGTCTAGGTTCTGGTTTGCATCACCTGGCGTCTTTGTTGAGTTGCAGTGCTGGAGACCAAAACGCTCGAGGATCTTCTTCGTGTAAGACTCTTGGCTGAGGAACGTGTTTTGGCAGGATCTCTCAACCTGTATCCCAAGGAAACTTTGACCAATTGTGCTGTGAGTGAGCTCAAAGTGCGTTTTTAATTTTGAAACCCACCCACTTATTGATTCTGGTTTTCCAACAATTTGAAGGTCATCAACGTAAACTCCGATAATAATCATATCATTCCCATGTTTTACAAATATACAAGGATCACTCTTTAATTGTTTTAATCCAAGTTCAGTTAATATACTCTTGAGCTTATCATGCCAACACTTTCCCGATTGGGGTAAGCCGTACAATCCTTTCTTTAATTTGTATACAGTTTCATTATCCTTATTAAATCCCGGAGGTTGACTTAAATATACTTCTTCCTTTAGATCCCCATACAAGTATGCAGTCTTTACATCATAAAATACCACATCTAAGTTTTCATTGGTTGCAATTGCCATTAGTAATCTAAAAGTCTCAATTTTCATTACAGGAGCAAAACTAGCTTCATAATCAATTCCTATCTTTTGTTTGCAGCCTACTGCGACTAATCTGGCTTTCCTACGTTTGATAGAACCATCAGGATTTTCTTTGATACTATACACCCACTTTGAAGGAATAACTTTCATGTTTTGTGTTTTCGTAATTGGTTCCCAAACATCGTGTTTTTCTAACGAGTTTAATTCATCTCTCATGGCCTCATCCCATTCGGTCTTAAATTCAGAATTCAGGGTATCACTATAACTTTTAGGGGCGGTCTCGGTTAAATTTGCATTAATAACGTGTTTATCAGCAATTCTTTGCGATCTTCTTACTCCTATTTCTTTGAGCTTTTCCTCATCCTGCTCAATTCTGTCCCTGTGTTTTAGCTCTAACACTGCTCTAGTATCCCCCTTTTTCCTACCAGGTCGATTATGACCATCCCTCAGAATATCATTTTCGTTACTTAAGGGAGTTTGAATACCATTATCAATATCATCATCTTGACTATGTGTTTGGTTAATTCTAACATTTAGCTCATCAGTGGAATTAAAATTATCGTTTCCAATTTCCCACCATTCAATAGGTACAGTTTCATTTCCTTCATTGGTTTTGTCATTTTTAGCATTTATTAAGGTAGAACCCAAAGTTGATTCTATCATCCTAGCTGACCTAGCTTCTATGATTTGTTCATTATTAGGATTATACACGCGATATGCTATTCGTTCTCTCGAATAGCCAATAAAGATCCCTACCTCACATTTAGGTTGAAACTTGTGCCTTTTATCTTTAGGAACATAATAATAAGTTAGGCAACCATATACTCTCAAATGCGACGCTGTGGGTTTTATACCTGACCATTTTTCCATTGGTGTTTTATCACCTCCCCTCTTTGTTGGGGTTATATTTTGCAAATAACAGCTCGTGGAGATGGCCTCTGCCCAAAATTTTGCTGGTAATTTTGCATCAATTAATAGGGTTCTCGCTTTATCTAATAAAGTTCTATTTGCTCTTTCGGATATACCATTGCTTTGGGGGCATCCAGGTACAGTTTTTTGGTGCCCTATCCCACATTGTTTTAATAGACTCTCAAATTCAGCATTAACAAACTCGGTACCATTATCGGTCCTAATGTTTTTAATTTTGTTGTTAGTTTGGTTCTCGGCCCAGTTCTTAAATTCTATAAACTTTCCGAGTGCTTCGGTTTTGCTCACAAGAAAGTACGTGAAAATTCTCTCACTATGCACGTCTACGATAACCATAAAATATCGTGAACCTCCAATTGATGGATATCTCATGGGGCCACACAAATCTATACATAGTAATTCTAGAACTTGACTTGTTTGATTGTATTCAATTCTATGAAATGGTTCTCTCACTAATTTTCCCCTAATACACGCATCACATGGATCAAGATTCTTATCCCTAAATTGAAATTTTCTTATCATTTCATGGTTTCTTAGCCGTATCAAGTAATCCTCACAAATATGTCCTAGCCTCTTATGCCACAATAATTTATCATTAGTAGTACAGGCATTCAAACATGATTGTTCTCCATTGTTAAATGGCTTAATTCCAAATTTACCTTTTAATACGAACATGTTATTTTCTCTATTCGCCTCAGCAATTATCATCCCACTCTCATTATCAATTATTTCTGCTTTATTCTCATTAAATACGACAGTTTTTCCGCGGCCTACAATTTCGTTAATTGAAAGGAGATTAGTTCTCAACTTTGGAACATATTTAGCATCTGTAATGGTTAGGGGACGTTTGACACCGTCACTTGTGGTAGTCAGAAACTTAATATCACCCCTACCCTCGATAGAAATGTCTCTACCTTCTTCCGCTACGCTAACAATTCCACTATCAGATTTAAGATTAGTAATGCATTCTCTATTGTTTGTAAGATGGGTTGTGCATCCACTATCTAGCGTCCATTGCATTTCCAACCCAGCGGTAAAACTAGTGTCACCCTCCATAGCATTAGCAGTCTCTTTGTTCCTAGGGATGTTAAGCCTTTCGGCCACACCAAGCGCCATGTGCTGAGACTTGTATGAACCTGCGGTAGCCATTTTGGCTTGTTGTTGATTAGTACCGCTTTTAAAACTATCTCTACCATTATTTTTACCATCTCTATAAGAATTTTTATATGATCCATTAAAGTTTTTTGAATTTTTGTCATCACCTTCTTTGTTCCTGAAATAACAATTTTTTGAAATATGGCCGGCTCGTTTGCAGATATAACAGGTGCGCGTCTCTCTTTTATCCCTACCTCTGTGGACTCTAAACGCATTTTCTATAGAATTGGACCCATTTTGATTATTTAAAATTTTTTCTTCTTCGATTAGTCTTTGTATTAAATCTGACAAAGCCGAACCTCTATAATTTCTTAATGCTGCGCTGACAAGGGAGTATTTTTGGGGTAGCCCGTTAATTAGGATATGGCCTATCTCGCGTTCGCTTATATTTTCACCTAAATTTGCACATTTTTCACTCATGCCTAAAACCCTATCTATATAGTTTTTCATAGTTTCCCCTTGATTCATCTTAGTTTGTCTAAGTTCAAGTGCTGCATTAATTTTTTGATCTTCTAGGTTTCCCGCATGTTTCTCCTTTAATTTTAACCATAATAATTTTGCATTTTCCTCTCTAGTATACAAACTGGCTTGCGATTGGGACAGTGATAACACGATAATCTCAAGAGCTTCGTAATTTTGCCTTTCCCATGTGGAAATTTTATCCGCACCCTCACTCTCAGCTGGTTGTTTCCCCTCGATAACAGATTTATAGAGACCACGTGCTTTTAACACGGTTCCTACCTTGAAACTCCACGTTGAATAGTTTTCTCCGGTCAAGGGCTCTATCCTCGATGCGGTGGTCCTCAGGTCTGACGCCATCTTGCCTTTGTGTGGCTGGCCACGTTGTGTCGGTCGTTATCGTCTCGTTGTTTTCTTACGTCTCCGGTCCCTTTTTTTCGGCTGTTAGTCCTTCCAAGGGTTCGTCCACGTTGTGTGTAAGCGGCAGTTAGTCCGTTTACAGTCGTCGAGTTGAGCTTGATCGGCGATTAGTCCGTCACGCTTTTCGAGTCACCACGTGTTGGATTCATTGTTGAATAAAAGTTTCTTCCGTTGCTTTTCAGCACAATTAAACCATGCGTTCTGCTACCAATTGTTAGTTTTTATAACAATTTTATTAACATGATTAATTAATAATAGATACATTACATATTTACAATATCTCATGGATCGTCTCCTGTTAGGGAGAGAGAGAGGGAGTTCTTCATGCACACCCCATAACAACGCATATCCTTCTGAATTCCCCCAACAAGGAAGTAAGTAACTATTAAGTGCACAAAAGATGACCCCGGAAGGGTTATGGGTAAAGGATTTTATAGTTCAACCCTCTCAGCCCGTATGACATCACTTACATGGTATGTGAGAGCAGGTGGCGCCCGAATATATATAACATGAATTTATTTCAAGAATGTTATGCAGTATTTGTTATTAATTTTACGTGAGTCGTTTAGTGTGATCAGTGGACTATACTTCTAGTAATAACAGAATTTCAGATGACCAATGTGTTAATTGTTTTAATCCACGGTCAACTACTAGAACCCAGATATGTAGTGTCACTAGTAACTGACATAATCTGTCAATTATTGATAATTTCTGTGTATAAAAAACCAACAAAAAATATACTAATGTGATATAGAATGTAGGATAATAATAAAGGAAACATGATGGTTTTAAATGTAACTTCCTTCATAATTTTCAGTAATTGGCTTAGCTGTGTCAATTACAGGAACATGACTGTCAGTTTCTAGATCACCCATTTTGACATAAGTTTTGTAGGCCCTATACGCCGATTCTTTTTGTTGGTCCTGAATCTTGTCACAGAGACGATCAACAGACAGCGCAGAACAAGTGTTCTTACAAGAAGAAAACTACTATTCTGTTTACTATGATAAGGAGCAGCATAGGATGGATTGGATGAATTTTGCAAGTAGGAAGACAATCGTCAAAAATCAAGTTTTTCTGCGAACAATGTGTTGGGTAATACGGTTGGCCAAGATCTGATGATATTGCACTAGCAGAAAACACCTTCATTTTCTATGGTCCTTGCACTCTGTATGGGAGTGGACTGATTTAATTTATTATTTCAAAGGGGAAGAAAGATAAATAAAATTATTTGAAGTTTTAAAAAGCAGTTTTAGATATTCTTAAAAATGCTTCATTTCAACAGCTACTTTGGATGTTGTCAATTTTTTCGTAAAAATTTATAATAAAAATGTGTAATTAAAATATTGTCATTTACTGGTGAAACTGCCTGTCAACTTCTGGTACATTAGCTGTCAATTTCTGGTGATTCATGCATTAGTTAGAAAAAAAATTAATAACTTAATAGCTTTTAAAGATATAATAATTGTTTAGAGATTGGCACATTCTGCAGTCTATTTGCAATTTAATGGTATAACTAGAAAAGTTTCAAAATGCAATTTGATTAACGTACACAAATTCGTTTCACAGTAATGTCTTAAACTGTCAATTACTGGTACTATAACGATCACGAAATATTCCCCACCTCAATATTGCGCTATCGGAAATATTAATTGATTGCTCACTCCTAGAACTTGTTCAGTTGTCCGCGTTGTAAGATTTGGAAAAAATAATAATTATTGATAAAAAATCGATTTTCGTGGTTCTTGCAAGGCATATTAATGAGAAATATCCCATGACCAACAATGCAAGGCAAAGTTTGTGCAACAATAGATATCAACACGCAATTCACAAACACTCTCCACGGACCAACTATATATATCGCATGACCAACAATGCAAGGAAAAGATTGTGCAATATAGATAAGTTTCAATTTGTGACAATGCATAGAATTCCTGTTATTCAGGCTTTTCTTAGAATTGAGAGTTTTCTTAGTATATAACAATTTCTTGGAGATAATGGAGAGTTAGCAGGCTATTGAGAAAGAGTGGAAAGACGACAGAGGAAGCACTCCTTTAGCTCCGTGCTGTATTGATCAAGTAAATAGAAGAATTGTCGGCCACTAGACTACACAAAGTGATGAATGGCCAAGTTTTACTTCAAGACATCGAGAGAAGAGTGAGAATTGCAACAACATCAAGTGTACATCTAAAGTAAGATTACGTGACTGAGAAATTATTTAGACTAGCAGTGGCATACTTGGAGAGGTCCATCCATCGTGAGCCTTTAAAAAAAATTTTTCGAATTTTCATTAAGAATTTTTACTGTATTAATTTTCATGTGTTTATTTTTAAGATATTTCAAAATTTAATCAAAAAAACAATGAGTCAGAGCCACGCCGGGGTTATCACCTAGCTTATTTGGTAGCACAGCAGACCCAAACATTTCATAAAAATACATTTGGACCATATCCTGTGTGAAGTGAATATTTTGGAAACTGAGATGCTGATAATGCGATGATTGAACGTTCGTTTCCAAGAAGGCAAAGGAGTCAGACGTGTCTCCCTCGAGCTCCCTATCAAACGTCCAGACGAATGGCAAAAATGTATGTGCCTGGAAAGGAAAGAGAAAGAACGAGTATTGGTCAGAGAAACTCTGCAGCTAAACAGAAAAAGCTATATGGGCACTGGAAACATCTGAACAACAGGAGTTTCAAATAGAGCAAGAGGGTATATAAGCTTCTACGTCAAGGGCAAGAAAAACTTGAGTCTAAAGTATCCGGTGATGTTCCGCTGTGGTGAGGAAAGTCAAGAAGAGTTTAAATAAAGTCCCGGTATATCACCTAGAATTCCTGTTTTTCGTATTTTTCGCAGAATGGATAGTCCCTTCGCTCTGTGTTTTATTGATTGAGTTATTATTTAACCAATTTGGAGCTGTAATTTAATTTTTTGAGATTGTTCTGCTTACCTACAAGTATAATTATCCCGGGCAACGCCGGATCCTCTGCTATAGTTAACCAATAAGAATCCCGTATTGTGTTGCTCCTTGTTCAATCAATTCGCAAAACGCAAATTTATTGAGTAAAGTAACGTTTCATCGATTTCTGTGTACCGTTATATGATCTCCAACTCGATAAAAAATTAACGATAAATCGCGGCACTCGGGGCGGTCAATCTGAATTATTTCGACTTTTAGTCACAGCCAACAACGAAAGTGCAGTTATTTCGAAACCGGAAATACGTCTAGGCACGAAGTAAGCTAATGTTTGTAAACACGCATCCCGTCTATAGCGTATTCACTTTTTTTCGTTTCATAGCGAACTGTAAGAAATTTAATTCATAAGGTAGTAGAGAGTTTCAAATTGTCCACGTCCCACAAAGCAAGGCGCTAGCATACATACAAACCCTTCTTGGTTAAAATGAGTGACAATGTCGTTCCTTTAATCGGCATGCGCATTTAAAACTATCACTTTCCAAATGATTTTTTTAACTTACTGTTATTTATACAATCTATTCCAAGTTGTATTAATTTCGAAATTAATTTTATGATGCAACCTCACTGAAGAAAGTTTTCAATTACCAGAATATTCACCAAACACCCCTTTCCAAAGTGGCTCCGACTTTTCGTAGTAGCACCTTCCTCTCTATCTCAAAAATAGATTAATCTGTTTCTAGAAACATCAGAGCTTTAGCTATTAGAGAAATATAACAGGAAGAGTTAATCGATCATTCTCTCCGTGCAAGTGAGGTGTGGAATATTTCGTGATCGGTATTGTACAGTCGGCAGCAAAAGTACTTAGCCACCTTCCATTAATTTTCCAAAATTAAACATTAATTTTCCCTTTACCAATTCCGGTAAAAAGTAACAATTCCCGTGCACCAAAATGATCATACCCGTATCAATCAATACACACCAAGAAAAACTTTTTTACCGGAATTGTTAAAGGCAAAATTAATGTTTAATTTTGGAAAATTAATGGAAGGTGGCTAAGTACTTTTGCTGCCGACTGTACATCTACCCTACTGACATTTAGTTACAAGACAATTCGCGATGGAGAATTCATTCCTGCGATACAGACAACTGGTTCCGAAAAATGTATAAAATCATTTTAATATATCAATAACCATACAATTAGCGTACTTAAAAATCATCGCTCATTATTAAAAAAGAAATTCTAAAGTTATGCTTTTTTATTGAAACAAATGATTTTATCAATTTTAAGTATACAGAACCATAAATCGAATTTTAAATGGTTTAAAAAAATTCAAAGCTTATAATTTCTCAATTCAATTAGTAATATAAACTTATCAGTTGAATCTCAAGTAAGGAATTATTTTATTTATTATAAAGTAAAGCTAAGACTGCATAAAATGGCCTCCCGAGTTCGACAAAAATAGGGAAACGTGTTTGAAATTTGAATTTGTGCTCCACTGTAGAAAACTACGAGCTTCGCAAATATTTCGGAACCAGTTGTCTCGTTAATACTTGTCGCAGGAACGAAATGCCCGTCGCGAATTAATTTGTAACGAAATGTCGATATTCCAATAAGAGTGTGTAAAAATGCCTTTTATTCATATGGAACACACTCCAAATCATTCCGCCATTTTGATTTCCAAGCGATATAGGGTTCTCTCTCATTACTTGGGTATGGCCGCCGTCGAAATCGAGGAGTTTCTGAGATGTCTAATTTCGGCCGTGCTTTCCTTGTAGTCATTTTTGAGATGAGCTAGAGTGGTCGCCATACGGTCACTTTACAGATACGCCCCTATATGCGTACTTTTTACATAGACCATACAATACCTCGGAAAAATGATTCAAATATATGTTAAGAATTAATGCTTTTTTCATTATTATTATTATTTTTTTTCAAATTATAAGCTAGGTGCAAGCGCAAAGTGCGCGGACTCTGGTGAGCGTTTCTTGCGTTAGCTTCGGGAGAGCTCCTTGGTTTACATGCGTTCACAAGGTAAAAGAAAAGGCAAAAATAAATAAGTTATTACTTTTGTGCTTAATTGTAGGGATATCAATTAATTTTAAACATGTCAAATAACAACTGCAGTGTAGTAGGATATGGTAATACGTATAAAACTGCCAAAAAAGCAAGAAAAACCAATTCATTTCTACAATTTCCCGTCCAGGCCATTTGAAACTGAACGGAGGCAGAAATGGACCCAGTTTGTGAAGCGGAAAGCGTAAAATTTGTTTTCAATCAAATAAAATATTAATTCAGTATCATAATTTAATTATGATTGAACAATATGTTCAACAGAATTGCAGGTGAGGAATGGATGCCCACCTCATACATGTATGTATGCAGCAATCATTTCATTGGTAGACCGAAAAACGATCATCCCGGTCATATCCTGATTACATTCCAACAGTTCGATGTTTGACATCCAATGTGACTCTCAAAAAAGTTCAACGCTTTCAGCGGTAATTTACGGTCACCAAAAGTAGTCTCTTTCTAGTGAATGTTTAATATTTCCCAAATTTCGCTGTTTAAGTCACAATGAAATTTTGTTAGCACTCACTTTAATATGATTTTATAAGTTGGTTTATTTATTCTTGTTTGAGGCACGCATTATCCGGTAATAACACTGTGACTGATATAAATTTCTTCGTTCACAGAATCCATATCATCACCTTACTTCTAAAACCCCGTAAGTCCGAATTTTTCTGAAAATGAGGTTATACTTACTTTTGTTCATTATGGAAGCCTTCTTCGATGTAATAAAGCCTCGTAAGTCTAGAGTTTACATGAATTATAAAAAACGAAAAGAAAAAACCTCACGCCACTAAAAGTAATATGCAATCAAAGAAGTTTTTATGCTCTCCTGAAAAATTTGTTAAATTAGACTTACGAGGTTTTTAGAAGGGGACGAGATGCTTTGAATCAACTAATTACTTCCCTTTTTTATGGTACTAGCTAGAAAAGAAGAGCTGCAAATTGTTTCACAAAAAAAAAACTAATTTAAGCACATTTTCCATTCTGAATGCCAATTTAAAATTCTTAAATGACAGCTAACTCAATGTTAGCATTGCGTTTCTCTCCCGACTCTAGTTGATTTAGCCTCCACCAGGTGCGCATTCACTAGCGCTCCTAGCGGCATGGCAACGGATTTAGGGATGGGCTTCACTCGATTCTATAAGAAGATGCCGGAACCATTGATACCTCGGGATCAAAACAGCAACAAATATTCAGGTAATATCATAAATCCCCAAAGTCCTTTTCTACAATAGATAGAATTATATAGAGACGATATTTTTATTCATTAAACAATTATAAATTTCCAATCGACTAAAAAAAACTGTTCGTTCTATTCATGCGTTCAACTGATAAAGCTGAAAATAAAGATTTCAAAATCTGGATAATAAGAAATATTTTTAAAATTCTTCATTATTAGAATTAAGAATTGATGATGAAAAATCTAAGGAGAATTGAGAGAGGAGGTATGATACATGTACAGATAAATTTTTGTTTTTATCAGCAGGCTCTGAACAGGAATATTAGGGGTATTTTCTCTTGTTCATTTGTAATATTTGAAGTGAATTTCAGCGTAAAAAATAAGAATCGATTTATTATAGTATTCTATTATAATTACAAAACTTTTATAATGAGAAAATAAGAAGTATTTATACAAATTTACTTATTTACATGAGCGAGTAAAAGCAGTTCCATCCGCCGCAAGAAGTGCGACAACATTCGCCCTGACGGCCGCGCATATGACAGTGGAAACTGCCACGGCACTTCGTGGCGAAACAAGAGCCGAAGTTTTCACCGCCCCAAATGGCAGGACACCTCGACCTGCGGACCGGGAAAGTCAGCGAAGGAAACTGAAAATCAACTCGGCCCATCTCCGATCTTGCTGTTGTGGTATGAAGAGGAGTAGTTGGGGTTACAGTGGTAGTTGTTGTCGTCGTTTCTGGTGGTGTTGTTGTTTCTGGTGTTGTAGTTGTTGTCGTTTCCGATGTTGTAGTTGTTGTCGTTTCTGGTGTTGTAGTAGTTGTCGTTTCTGGTGTTGTAGTTGTTGTCGTTTCTGGTGTTGTAGTCGTTTTCGTTTCTGGTGTCGTAGTCGTTGTCGGGACTGTTGGTATTGTTACGGTGGGAGTTGTCTCAGGTGTGGTAATGATGGTATTTTCACTTTCGGCCTCCTCTACATTAATGGATTTTATTATTTCTGTTGCGGTGGAGGTCACTTCCTCTGCGTCACTAGACTCAACTTCGAATTCTGGCGTCACAGTAGTCGTTTCAGTCTCGCTCACTTCTGCTTCGGTTGCACTGGTTTCTTTTTCTGCTGTTTCTGTTACGTCACCGTCAATTTCTGTTTTGTTTTCTTCTTCGTTAAATGCAAGTTCAGTGGTACTTTTCGTGCTTGTATTAGTTTCGACTTCTTCATCTAAGCCGTCAACCTCCACTGCAGTCCTGTTGTTACCACGAGTAACAGTTTCTGTTTCTAATGATGTTGGCGTTGTTTTAGCTGCTTCTTCTTCTTCTAAAGTTTCTGTTTCATTTCTCTGGGCTTCTAGTTCGTCTTCTTCAACTTTAGGTACAGTAGTCGCAGTTTCTGAAACACTGACTTTAATTTCAGTAGTGCTTGTAACCATTGTTGTTCCATCTGCTTCTGCCGTGACGTTTACAGTCTCATTATTAACTTCTTCCATTTCTGACTCAACGGTAAATTTATCCGCTATTGACGATTCGGTTTCTTCGTCGTATTCTATGATTTTTTCAGATGAGTTAGTGGCAACGTCCGCTTCTGTATCCGTAGCGTTTGCAGGGTTTTCCAACGAACTTTCGTTCATCTTAAAAACTGGTTTAGCCTTTCTAGTTACATTAGTAATGAACCCCGTTTCCGTTTCAGGAATTTCCAATTCTTTTGTTGCTGTGCTCATTTCTGAAGCATTCAAACTCACATCAGTGAAGTTATCAGCAATGTGAGCTTCTTCGTCTAATAGAGTCGTGTTTGTATCTGCTGCTTCAAAACCGGTAGCATCAATTTTCGTTGCATTTTCCTCAGGTATATTTATTATCTCGGTTGCATCAGCTAGCATTTCTGATTCCTCTTCACCTGAACCAGTTGCATCATCATTGATTTCGGTTTCATTTATAGCTCTTTCCATTCCCATGGATTCTGTTGCTAAAGTGGTGATGTTAGCTTCCTGTTCTTGTTCGTCTGCTACCAGTTCAGTCACGTTGACTTCTGTTTCTGCGACAATTTCTGCTATCTCGGTTAAACTGTGTTCTTGGTGGGTGACGATTATTTCTGTTGTACTGGTTTCTGCTTCTAATTTATTTCCATTTGATGTCTTTTCTGGCTCGTCTGACGCCATCTCTGTCTCACTAACTTCTATTTCTTCTGTTGCCGTTACATCGTCGTCTCTTTCTGTTAGATTTGAAGATAATTCAGTTACGCTAACTTCCGTTTTCAATTCTTCTACTACATCAGCTTTTGTAACTTGTTCATCTGAAAACACCTCCGTCTCAGTTTCACTTTTCGAGTGACTTTCTGTCATTTCACTTTCATCAGATTCTTGTTCTGTTTGAACCGAAGTACTTTCCGTGGCACTTATGTCCAATTCCAATTCGGTTACATCAGTTTCATCTGCTGGCGTTTCCGTTGCGTTGTTTTCAATTTCAGAAACAGTATCTTCCATTTCAGTTTCAGTTTTACTGAATTCTGCCTGATCCAGAAAATGTTCATTTGTATCAAGAGCTTCGGTTTCCAATTCACTTGCATTAGTTTCCCTTTGTGCTTCGGTAATTGCCATGTCAGTGGCGTCAGTTTCCATTTCCGCGTGGTTTACCTGTCTTTTAGTTGTAATAACTTCATTTTTTTCTTCGTTTATTGCTGCCTCATCTTCATCAGCGGCCATTATTGATTCGTTCGTTGCAATGCTACTTTCAAAGACAAACGCATTTTCCGTTTCATTATTCGCTTCTATAACATTTACTGGGGTGCTATTGAACATTGCAATGGATCTTGACACTAATGTCAGTTCTTCGTCCATTGCGGTTGTTGTCGAGTTATCTTCGTTATCCGTTGGAGTGAGAGGTAAAAAGGGAATAAATGCGTCAGCTTCAGTTATTTCGTAATGGCAGACATGGCCTCCGCACATGGTAGGGCAACAGCTTCCCTTTTGCCCATCTTCTTCGCATTCGTCCGAGTGCTGACACATGTGGTGGTAGCAATGTTCATCACCGCCGGTGAAATTGGTTGGGCAGACATCAACATTTCGTGGACGAATCTAATTTAAATAAATAAACACAATAAACAATTAGCAATTGCTCAACGAGTTCGTTTTAGTATATCATAGAATATTAAATTTGACTTAGTAATTCAACTCAAAGAGAACTATAATAATAAATTGAAGATATACTTAAAAAAAAATCCTAAATACAAAGGAGAAAAGGCAAGGAAAAATTCCGCGACCTGGACTCGAACCAGGGACCATGTCTATCACTGGCACTGAAAAATTCCGCGATAGCTCAATTGG
>JAHWFO010047825.1:5438970-5451932 GCA_023313115.1 Rhysida immarginata | reverse complement strand
AAATAAGTAAAAATCTTCAATAAATTTTTGAATAATTCTATTAAAATAATCTAAAAATTTAAAAAAAATGATAAAAGCATGCTTTTACTCTGTGGGTTATGTCGTCTTTTCTGCTTTTACTTTGAGAGTTTTATACCTGGAAATTTTGTCCTACCCTTTAAGTCCTCGAGGAGAGAGGAGATCATTTCATAACACTGACTTTCTGCTCGGAAATAACAAGGATCAAATTCTAAAAATAAAAATTATCAGTTTTATTTACTTTTCGTCCTTTAATAAGTTCTCTTTAGAGTGTTTCAGGTTTTATTGTTTTTCTTTCCCTTGGAAACAATATAAAATTTTTGAAGAGACGGGAAGATATTTACAACCTCATAGAGATCTTTTTTTAATTTCTTGTTATTAACTGTTATATCACTTGCAAGTAAAATTTATTTGAACTAAGCCTTATTTTTATTTTCCAGGTTTTCTTTGCCTGAAATCTTCTAAGCAAAGAAGATTCCTACACAAGTGAGAAGTTCAGTTATGTGATTTGGTCCTGAAGAAATGCATATGTGCCTTTGGCGCTTTAAAGGAAAAGTGAGCCAGATTAGTAATCTTTAAGGTACAGAGCGCTCAATGGAATTAAAATGAAATTAATATGTCAAACACATAGGACAAGAAAGATTTAGGGTTATGGTCTTGTGTTACAGGATGCCATTCGCCGCTCTAATTCATTTAGATCTGTGAATGAATGCTTAAAATCCAAAAACATTAATAAAACCAGATAAAAAAAAACAAACGAACAATCTTCATCGTCGTAAGAAGTGAATTATATACGACTAGATTCATGTTTAAATTGATAAGCACTTGAAAATACGTATATAGAGTGGTAAAACACGGTCTTTTCTAATCCTAAAATATTCACGCGAAACATTAATCTCGCCAATCTTTGTAATTCTTTCAGGTGTTTTTTATCGCAACCCTTCTCAAACCAATCCTTTAAAACAATTGCATTAATATTCTTGGAATTAGATGCCAACGTTTGTTCTTTGTTAATGAACTGTTTAACCGTGTTGAATTGTTCTTATTTTCGAAACATTGTCCTTCTGGCATTGCTAGGCATTTCATAATATAGACTTTCTGCTCGGAAACTACAAGGATCAAATCCTAAAAATAAAATTATATCAACTTCATTTGCCTTTCATGCATTAGTATAAGCTCTCTTTAGAGTGTTCAGTTTTCTTCCCTTGTTCATATCCCCCTTAATTTCTAATAACCTTAATTGCGTTGTGGGGATTTTTTTCTTTTCTTTTTTTTTTTTATTTTCTTGAAGCATTTTTTTTATTCATTCGCTTAGATTAGTTTTATTAATCTCTTATCCTTAGTGGCTTGGCTAATAAGTTAAAAATAAAATTCTTTTTCTTTATTATTTTGCGTCTAAGCGTACTTCAAAATTTCAAGTACATTTTTGGGTGACCAAATTCGTCACATTGTCGATAACGTATTATTTATTCATCATATTAACAGCACTCGAAGCTGTTATATATTCCTAGAAATTTCCCAAGAATGTTGTATGCAGACTAAAAGTTAATGGTAAATTGTACAATAAGGCCGAGGACTGAATCCAAACTGTATATATCAAAGGCAGTGGATTTTCTCACGCATACCACGCTGTTTGTTCTCTTTGTTCTGGAAATGTATGCAATATCGAAACAGAAATAAAAGTGGGAAAGGTAAAGTAAAACCTTTGAGTGCGTGTTTTCTTTCTTTTTTCTCCCTCCTAATTTACATGTTGGTTTATCACTTGTGGAATTTACTTTGATCTCGAATGTAAGAGGAATTTTAAAAGAAACCGACAAGAATAAGTGTGGATAAGAGAGAAGAGAGACGGAAGACCAAAAAAAAAATAAATAAATCGATGAAGTCAGCGCCACTTTCACCTCGTATCTGAGCAAGGTTCGAACCAGCGACACCATTGCTTTCGCACAAGATGCAAAAATGGGGAAGAGGGAAGCGTTCGCTAACACATCGAATCCAAACGGGGGTCAATATTTATCAGCCCTGAATGAAGGAAGGAAAGAGAGAGAGAGAAAGGAAGAGAGGGGAAATACATGGGGGGAAAAAGCCCCTTCTCATCGATTTCGGTAGGAAATTCAGGAAAATGAACGTGAGAGCAGTGCAGCTGGTCCCGTCCGCCATGCTCTGTTACCGTGACGACCAAGTGACGTCACACTAAATGCTCCCACTATCCATCGCCTTTTTTTTCCCGATAGAATGTAGGGAATTCTGGGACTACTGGAAACCATCGGGTTGAAGATCACGGCGGAAAAATATTGAAGCGAGAAAGAGAGTCTTGGTGAGTTCCTCGAGGCACCTTTTCCGAAGAAATGATGCTCAGCGATACAATGAAATTTTGGCAGAATACTTCTAAGACTACTCAAACGAGGTCTCCGATTGAAATTGAACATCATCCCGTTCTCTCTTGCCCCCTGTTCATTTCCAACGACTTCACCCCCCCCCCTAGCTCAGCATGACAGCTAAATAAAAAAAAAACTCTTGTTGCTGTCTCTACTTCCGAATGACCAAATTATTTGCGCTCTGTGTAGATAAATTTGTTGATTTCGTTACTGACTAGACTTGGCAGTTTGACTTCATGCAAAGAAAAAGAAATTACAGTTAAGGAAATTCCTCAGTTGATAAGCGGAATTCATATTCGAAAAAGTTAAAGAAAGAAAAAGGGAAAAAACCTGAAAAACTGAAATTATAAAAACTTATAATACAATTATTAAATTAAATTTTGAGTCGACGGTTGCACATTTCGATATATTAAAAGCTTAAAATACGACAAAATATAAACGGTTATCAATTAAACTCGCATTGTAATTGAACGAGGTCATTGTAATAACTTTAACCCGAAGGGTTCTTTGCCAAAATTTGGTTAGATGCAAGCAATCTTGTTTGAGAAATTTTGCACTTGCCACATTGCCGATATTGAGGTCTCTCAGAAATGAGAACAATCAAAACGCGTTTATAAAACCATAGCTATAATTTTGATTTTGGGAGTACAGTGCTTTTCTCGCTGCAATAGCCTGTCCTTTTAGGGGAATTTCAAAATTTTCTTGCTTTTCTTGAATGAAACCTTAGCAGTTTTCACACTTCATCGTTGTTATTGTCTCCAAATAACATTTTTTTTTTCATCCTTCAGCAAAAATGAATAGCACTCAACTTACATGATATCGTTCCATCCTTCATTAAGTAGTGAAAGGGGAGGGGGGGGGCGGCAAATTGAAAGGAAAAAAAGCATATGCTCTTAAACTGCAAAGACTCCTGAAGGACATTTTCTTCAGTTTCTTTTTTTTCCTTACTCCAGAAGCCATATGAGAAGAGAAGTCTGCAACATTTTCTCGATTAGGAATCCGAGTTACTCGAGGTTTAGAGAAGCTATAATTTCGAATAATGCTTTTTTTTCCTTTAATTTTATATTAATTATTTTATAAAATTTAACGAGCTAAATCAAAATTACGTGGGGAGGGGGAGTAATAAGTAGCAAGGTCAAAGAATTAAAATAAAATATATACTATTTTTTTTTTTTACATATTTTAAAAGCCAAGTTAACAGAAATGGAAGTTCCATATTTTTTTTTTTTTTCATTATTAGTTTTGAGTAATAAAAAAAAATTGAAACGAAAAAAATAAAAATTTGCAGTGAAAAAGAATGCATTTGTTGTTTTTCGATGGGCTTCTGGAAACATCATTTTCCGCCAACTGCTCCTTTATTATTCACCATAAACTGTTTACATTTGAGAAAATCGATTTTAATTTCCTGAAGCTTTATAAAGGGAGGAGAAAAAATATATATTGAGCTTAAGGGTTTAAAAAAAATTATTTTTTAAATTCTAAATTTTGAGATCGGCAATTGATTAGATCTAAGACGAGGAAAGGAATTGTAAAAGGGGAGTTCACTGCTTTTTTATTTCAACAAAGAAACTTTTCAGCACTTCATCAAGAGCAAAAGAAAACGCTATTGGTCGTGGAATTCCTGTGGACGACCACGTGATCACTTCCTCCCTCTTCGTCTGCTATTCGTTCGTTCCTACTCTCATTTTACCCCCTTTACTTCGGACCCCGTTGCAAGCTCCCAAACGTAAAAGTAGGGGGTGGTGAGGGAGATGGTAAGAAAGGATGATTGTTAATCAGAAAATCAATAGGCGTTTCCATTCCCTTGTTCTGTTCAGGACGCAATACCGGCGATGCTCGTCTCTGAAATATTTAATATCTGAAATTAATGGCATAACTCCACGGCCAAGAGCGCTCCCGTCGAGCGAGATGTTGCCATTTCGTTCGAACGCTCGCTTTCCTATAAATCCAAAACCAATATCTTCAAATATTTACGATATCGATAGGCCGAAGAAAGCCAATCGACGGCAGGCTGCTTCTTCACCAGCACTAACAATGATGGCCATTTTCTATAAACAAATGATGAAAACCACGTTTTCTTCTAAATATCTATAAGAAAGGAAATTTCATAATAATACTAAAAAGAAGAAGAAATTTGGTTTCTTGTGCTCACTTGAGATTCTTATTCTAGAGGCGCTTGCGAAATTTCTCTACTGGGAGCTAATAAGCTCACTTTGAAGAACAAACGGAATACATCGCGTTTTATAACGATTGCGTTGCCATTATCTTGTAAAAGAATTAAACACAAAATCTGAACTCTGATATTCTGTTGAAACACGACATATTTCTTTTGAAAGCAAAGCTTCCAGACTTAATTAGCCAAATTTTGTTCACTTAAGTTAAACGGGTCTGATCTGTCTTGGAATTTACAAAAATTAAAACAATAATTTTGTATTACGAATTCTCTTTACAGAAATTACACCTTCAAAAATAGTTGACAAAAGAATCATTCAAAGGAAATGAGCTCTTTCCCGGAATGCTAAGTAAATTATGTTACAAGTGATTACCGACACAATAGTTGTCATGACAATTTTAATATTCCTTTATTGCTGTTTAAAATTTGTTAGAAAGAAATGTTTTCAACGATATTATTGATTTGAAATTCATAAAGTTCAAGAAACAGTAGTTTGGATTTCTAGAAAAAAATAAGCCAATGACGACCAAGATGAGGGCCATTATTCATCACCGAAGAGGGCAGTGTGGGGTGGAGAAAAGAAAGAAAGGACGAAGAAACAGCATTATAGAAATTGCTTATCTCTCGAATTTCAGGCAGAAAAGATGATTAGGAGGATGAGGATGACGGCAGTAGTTGCCATGGGCACGTGATTGCTTAAGAACAACATTCTTGTCTTTTATCCTGATAAACTAATTTTCAAGCAATTTGAACTCCTTCGACGCGGTTTCTTGTTTAGTCTCTTAAACCGACAGGCGAGAGAAAGATAGCAGTATTATAGAGAATTTAACTCCTTTATGTCGGAATTAATAAACAGAAAAGAAAGAGCAAAAATAGCTGAAGAATCGTTTCCCGTTTGATTGGATGTCATGATGACATTTTTTATTAAAGCAGTCTGTTAGAGGCATTTATTACTACTTCTATACCTCTGTGATGTTGCATTTATGGAAACCGCTATTAAATATTTTATCTGACATGCCATTAAGCTAACATCGCTAACAGTACAGCATAAAGAAAGGCAAATCATAAGCTAATAATTACATCACAGATTCTATCATTTACGTAACAGTCACCAACTTTTCATGCAACCTGCTTACCTAAACGTCCTTAACAGGTTTACCATGACCGTGATATAATAAAATTTCTCACTTTAGCAAATAATAATAATAATAATAATAATAATAATAATAATAATGATAGTTGATAAAGCTCACATTAATATAAGACTTTTATATATTTAATTTTTTTGGTATCTTATAATATGTGATTGGTTATTATTTGTGAAAAGATATAATAAAAAATTGAAACTACTTATTTTATTATTTATTTAAAAAACTTATTTGGATTATCATATTAATACATAAAAGATAATAGCAATTGAAATCATCACTGAAAATCTAATGAATATATCACCTGTTGTTACCTGCGTTTCTTTTTTTAAGATGACATTTGTTAAGATAAAATGACTTTCTTTGTCGTGTTGCTGAATTTTGTGAACAAATGCATTTTCCATGAATCATGCGGCGATAGAAAGGGGGAAGATGCCAGGGAATAAAAGAAAAGAGAATCGAGGGAGGGGGTCGTTAGGGTCTCCTGTCACGTGAGAGCGAGTACTTGTTGGTATAAACATTTCATCACTTTCATTAATATGCAACCAGCTTTCATTAAATCTCATCTCTCGCTCCGGCTACTTCCATCCCTATACACAATGGGTTCATCCCTGAAGTTCAGGTGGGTGGTTGAGGGGAGATTTATGTAGAATTTTATATTTCTGCATTAAAAATCGTCGACCTTTGGGTACAAAATATTTTTATTGGGTTAAATGTATTTTCACTGCTACAAAAGGGCATTGCTAAAATAAGGTAAGCTGATGAAATTTTATTAAAAAGCTTTATATTTGCTATTAACATATCATAACAATATGAATAATTTCCTTAAAGCTCTCAGATGAAAGAATTTTCACGAATTAAATGACACTTTTTTTTCTTTAAATTTAACGAAGATCTGCTTAGGGTTGTCAATATTACCGGATTTCGTATTACCGGTAATACCGAAAAGGTAAATTTCATAAAATACATATTTAATTTTACTGCAATTATTACTAGTAATAAAATAAAATCTTTTCTTTCGTTTTTAATATATTTTATTTTTATTACATAAATATATTGTATTTTATAATTAATCTGTATGGTAACTTTTGAATATTAAATAAGAAGCATAAGCTCTTAATAGTGGGGGGGGAAACTACGCAGGAAGAAAGGGAAAGAATTCAGGAAGCATTCTATTACTGAAAAAAAAACAATACAGAAAAAGCGCATCCGCTGAATATTCTCATTTATTATTTTATTATTTATTTAATTTTTACGTGCCATATTACAGTAAAGACGCCAGATGGACACGGCTACATCAAAAGAAAATCATACAAAACATTGCCAATCAAATTTTTTTTACATAACATTTACAATCATTATTATATATTATTATAGATATTATTATATCTAGAAAAATATTGAAAAATCGAATCAAACGAAGACTGATAATAAAGTCCACGCATTTGAGAAAAATGGTCATTTGGAAAACGAAAAGAAGGCACCTTAAAATTAATATAAGATCAAAGTATAGAATGAGTAAAACCTCTTATAAGTTTAAAAACAAATAGAATATCTTGATATACTAAGACCTTTTAAATTTGATATATAATAACTCTTTTTGACATTTCAGAAAAAGAGTACAGTTGTTCCGAACCAGCTTAAAAATATCGTATAAAGGCCTCACGAGAAAAACGTTTTTCTACACGAAATATTTTGTAAATGAGTCGGCGCACAACTGATCAAAACTGAAGATGGGAAGGACAATTACATCATAGAGCTTTGAAAATATTTCAAGATTACGAGTAAAGCGACAAAGACCACCTAGAAGAGCCTAGAATCAAACAGTAACCGTAGCCCTTCCGAGTAACCGCCAGAATATGGTATTTAAAGGAAGCCTAGAATCAAACAGCATCCCCAAATCACAGATAGCAGAAAAGAGAATTTACAAGGTTTGTTCGGATATTTCAAACGCTCATGTGATTCTGAAAGCACTAATACTGTAGATTCAAATCGTTCACTTCAGTGAATTCACTGAGAAACATTATAACTAATGGATAGTTGACATTGCCATTTTTGACCACAAGATATAGTTTCGGATGAAGAATATTTATAAGTGTATTATAATAAAAAATTATTACCGGTATTACCGAAATACATTTTTTATTAGAAAACCGGTAATCATCCCTGCTCTTTTGGTACGGAAGATTAAATTTTTCCCGTATGTTATTAGATTAATTCTGATATTGCTGATGTTAGAGAAATCATCTAGAATTACTTCTATATTTTACATTTATTTGATTAGTTTTAAACCATTTATTGGACTTTGGAGAATATTTTTTAAAAATAGATTTTCTGCACTAGCTCATTCAAATACAACATCTTTTTGTATTAAAATAAAAAAAATATAGAGCTTTACACTTTATTATAATTCAAAACCTCTCACAAATTTATAAAGGAATTAAGAAAAGCTTAATGTTTACGGTTAAGAAATACAACCAAGATTCCGGAAATAGAATGCGATCGATATTTGGGAAGGTCCAACTCCTGTTGCCTGTTTTATTGTGATTCGATTAAATTGCTTTTTGTTTCCCTCGAGAGCAGTCGATGGCGTGGAAGTTGCAGTGAGAGGAAATTATTGCATAGACAAATGGAAACCTCTCTCATTTCTATTAAAAACACTAAATAGTCCATTTATATTCTTATAACGTTGTCTTTAAAGAGAACAGGGACCGGTTGTGACCTATCTGTCCGATCTCAAATCTCAATATCAGCTCAGACAACCAGATTTACTTTGGAAAAGGCAAACGCGTTAACCATTTATACGTATGCCATCCATACAAAATCATAAAGAAGACTGTGCACAAAAATTATTAAAAAAGAAAACACAGTATATCAGAAGTCCCATTTTATAATGAATACTTTACAAGTAAGAAAGAGTTTCATATTGTTCTCAGTGTTTGGAGAGGAATACGGAGGGTTGATTCAAATAAAATGAGACTACTTTGCAGTTCTGTTACGATGGTGTAATACCAAGGCGCCACCATCGGTTGTGTTCGATGTGAGAACCACGTTGTTGGACTATCGCCCGGTACCGTAATTTCCACTGAAGTAGGCTGAGTTTGAGGGACTCCATGGGAAGTTCGTTCCACACCTGCTGACACACTTTCCATAGCCCATCAACGGTTCTTGGTCGGCGAATTCCGAGCCGTCGTTTCAGGAGACCAAAACCACAGAAATCCATCGGTGATGCGTCAGGAGATTTTACTGGCACATGAGAGAAGGGAATAACTCGTATGCCCGTCTCCTGTTCCATCTTCCTGTAGTAAGCCACAGATGACTTGGCAGTGTGGCTTGATGCCTTGTCCATGTGGATCCAAACTTTTGATTGCTCACCAGGGTACAGACGTGGGATATCCTGCCGATATATGTGGTCCATTACATTACTCTGGAAGTAAGCTGCACTAATTTTACAGTTTCCAGGAACTCGACGAATCGTGAGCAATCCACGTGAGCAATATCTGGCAACCACCATGAAGCCCTTTGAAAACTTTTTCTTGCACCTTCGGACCAAATCGGACCTGGCCTTGCCCCCTCTTTCGCCCTGGGTTTGTTGGTGTCATCGAGGTACACCCAAGCTTCATCCAAGGAGACAACCCACTTCCATCGGTCACCTGCAAGATGGTTTTCATACATTTTTCTGGCGTTGGTGAATCGTTCCTGCACGTGCCTGGTCGACAGTCTGTGACCGCGCGCTTTATGACGTCGCTCCAGCCCTAGATTGTCATGAATTATTCTGGAGACTGTTGCCTGTGAAATACCTTTCCTTTGGGCTAGACTTCTCTGTGTGGGGGGATTTCCTTTCAGCACTTCAGACCGGATTTCTCGCACCACCTGAGCTGGGCGTGTTGGCTGGGGCTTGTTTCTGGTCTGCTTCTCTGCTCGTCCACGTTCATTAGATGGTCGCAATTTGTTCTTTTTGATTATTCGACCCACAGTAGCTTTGAATACCACAATACCATTTCGTTTGCATAATTCCACAATGCACGAAAGACTGAAGTTAGCGTCGGAAAGGCCAAACATATACCCTTCCCAAAAAGCTGTGATTTTGGAAGCCATGTTTCAGCACGAAATGTCCCAAATAACAGCAACAAGTGTATACAAAGCTAATCCCGATGAATAGTGGACGAGTCATGCAAATCACATTCCGTCAAGGTCATACGCGGCGTTTAAAGTAGTCTCATTTTATCTGAATCAACCCTCCCTAATTGAAGGGGGAAAAATTAAAATTTTGAAGGTTCCAAAAAAATGAGCGTCTTCTTAACTAACTCAGTTACCAAGTAAAATATGCATATTTAATCCAAAATAATGTTAAAAATCTAGTTTTTATAAAAATTTGTAATGGCACGTTTCCATAGCGCTACTAGCATTGTTGCAAACTTGAAAAATATATTTTAAAAAAAATTAATAAAATGTCTGTTCATTATATTCTACACTAAAATAAGCGAATTCAGTATCTTTCCCGTATCGTTCTGACTTTGACGAAATTAATTTTTATTAACTCTCGTTATCGCAATTAAACTACACGCATGTATTTCCAGCTATTTTTTTATCTGTTCAACAAAATCATGCCCAGAAATGGCGACAATGCTCATGGCCCACTAGATTATAGAAGGCCTGTCCATTCGGTGATAAGAAATGGAGGCAAATAGGTTTCTATTTTTTGCCACATTGGCTCTGAAACTCGGCCCTAGTCAAAGCTTCAATTTCGTTTAACCAAACCTATCGCACGCGTTTTCGTTTTGTTAACGACAATAAGATGTTAAGAACAATCATGACAATAATAGACAAGTTTCACAGCATCTTCGACGCATGCGCAGATGCAACAGCGCCACAATGTGAGAGCATGGAAAAACGCTCAAGGAGATAGAAACCACGTACTTCCCACATGGGGAACATGTACGCGAAGAAAGTTATAATGAATGAAATGTTGTTTTGGAGAATCACTCTGAAAATCATCTAATCTTATACGATATCATTTTATATAAAGTTGTCCAATAACATATGGCAACGAAATCAAATATGTTATCAAGTTATCTCTTAGACGAAGGGTACATGCAAGGTGTTAAAATACGCATATTGAAGGAAAGAAGTTTGCTCTAAAATTAGAGTAAGGCTTTCTCAGTAAGGTAGTTACTCTCTGGTGTGCATCTTGTTCAGCTATGAAGAAATTCACGATGCTTAGGGAATGCCCTGCTGGGCAAGTTAAATGCTTTTAGTCCAATTAAAGATGCTTTAATGTTCAAGCGAGTTATTAGTACGATGAAATAAAACCTAGCCAAATATATATTAATTGTGTGAATATTCAGATTACATTTTTTTTGTTGTTGATAAAGGTTAATATATCTGGTTGATTATGGAAGTGCCATTTCTTTATTTGCAGGTTAAGTACAAACTGTCATCACATTGATACAGTTTTAGAATTGCATTATAAAGCAACACAACTAACTGAAATCCCTGATCAGAGCTGTACTAGCGTTTTTTAAAATGTATTACTGTCTTATCAGTCTCTTAGGGATACAATCAAATAACGATAAGACTGCTCCAGGTTTCAAATATTTTTTGTGGGAGTGCAAAAGCCGGCGAAAATCACGATCTTTAAAATGAGCAGAGTAAACAACGCTCGCCTCTGTCACTTTAAACTTTGGCTCACCATCTTTCTTAATTTTAGCTATCCACTGTTTCTTAAGTTCGACTGACTTGGGAAAAGGTGCCAAGTGATTCTAGGAGTGATTTTTTCCCATAATTAAGGCACCCTGAAACACTACAAGAAACGTTACATGCATGGCAACCGCAACAGTGAACAGCGAGAATGGAGCTGGTGACTGGAGATCTCCTTCAGCCGTTTGTTTTTTTCTCATCAGATGGCGATGCTAATCGCTGAAACTTGTCTATTAAAGAACAAACAAAACGTATTGAATCAACACCTCCTAGAAAGAACGTCTGTGCACTGAAACGTCATACATTAATAAATTAAAAGATTAAAAATTATTATAGATAGTTTAATTAAAATAATAAATTATAAAAACAATTATTAAAACCTATAATTAGACAAGAAGAATTTTAGGCTAAATTAAATAGCTATATCGCCTATTCAGAATGCATTATTTTCAGTTGCATGGGGACGAGTTTTAGCGCTGCTGTGGCAAAAATATGAAACCTATTTGCTCCCATTTTAGATGCTGAAAAGCATCGAATGGACAGGCCTTCTATAATCTAGTGGGCCATGCAATGCTCCAATTAATTCATGAAATGATCACCAGAGTCCTCCACTACTTTTTACCATTCTTGATTCGTCATAGACAAATTGTTCAAGTATCTTTCTTCGTTCAAATTGTTCAAATTTCTTTGTTCAAATTGTTAAAAAAATTTGTTCAAGTATCTTTCAAGGATGAGAACAAAATGTTTGATGATTTTAAATTAAATCCCCCTTATACTTCTCAAAATATAATTTAAATACGTGAAGGAGAAAAGATAAGAGTTTGCTGATCTAACCATGACCCGTAACGATAATTCTATTTAGATATAAAAAAAATTTAAACTCTCAAATGACAATTGTTTCCCATAAAACTATAGTGAATTTTTTGGAATGTATACAGGGTGATTCAAATCGTGTGTAAAACAATTTAAGGGGGTATTTTAGAGGTCAAGGTAAACGCAAAAAGTCCTATGAACATGGGTCCGAATTTGAACGATAACTGAGATATGAACAGAAATACAAATGCCGCCACCATGATCAACAAGTTAATAACTCAGTTCTGTAAAGCCTAGATTAATGAAATTTGGAGGAATAACAGGGTACATAAAACTGCGTTTACCGTTAAAATTTGATCGAATTCCAACGAGAAGTTTCCGAGTTACTCATTCAACATAACACGTGTTCACTTGTGCGTACTAACCAGCACTCGTTGCAATTTTGACTGCGTAACTCGGAAACTTCTCGTGGAATTCGTTCAAATTTTAACGGTATACACAGTCTTATGTACCCTGTTATTCCTTCAAATTTTATTAATCTAGGCTGTACAGAACCTGAGTTATTAACTTGTTGATCTTGGTGGCGGCATTTTTATTTCTGTTCATATCTCATAAATAGAAAAATAGCCGAAACTGTGGATACCTTAAATAAATAAAGGAAAAACAGAAAACACTACTCCACATAGATAAATTTTACTGACTCAGATGTACATTTCGAATTTCAAAAATCCATCA
>JAHWFO010047825.1:5377344-5438570 GCA_023313115.1 Rhysida immarginata | reverse complement strand
GTCCTGCGCCCCCCCCCCCTATAGTCCAGATCTGTCCCCATGTGACTTCCATATCTTCGGTGAGCAAAAAAAAGCAGTGTGGGGACAACGGTTTCAAACGGACGATGAAGTCAAGGACTGTGTGCGCAATTGGTTCAAACAGCCGCCAAAGGATTTCTACGAGCATGGCATTCTGCGACTAGTGTCACAATGGGATAAATGCCTAAACAATTGCGGACAATACTTTTGAGTTTCGTTAAATAATTACTGTGAAATATCATTTGCCTCGTTGACTGTATCTAATACAATGAGATTTATTATCGTGCTTTTTTAATGGAAATAATGGATTAACAAAAACCAGCAGAAACGTTTATGGAGGAGAACATGAGAAACTGATTCAGTTTAGTTTTGTTGCATTTCCTCCAAATGCTCTCCTTTTATCTTTTTAGAAGCCGCCATTTTTGTATGCTTTTCTGTATATTCTGTACATAGTAGGCTTGATTTAAGAATTATGATTGTGTTAAGACGAGTCCTGTATGCACAGTTGAAGACTTTTGCGACAAGTGTCTTTACACGTGGCTAAAGTAAATAAAATTCACAGCACAAGAAATGTGGGGACGTTCCATCTCGTTTCGTTCCAGCAATTTCTTTTAGTTTTCCTTTCCTCTTCTTTCGTCTACCTTTCTTCCCCCTCGCTCGTTTACCCCATCTCTCGTCCCCATCCTGTTTAGGCTTTCCATTCTTTGGACTCGGCAAAGGCGAGGGCGAAACACAGAAATCAATATTTACAACGCTTCTCGAGCGGCTTTTTCGCCTCATCTGCTCTCCTTCTCTCCACAATTGTTCCCTCTTTATGCTTCGCCTCCAAATTTTAACCAATATATTTAAATCAGAGAAATATGTAATGCTGAAGGTGCTCCCGCGCAGAATTTTAACTAGTGACACATGTGTTGATGAAATGCTTTCATAATGAGATTTGAGTTTCTCTCTCTTTCTTTTTTTTTTTTTTTTTGTTCCTTTAGAGCTGCTTTAGACGAATGCAATAAAATCACCCTTTGAGCGCATTTTCTCAATCTGTGCTCATTATTTTTTGTATAGCTAATGCATTTGTATTAATAAATAAAATGCATTTTGTATTAATAAATAAAATAAAGCGACTACAAAATTATGTATTCTGAATATGAACTAAATAAAGAGATGCCATATGATTTTTCTAATTTTGCATTGAATTGATTTTTTTTTTGTTAATTTCCTTCAAGAAAAGATACATATTTGGAATGAACCCTAATTCATAAAATAAATTCCATCAAGTCCTATTTAAAACAGTAGATTTAAAAAAAGATATGTGCATATACGCTTTTAGGACGTAAATCTTAAATGATATGAATCTTGAAATCTCAAAAAAATGGATAACATGTAATACATTTAATATAAAAAATATATCCTTGGAATAGTTTTTATGTGATATGGATAAACAGTTACAAATGTTCCCGTAAATTTAAAAAAAACAAACTAAATATTAAAATAAGCATAGGACCTCATGAAAATGGAAAGCAAAACTCGTAAAATGAGAAAAAAAAAACAATTGGAATAATTTCGTCGAAATAGTTAATGACAACAGACAACAACTGTTTTCGTAAAGCGGCCCGACGTTACGTTCGCCAAAAATCGCTTCCCCATGCATTAACAGAATAATTGGACTATGAAGCATTCCAGTCGTAAAAATTCACCATACTTCAATAGACCTACGTATGCATAAAACCGAGAAAAAAATCTTAATGGAAAAGAAGAAATAGGAAGGGAAAAGCCAAGATTCTGTTCCTTGTGGGCGTTCAAGCTTTTTATAACTTCTTGAGTCTTCCCTATCTCCTTCCGTTGGTCCCCGATCTTTTTTGAAATTTTTTGAGATGGATAATACAACAGATATCTTTCGGTGTATAATAATAGGCTACGAGGAAATATAAATGACAGCCATGAAAGTCGCGACAATCCGTTGACGGGCGAAATTTTCATGGCCGTCGTAAAAAGCATAGTCACCGTGTGAAATTCATTCCGGGTTACTGGTTGTCCACCATTTTGGAAAGAGGTCATTCCGGACGTTTCCAAAAGGGGGATCACGTGATATATCCTCTAAAGGAGATATTTATTCATCGTCAACGGTTACGGGATTCATCGAACGTCGCTGTCAAAATTCTTAGACTCGAGCAAGGCGAAGTGGACCTTGTTACAACGAACGGGACCCATTTCGTTGCGTGCAGTCGTGATTTATGGTTTAGCATAATTTGGAAAACACAGAAGTAAAAAACCTAATACTAGTGGAGATATCATTTTAATGATAAGTGAGAAAGTACCTAAATATTAGTAATAAATATTACGTATGATACGGTATCTAGTTTTGCATTTTGTAAAAAAATAAAATAAAATAAAATTGAATGTACTAAAAAAAAAAAAAAGGATTCATATTCATTCAAATACCTTATTCAAAATACAGAACATTTATACAAATATTTCTCAGTGTCATGTTAATAAAAGTAACCTGCTCATGAACCTTCAGCGATGTTTCTAAAATTATTTAGAATTAAATAATCTTATTTAAAAAATTTTAGTAACCATTAAATAATTCAGTTTAACAATGAATAATTTTAAATTCGTCTAAAATTCGCTTGCCCTCTGCTTCCTTGCTCCTTCCTTGCCGAGTTCATTGAAAGGAGTGGACTACTAGCGCCATCTAGGTAGATGTGATATTATTAAAAGATTTATTATTTATAGTGGTACATATCTATTTTATAATAATAATAATAATTTTAAAGTTAAAAATTTGGTTTCTAATTATTCAAAAATCTTGTTCATAGTCTCAATTCGAGGAAATTGCTATGAAGCATCATCAATAAGTATGCTTCACTGCAATAACTCCGTAAATTTTAACATAATTTAACTATTTATTTAGGGTTTAAAAATAGCATTGAGAAGTTTATGCTCTGTAAGGTTTATAATTACACCAGGAACGTTTGTTTCCCTTCCTTGTTCGACTCGAATAATGTTCTTCAAGGATATTTACATTAAACTAATGGTGCCATTTCGTTTCTATATTAAAGTTCGGTTTTTAGAATCTTAATTGAAGAAATCTTTGAAAATTATGTCTAAAAGCTTTATTCTAAAATTCGTAAAAAAATAAATAAAAAAAAAAAGAAAAAGGAAAAAAAAAAAGACAGATGCTTTATTGACTTTCGCTTTTCTACGCTAGAGGTCAGTAGAAAACACCGGGTTTTCGCAAAAGCGGGGTACATTTTAGTAGAGGATTGTTATTTAATATCTAATAAAAATTTAAAATTCTATATATTCTTTCGAAAATCTGGACATGTTGAAAAAATCTTATTTAATTTGTGAATCAAAATAAGAATCACTGAAAGCCGAAGTGTTATGAACTCTCTTTAATACTTTGCTTTTTGGTTGAGTTCATGTTTTAACTTTTGTTGTCCTTATAAATACTATTTTTTTTTTGATATATCAAAATTTAATTTTTAAATTTAAATTTTAAAAAAGACAGCATTTTTGCCATTTAAATATATTTATATAAATAAAGAGGATTCATTGACCTCTTGGGATAATCGTTTTTTCCCGACACCAGAGGCGCAAGGCGCCGTCCAAAAGAAATTGACCACAAAATTCATTACATGCATCATCACTTTTGTTTAAAAAAAATTATCCAATGTATCAAAGTTTTTGTTTAATCCTCTTTAAAAGAAGCAATCATGATATTTAATAAATTTCCTAAATGAAACAAATAGCTTTATAAGAAATTGTATTTTCGTTTTACTTTTGCATCCAAAGATGGAGCCACGAGGTTTTCCGAATCTGAAAGCGAAAAAAAATTTTGGCCGTTTTTCATATTTCAAAATTTGTTTAAATTCCAGTGATTATTATTATTATTACTTTTAATTTTAAAACAGACTCGATTAAATTTTCCGTTTGTTATGTCATTTAAAAATCCAAAATTAAAGGTTTATTTCGTAGGCGACGAAAAAGATTGCGAAACCTATATAGGCCCTGGCCATGACCTCCTTTATTATTGCAGACCTGTTTTACTGAATAATTTCCATTGTTGCTTTTGGCATTTCTCAATTTTGCCATGGCGCTGTTTAACCTCCCTTTTTTACCAACTGAGATAAACAAAATGTGTACAAACAAAATAAAAAAAAATAGATAACATATTAAATTTTTTTGCATAGAATCTTTTATTTTAAAAGGGAGTTAAATAGCGAATAAAAAGGAAACCTGAATTTGGTTAATGAAATGAATGCTTATTCAGTTTGTTTTTAACGTCACTGAAAAGTCACCTGACCATCTTAGTCTAAGCAACAATGTGACCTTCATTGTTGGAAACAATCAGAGAGAGGTTAAACAGCGCCATGGCAAAATTGAGAAATGCCAAAAGCAACAATGGAAATTATTTAATAAAACAGGTCTGTAATAATAAAGGAGGTCATGCCCTGGCACTCAAAAATCACCTGACCAAACTAACAAACTATAAAACACCGATTATTAAAATCCAAGATGGAGACAATGAAAGTTGTATTGTTGCTCAGACCCCAGATGGTCTATAGAAAGTATGGACAATCATTGTTGCAGGCAGTACATTGATTTGTTTCCTATTTCATTCCTATTTCATATGATGATTGCTTCTTGTTTTGCAGTGCATTCAAAATTGCAGAGGTGAACACTTCCTTTTTGACAAAAGTTAGAGGGGAATGTGCCTCTGAAGTTTGAATTTACTGCAAAACAACAATCATCATATGAAATTGCTGCCTGAATTTAGTCTTGCAAACTTGACCTATAATTTTTTTTTTATTATGTATTCAAATATTAAATTGTAACTTGTATATTGCAATATTCTATACGCAGATGGTTTCATGTAGTTTCATCTGTGCTTTTCATTGTCCCAAATTAAATAAATAAATTAATAAATAAACTTTCGCCGGTTTGATTTCCTATGATTCATTCTATTTTGTCTTTTCTACTAATTTTTCTTTGTTAAAGAAATGGTGCCAACTTAGAAAACACCTCCCCGTACCCCCCACGGAGCTCTCTCATCCGGGTAAGAAGGTGTTGCCCTCTAGCGAGATAAAACAGATTGAGTAGAATAAATATTCGTTTGTTTATTTTTTTTTTTTTCGAAAAAATTCTAATATAAAGATCTTAATTCAATTTAGCAGCTGATAAATTTTGGATCTCAGTGAAATAATACCCTGAACAATGCTGCATATCGAAAATATTAATCTATATAATCAAAAAGTAAGAATAGAACACAAGGTTGCACTCCTGCAGAGATATGACCTTTAAAAAAAAGTAAAATTCTTTGGCTTAGACGAAAAAATGATAACTTGTAAAATTTGACAATGTCCATTTTGTATCAGCAAGAATGAAGATGAATGGATATTTATAAGAGAAAAGGACGAGACACAAAAACCCTGGAATGCAATAAATAATTTAATAAATACAACTGAAAAATAAAATAATAATTCTCTAATTATTCAGGATAATTCTCTAATATTCTATTTGCTTTTAGAGAATTATCCTTTTTTGCTTTGATAAAGGATAGGCTCTATCCGAAACGTCAGCTCTTTATTTGATTTTTTAGTTTTATTTTGATTTTACTTATATATTTATTATTTTGTTATTTGTTTATTATTATTTTATTTTTCAGTTGTATTTATTAAATTATTCAAGAATGAAGATGGTAACGATTGAATATCAGAAATCGGAATTTATAATGATGAATATTGAAGACGCATTCAATGAGGAACAGATGGTATATGTGCCCTCCGCTTAATCAAAAATTTAAAATTCAATAAAAAGAAGAAGAGGAAACTTATCTAAAACATCGTCATTTCCCCATTGATACGTTCATAAGCCACTGAGTCTGTTACAGATTACAACACTTTTTAATCAGCGTCACCTTCCTAGAATTGACAGTTCTTTCTAGCTGTCTGGGATAGCTTATACAGGCTTAATTCTAATTTTTATCGTCTTCTTTTATAAGTAATATAATACAATAAAACAACTACAGTTAAGCTTATATGAGCATGTCAAGATTTAACCAGTGAATTCCAGGGAGATGATGCTTTAATTCATCGCTGTTAAAAAGATGGCTTCATTGCACTATTACAATTTGGATGAAGAAACCGCGATGTTAAAATGAGCATTCACTGTAGAGAAAGTATTGTTAAAATTGTCACTCAATAAATTTTAGAACTCGTTTAGGCTGAGTGGAAGCCAAGAACAGAATTCAAAAACGCCCTGTACTTATTGAATTCCGGGCAGAGAAGCCACTATTTTAGAGATCTCAATATTCAGTGATAATAAACTAATAAAGGTTTCATGAGGATGAAAATCTAAAAGACCAGATTAAAAAAAAATGAAGTTCTAAGGAGATTTTTATTGACATTTCAAACTAAAAAGTGCTTACAACTGAAAATTATAGTGGAATAAACGAATTCAGTTCACATGTGAAATTTTCCTGGTCATTTTTGGCGAGTTATTCGTAAAACAAGGGTCAATGTGGTCTTGTCTTTATTGGCAGATGCATTCGTTGTCGACGCAGTAGCCTCCTCCTATGTGCAGGTGGAACATACAGTGCGCTTTGCATGCCCAATCGCCCAATTTGCAGGCAAGATCACCACGTGCAGCTGTATTAAGCAAAAAATAAAAACAAAAATAATCAAGAAGGAAATATAAGAAATAAGTTGATTCGTGCCATAAAAAAGTATTTATTTACCTGCGTCCTTTTCATCGTCATTAGTCGCATCTTCAGCTAAATAAAAAGAAATAAAAACTGATTTAAGGAGATATTTTAATGAGTAAATTGTATACTGTCCTGCCATTAATATTCGTGCAGGGTTCCACTGGTAGTGAAAAAGGTCCTACCATGCAAAACGTCATAGAATCTGCTATGAAGTCGTACGCTGGCTTAGACGAGACAAGGAACAGAGTAGGATGGGATATGAACAAGAATATGTAGTACGATATCACATGAACAAGCATTCTGTACATGTAGTCGCAGTCAGTCAGGGAATTCCTAAGTGATCTATACAGGGTGTATCAGGTTCGATGGTCATAAAGTACCTAGCGTGATCCTTTGCATGATTACAAACTTAGAGTTCCTTATGCAAAATGTTCAAAACTCAAATGTTAAGGGTCTAAACATCACGCGAAGTTCGCTGAAAACCTGTCGAAAACGTCATTTAATCTCAACAATTGCCGCCGATTTAATTGTAATCGCCCCTTTGAATTTAATGAACTGCTTGTGCGGAAAGTTCATAAATGACGTAACGATGCAATTTAAATTTTGAGTTTTCGACATTTTCGATAAGGAACTTTAAGTTTGTAATCATGCAAAGGATCACGCTAGGTACTTTATGACCATCGAACCTGATATACCCTGTATATGGAAGATGAAAAGGATATATCTGGTAGACGACGGCTAGATAAACTACCAAAACTGAGAGAACGGAACGCTTGACTTTGAAAAGAACTGTGCACTTTTCCATTGTCTCAAGTTAACATAAACTTTCTGTGAAAATTATTGGGACTAACATCAATATTAGTACACGAAGAAGGACACCATGGCCATGCAGCTGTTCACATGCCATTAATAACTCTGTTCACATGCTGGACATAGATTGATTCGGTAGAAAAGAGTTCTATGAACGTGTGAGTCGAAGTTCTATGAACGCTATTCTGGTGGCCACTGCCGAGTGGCCACAGTTTCTACCAGTTTTATCGCCCCGATGAAGTAGGGTGGAAGCAGTTGCTTCTTTTCAGAATGGTTTGAGGACAAGTTTGTAGAAAGTTGGATTGGTCAGTCCAGGGTTTTGATTTTAACCTTATCGAACAACTTTGGCATGAATGGATCGTCGAGTAGCCTTTATGAAGATGAATATCTCCCTATAGAACAAGACCGAATTGATGGCTGCGTTAAAGACCGAATGGAGGAGCACATCAGCTGATAAAAATCTAGAGTGAAATAACACCGAATGTGACAAATGGAGGAGCACGTCACCACGAAGTTTGATCTCGTCATAAAAACGCAAGGTTTCAACATAAGTTATTAAATGATACGATAAAAACCCCTTTTTTTGCTTAAACTGACCGTGTGACAAATATATAAGTTCTTGTTTTATATACAGGGTGATTCAAAAGTTACTGTGGAAACGTGTAAACTTTGCCGGAGCTGAAGGAGGAAATCACCACTGAAGTTCAGCAAATCTCACCAGCCATATTGAGTAGAATGCTTCGCAACATGCAACTGCTTGCTAACCGATGTCGTGAGGCAGGCATTTCCAGCATCTATTGTGAGTGGATGCCACCGACCAGCCACTGCACAGTAACTTTTGAATCACTCTGTATTTCAAAAGTCACAGCTAATGCAATTAATTCACTAAATACTCCGATTAACTTACCCGAAACGATGGTCACCATCAAACAAACGAGAAGGAAAACTTTGAAGAAAGCCTTCATCTTTAATAAACTAAAAGAAAAATTATATATTTTCGACTATTAAAATAATGAATAAAGCCATTTCACTTTTTCATAAAAACGGATGCAGATAAGAGCTCAATATTTCAATTGCATAGGATAAATATGGATTGCGATTGCGATACCCGTTCTGGAATTCTCGGGGGTTTTTTTTTGTTTTTCTTTTAAGATTCCTTGTAAAGATATTGTCGCACTTCTTAAAGTCCTTGATAAAATATATCATGCCTTCAATTACTCAAAAAAATTTAACATTTAAAAAATACTTACCGACTTTTCTTTCTTAATCGTAAGCTGAAGGCAATTATTTGTGAGCTTCTGGAGAAAAGACTTCTGTTTCTCGCTGCTTATATATGGTTCATTTGGGTTTACCTTTTACGTTCAATTTTTGTCTTTCCGTATTTATCTTTGCTATCTCATACACTCATCTTCATTCATTTTTTTTTCAGTATTGAATGCATCTCTTTCTCTTTGTGAATTTCAAGGAAATAAAAAGATTAAAAAAAATTAATACTCATCCATCCAGGCGACAGATTCGCTTTTCAGAAGAGCTTCAGATGCTCACTTTTTTTTTTCTTGTCTGCAACTCAGCATTTTAAACATTGCCAGCTCTTCACAAATATTTACATTTGACTATTTAAGTTGCTGGAAATCATAAGTTTCAACCTGATCGAACGTAAATGTAACTTAAAAATGCTGGCAAAAGTTCAAAAGTGGAGTTTTGTCTTGAGGGGAGGGCAGGGGATTCTTCGTTTATACTTGGTCTGTAAATTAGTGCATTTCTTCTTGAATTAAGCACCGTAAACGTTTTAAAATAAGAGCCAAAAGACTCCATTCATCTAATGTCCAACGACGACGCCATCTCTAGGCAAAACCGCGAGTTTTCTTCAACTCACTTATACGCTAAATACTTCAAGTTTTTATTGCCGTTTTAGTTTTCTTTCTCCCACCCCCACCCCCTTTTGTGTTGTGTTATGAACTATAACTAATAATAGCTTATATTGCGTTTACAGAAACAGTGATCGAGTAGCGGCATAACGATGAGCTTTAAATTGACGGAAAGGAATGACTATTGCAGTTGTTATCAACTTTTTGAAATTAAAATAAACTTTTTATAAACTTACACAAATCAGTAATTCAGTATTTAAAATTGATTCACGCTTTTGCAGTAAAATGAAAAGGGAAATTTTCTCTCAATTCAACAAAAATATTTAAATCAAAACCGTATTTAGAAAATGTCTTAGAAATAGTAATAGTAATTGTGAAATTTTATTTTTTTTGACTTAATAAGAAATAGATGCAATATATTAGCGGCTTTCTTAAGAAATTTCAAGAGACGAGGTCTTAAATCTAATTTTTTTTTACAATTCCGGTTGTAGATGTCAGCACGGCGTTTGGACTTAAAATTCCTATGAATAGTTAATAAACCAGTGATAATTAAGGCTTTGATAATAAACTGCCTATCTTATGTAGTCTAGAAAAGAGTCGTCTATATCAAAGAGATGTTAAAGGAAGCATATGGAACGAAAATCGTCTATTTCTTTTTATAGGAATTTAAATGTATGGGAGAAGTTTTGAAAGACCGTATAAACAGAATGATGATAATGAGATTTCAATTTTCCTTGCATATAAATAAGCTTGTGAATTGCTGAGGCGCGGGTGAATCTGCTTACCATGCAAGCAGCATTTTTTTCCTGTGCCTTTATAGAAATACATCATGTAACACGCAATAATTCCGCGAAGATTGTGAACATGGACCGTTTCCACTTAAAAAAGAGTGGATAAGTTATAAGGATTTTCCCACGAATTGTAAACAAGGATATATGCTTACGTAATAAAGGCATTTTCATTTTAACATGGAGTTTCCAAGTAGCTGTGTACAGGTAACTGCTATGGCGCCGCATTTCCACTTTATTTATTTATTTATTTATTTATTTATTTATTTATTTAATTATTTCCTGGTTTTCCTTGGATAAATTTGGTAGTATATTATTAATACATCCATATTAATTTATTTATAGTTCCTAAAGTTACATATGGTGTGTTAATTTGGTTTACTCATCACACTCAAAACTTTTTACTCCTACAAAAGAAATTTCTTGCATTTTTAAATTTTCTCTCAAAAAAATATAACAAGCATGATCTCAATATGGAATTTATAAATGTGTTTACTCTTTCCAATATCATTGGTAATATTTTTCTTAATGTCCTTAAGAGGATTGTTTCTGGGGCTGTTTGGATGCCCGAGGTTCTGTCATCTATCGGGCTGTCAGTTCCTAGAAAAAGTCGTCATAAGTGTCTTACTTTAATAACTCCTAGTACGAGGACAAATATTGGTGAGATTACTCCTTCGTATAAACTTGTTACTTTGTATAATAAAAACCTTTCTCATAAAGATGTAGACATTTTTAATGACCCAACCAATTCTATTTTTAAGATTTTAAATATCTGATTTTGATTTATTTGTTCCGAAATGTAATCTTTTTCTTTTGATTCCTTCCCCCGCTTGGGTTTTACCACCTGTAGGGGCAGTTTGTATTTGCTTGTACATTCTGATCTGATTAAATTAAATTAAATAAGTACAGTCCTCAACAGGAAATAATCCACACTTGAATTTTACTCTAAGTTTTACCGTTTCAAATATTAATTTATTTTTAATAATTTAATATTACATTTAGAGTTAACATTATTAAGATTATTAAATTTAAATAATTATAATTAAAAAAAGCTATTAAAACAACACATTAGCATGAAATGTAATATTAAGTATTAAACTCGTGTGAATTATTTCCTGTTCATGACTGTACAATGAAATCTAATAGTACGAAGGGCGTTCAAATTTGACCTGGACTTTATCTTCTATCTATATATATAAAGAAGGATGTTTGTGGGTGGGTCTGTTTGTCTGTACGTTTTTTATACAAATCTACAGTTTTATTCCGATCTTGATGAAATTTCGCATACATGACCTTCAAAGCATGAGGAAGGTCACTGTCTACCTCAGATTTCGGAAAAATAATAATTATCGATAAAAAATCGATATTCATGGTTATGGCAGGGCATATTAATGAGAAATATCTCATGACCAACAATGCAAGGCAAAGTTTGTGCAACAATAGGTATCAACAATGGTATCAACACGCAATGCACCAACACAAGGCAGGGATCAACAATCAATATCTCATGACTAACAATGAAAGGAAAAGTTTGTGCAAGTGTAATTATCCCGGGCAACGCCGGGTACCTCTTCTAGTTCTTTATAAATTTCATTGTTGTAAAAATCTAAACTTTCATTGTTGGGATGGCAACTACCGCCTGTCATGCAAATGCAGCACCACTCATCCGGTTGCCATGACAACCGATTGTTTGTTTAAACAAAATGGCGGACAGCGAAGTGTCGACCAAAGTGCAACAACGAATAATCATCAAGTTTCTCCACAGCGTAGGTGTGAAAGCATCTAAAATTCATCAGAGACAGTTCACCGAGTCATGTTTGTCTCGATCATCCGTCTTTGCTCGGTGCCAAAAGTTTGAAGGAGGGCGAGAATCCACCGGCAATGAACCTCTTAAGGCAAGGCCGGCAACTGCTGTCAATAATGGCATCATCGCACGAACAAATGAGCTGATAAGGGACAACAGGCGGATTCATGGCCGAGAATAGGCTTCAATACTGAACATCAGCACTGGCAGTGTGAGACCATCATCCACGATAAGCTGAAATTCAACAAGATCTGTACCAGATGGGTCCCTAAGTAACTCTCCGAGGATCACAAAATCACCGGGATGGAAATCTGTTCCATGCTGCTGCAACGTTAAGACAGGGAAGGTGACAGCTTCCTAAGGCGTGTTGTGACCACCGACGAGACATGGATTCATCACCATACTCCTGAAAGCAAGCGTGCGAGCATGGAGTGGCGACACACGGACTCACCACGACCCAAGAAATCTAAGATAACACCGTCGGCAACGAAAGTATTCTGGGACATTAAGGGTATCATTCATGTTAATTTTCTGTAAGAACGTCGAACTATAAATGCACCCTACTACTGTGACATTTTGAGGACGCCCTTTAAGCCGGCACTAAGGAAAAAGCGACCAGGACTTCTTACCAGTGGTGTTTATTTTCTACAAGACAATGCCAGACCGCACACAGCCAAACTGACTATGGACACACTGAAGGAACTCAAATGGGACATCTTACCACATCCTCCATAACAGCTTGGATCTCTCCCCTTGCGACTATCACCTTTTTGGACGTTTGAAAGAGTTCTTGGGAGGGCAGAGATTCGGCTTCAATGAGGAAGTGAAAAAAACTGTCCTGCGTGGTTTCGACATCACCCTGAAGAATTCTACAGTACCGGTATCCAGATGCTCCCAGAACGCTGGAAAAAAATGCGTAAAGAAGCAAGGAGAGTTCTGTGAGAAATAACTGGTCTGTGTGTGCGTGTGTTCGTGTGTGTGTGTGTGTGGGTGTGTGTCTCTGTGTGTGTGTGTGTGTGTGTGGGTGTGTGTGTGTGTGTGTGTGTGTGTGTGTGTGTGTGTGTGTGAGTTTAACTTCTTAATTTTATAAAAAAAAATCCACGTGAAATTTGAACGGCCCTCGTATAATAGTAAAATATTTACCGGGTGTCCCAAAAATGAGCGACAATTTGGAAAATCAATTAACGAAAAACGGAAGGCGATAGAAATGTACGGTTTGCTGCGTTCTGCTTAGGAAACAGGGAATTTATTCGCACTAAGTTTCAAAATTATTTGCAAAGTTCGTCAACAGATACGGATGATGCTGCTATTCTCTACGCATTCCGTCCCGCCAGATCGGCATTCTATACCTCGTTCAGATACGGATGACGCCAGATATTGAAATGTTTGCACGGGCGTCTGCGAATTTTGTCCTCAGACTGCACCACGTTGTTGCTGCAAATAATGGTTATTTTGTAAATATTGTTTTATAGTTTTCCCCGTCAGCGGCGCTATCTGTTGACGAACCGTACATTTCTATCGCCTTCCGTTTTTCGTTAATTGACTTTTCAAATCGTGGCTCATTTTTGGAATGCCCGGTATGAATTTAAGTAATTTAAAAATAAATTATAAAGTAAATACAAAGTTTGTCAAAATACAGACCAACGAACCAAAGGGCCAAGAAAAGAAAACTATCCAAATGACGAAGCTCATATTGAATATGTTATAAATAAAAGATAAGAATAAGGGAAATAAATGTATAAAACTTATAAAATTTACACAATTTTTCTGCATAAAAATATTTAGACTGGAAAAGGAAAAAAAGCGTTCAATATTATCCCCTTTATAATTTCTACATTTTTTGAGGTAGAAGGTTGAATTTGGAATGTAGCTTACTATGGCCATGTCTACCTTCATTGTTAGTTTGGTTTTGAATCGGAATTACTAACTGGGATCGGAATTACGGAGGTGGGAGTCAGAGGGGACAAAAGATCTAAGTGCCAATGTACCGATTTTGACCATAGTTGAACTGGTTCGTGCGATGAACCATATTTATCGATTGGCGAAAGAATTCTTTAATAATCTTTCTACGCTTCGAGAAGATCGAGTTACAGACTGACAGACACGTTTTTGAAATAAATGAATTTCTCGTTTTTGCATAAATGTATGAATAATTTGACTGACCGCGAAGCAAAATTCAGTTCACATTTAAACGAACGCCAAAAGAAAATTCCAAAGTTCACCTTAGTAATGCTTCTGTTATAAAATATATAAAAATTTGCCATAAGCATGTGAATGCGAACAATGTTTTGCTATGATTTTCTTGGCGTTAATTTCCATAGAAGCATTGGTTAATAGATAAACATAATCTAACAGTTCACATGCCAAAGGTGTAAATAAACGAACCGTTCACATGCCAAACAATTGTATTGATATACCGGGTGGTTATAATTAAAGTTCTCCACTTCCTCAGTTCCGCTATTGCACGGATAGTGATGAAGCTTTGTGTATATGCTATGCAGAGCAAGGGGAAGAGAATTTCAACGGAAAACTTTTTAGTGCATACGGTTGCCACCAGGGAAGAAAAGTGGTGCTGTAAGAGAGACTGTTCAATATGCGCACCCTCTGCGTCGATGACATGTTGGAAGCACAGGACAGCGTGCTCAACAGTAGCACGAAGTGTCTCCCGTGAAATGGCTGCAATATGACGAATGATGTTGTCTTTCAGTTCAGGCGAGGTCCGTACGCCTCCATGATAAACACGATCCTTCAGGGTTCCCCACAGCCAGAAATCACATGGAATTAGTGTCTGGTGAACGGGCAGGCTACGCTTTTGGAAAGTGTCTTCGATGTGGGTACGAAGAAATTTCTTTACCAGGCGACCCACATGCGGTGTTGCATCATCTTGCATGAAGACTGTTGTCTGTAAACACCCGCGTTCCTGCAATGCTGGAACCACATGCCGTGTCAAGAGTTGAGTGTAACGTCCACTTTTAACAGCGCACCTGACAGGACCTGCAGGTGTCATCTCCTCAAAAATATATGGACCCAGAATGAAATCCTTGGTGAATCCACACCATGGAGTCACGTACTGGGAATGCAACGGCTGCTCCTGCACTACATAGGGATTAGGGGAACCCCTTACGCGCCAATTCTGCGTATCCACAGAATGTCTAGTATAAAATGTGCTTCATCTGTTCACAGAATGTTCCAGGGTCGAGTTTTTGGACTTGAGATTGCGGTTTAGTAAGCATCGCTCATACGTCAAAATTGCGTAAGATCAGAGCAATTACCATTGGAAGGCTTTGATATTACGTAATTTTGACGTATGAGCGATGCTTACTAAACCGCGATCTCATGTCCAAACACTCGCCCCTGGGCCATGTATCGTCGAAAGCCATATTAGCCAAAAAACGAAATGCAAAGGCTAAGCGGATCCGTAATCGGTGCACTATCTGGACCTTATACGGGTACCAGTGAAGAATGGACCGCAAAATCTTTCGCACTGTGAACCATGGAATTGATAATTCACGTGCCACCGCTCGAGCACTGGTCGCTGAGTACTGGGAAGTGGATGCTCTGTCAGCCACTGCTACTGCCACTTCGTGCACAACGTCATCCGCAATCGGACGGCGTCACACCTAACTCCCCTATCTCTTCGAATTTTTGCATTATCTTTCGTAAACCTCTCGCCGTCATGGGTCCTGTTCGCAATCCCTTCACACGCCGACATTCTCGCAGTGCTGTTGCACAATTGCTGCTGTTCTAGTAATAGAGCTTCATCAAGAGCGCACGTTCTTTCTTGCCCAAAGGCATGGTGACCTCTGCAGATTGGTTGTTCACCCGCATTGCGCTTTTGCATACGGCACTACTTTTTCCCCCTGGTGGCAAACGTATACACTAAAAAATTTCTTTTGGAATTCTCTTCCCTATGCCCTGCATAGCCTATACACAAAATTTCATCACTATCCGTTCAATAACGCGATCTGCAGCCCGCGCAGAAGTGGGGAACTTTAATTATAACCACCGGTACGTTTAGTATATACTATCTACCTGAAAGTAATCGGACACTTTTAGACGTTTTGTCGAATATCTGGAAAAATACTTGACGAATTATCCTGAAACTTCAGGGGTGTAAAGAGCATGTTACACCTCATATATTTCAGCGAAGATATTGTCCGAAGGCAAATAGGGGACCAGCAACAAAGTGAACCAAAAAAATAATGTTCGGGATCACCCTGAAAAAATGCTTGAAATGCGTTGTAGCTGTAGCAAATGATTAGGAGGCTTTCTTTCTTTATCTGTATTCATTTGTATAAGAATAGCACGTATATTCATGAAGATATAAAGGTTTCTTTAAAAATATCGAAATACTTTCGTAAGTTTTTTGTTTATAACATGCAGGGTTTTCAACCCAATGCAATGCCATTTTTAGAAAACTTGACAAACTATAGTACAGACAACACCCTGCAATTAGAATATAAAAATATTAAATATTTAATGAAATATGAGCATTTTTACTAAATAATGTTTAAATGCGCATGCGCAAACGTTACCAAAATGCCTTTTCATAATTTGTTAGCCAAATGTATAGAGCTACTCTTATAAAAAGCCCAGGCAAATATCGTAAAAATTCAGAAAGATATCGCCGATAGAATGAGTTGAATTTCAGTTGCTCTCAAAAATAAAGGACAAGGGGTTTTCTCCAAGTTTTTATTTTTGAACCGGACACCAGTATCAACTTCTTCTTATGCTGACTTAGTAATTTTATTAAGTCGCTCATGCTTTTACAATGTTATGTCCGAACAAAAAAGTCTACAACTTTCCTAACGAGTTTATTCTGAAACTTTATTTTAGATAGGAAAAAAACTTCTTCAGATAAATAACTTTTATTTCGCTCTCATGAAAAGTTAAAAAAATTTCTATAGCTGTAAATTTGGCTGGATTTTTTTTTTGACATTATGTAATGATTTGAAACAGTGATCATAGAAATAATGATATAATCATTTTAAATTAGGAGGGAAAAAAGGACATTTATTTTGAATATTCATATAGCACTTTATTTTTTTCTGCTTTATAAAAATAGATTTTAAAATTACATTTAGTCATAGTAGAATAGAAATTTTACAGAACTAATATAAGTCGGCACAATATTCTAAACTTAAAAAAAATTTAGAGATTTATTTATTTCCAAAACAATAAATAAAAAAAATAAATAAATATATAAAAGAAAATTAATCCGTCATCGCTCCATCGGATATACAGGATCATTCACTAGTATTTATTCAAATGTGAAATATGTAAATCATCTGGGCTAATACTTAGTGATTTGTCCACTCTTTCTCTATGACTTGACTGGTTTGACGTTTGACCTGTAGTCGATGCCACATTGGACATTGTCTGGCCAATCACAGAGGCCCAAGTCAGGATTGAAGTATAAATCAGAACCACATGCCATTCTGGAAGGTTTGCCGTGATAACATTGGTAGAAAGCCCTGCAGTCCTCCCAATCCGGGTAAACTCCGTTGGGGTTCTCCTGGCACAGTTCGGGCTTGGCGCATTCCACGTTCTGGGGAAAATTGCAGATACTTAGCTTGGGATCGAAGAGTGTCCCCTCGGCACACGGCTTTACGTAGTTGATTCCGTTTGCGCAGTGGAAGAACTTCGAACAGTCGTAGGGATTCGGGAAAATTCCGTTCGCCTTCTTACAAAAATCCGGATTGCCAATGTAACTGCCAGCAGAATCTAATAGAATGGGAGGGGAAAAGGAAGAAATGGTGTTCATTAAATACAATTATCACTGGCTCATTTAATCGTATGCATAGCTTTATTAAGATTCTTCTAATCGCATGTTTGGGATTTCCTCAAACTGCAAAATCTGAAGGGATAGTGCTAATCTCAAGCGAAGAAATATCCTACAGAGTGATTAACCATTCTGTTAATTTATGCTGATTTATACGTACAGTGATTATTAGATAGCGTTTAACGTGGATGTTTTTAAAGGAAACAGTATATTTAATAAATGCTCCCGTAACTGGAAGATTTGGAAACCAAGATTCGAGAAGCGATTACAATGATTGACGAGCAGTAATGCCTCTAACCGTCGACAGCATCGGGAATTAAGGAAAAGCAGTCACATTTTGTTTACAGCCAGGTCGGTTTTGCAGGCCTTGGACAAAGTGAAAGTCCTTATCCAATCGGTTTAATAGCAGTGGCTTTTGTAACTGTAGCTTCTGGGAGCTAACCTTCTCAAGCGGTTACCTAGTCAGCATAAATCTAAGTTTTTCCATATAGAAAAGCAATATTGATCATGGGAAATGAAACAGTTTCAGCGGAAATATTTGTTGATTCAAAATAGGACGTTTAGTTTGTCAGGATATTTGCAGTCTTATTAATACCATAAATCGTGCAAATGTTGCAATTCCGATGATCTAAAGCATTGAGGCGTTGTCGCTTCAGGGAAATCGCGAGTTCGATTCCTACTATGAACATAGATGTTTGTGTTTTTCCTTAGGCATGCCATAACATTATAATCATGATGAGAGTGGAAATGACCTTTGGCCATAAACCCTAACCAAACAAATAAATTCGATGTGTTTAAGAGTTTATTTGGACTATAAGTAGAAAATGGGTTCAGGAGGATTTTTTCACGCCATACATCCAGATATTAATAATTTAATAAAGTAAAATAGTCAAGAAAATTCCACGACCTGGACCCGAAGGACCCTGATTCGAGTCCAGGATGTGGAATTTTCTTAACAATTTTTCTCTATTTAATTATTTAGACTTCGGATGGTCTCACGTAAAACTTCATGTGCCACTGTTTTAAAGTAATCTACATAAATTCATTCCACCAGAGCCTATATAGAGCAGAAAAAAATTGAATTGCATCTTGAAGATGCAAAAACCAAGAAAATCTTCAAAATTATTGATAAGGTTCTTTTTTTTTCAGTTTCCGTATATTAAAACTTGTATTAAACGCTTCTTTTCGTGACAAATCATTTTGCTGGAATCCGTTAAAAGTTTGTCGGATATTATGCTGTTAATATATTTCTATATTAAATAACCGAATTTTTAATTTAAGTTCCCATAGCAAATAATTGATGAATTATTCCCAAATCTCCGTCAACTGTATCAAGAGTTTATAATGAACCTGTACAATTTAAATGTCTAACAATCACAATTGAGCCGTACCTGCATTGTACGAGATTATGGTAGTTCGAGAGAAGAAATCAAAAATGAAAGCTTAATTAGCAGTCGGATAAATAATGATTATTATTAACAAGCTTATTACATTATGATTATGTTGTTATATGTATAGTCGTTATGTGTCCATTCATTACCATAATCCTTGGCGGCTATCCCAAAGCAGAAAAGACCAAGCATGAGAAATAAGATTCCGTACATGGTGAACCTGTATTAATGAAATAAAATAAAATGAAATGTTTAAGTTTTCATAGTTCCATTTGTTACATAATTCCGTTTCATCTCAATATACTGAAAAGAATAAAACTTCAAATACCGCCAACGAAGTTGCTTCCTGTAGAAAAAATTTCATAGAATCACGCAAAAAAACAGTTTTAACTATTATATTTAGAAAGAGAAACGCAATTTTTGTGGACATTTTAAACGTGTTGAAGAATTTTTTTTCCCGTTTCTGAAGTGGAATCACGTGTTCCGTTTATAATTTCCTCGTATTTCCGACTACATTAATTCAGAAGAGAGGGGTGATGGTTTGTTCATATTACTGTAACTGCTAAAATTTAACAATTCGTCATGAATTTTTTCGCCTTCCGGTTTACATTTTAATAGATTATTGCAAAACATTTAATTCTATTAAGAAATGCGGAAGAAAATCATAGGCTTTTATGAAAATTTGTTCGTGCAGATTGTTACTCATGTGACGAATCATAGCAATGCATGTGGCTTTAGAATTTTAAGAATCTTTATGGATCCGCCCAAATTGAGACTGATATAAATCCTAGATCGTATAGCAGTAAATGTCAGAATTATAATATTACCTAATGTTTAAATTAGAGCTCCCTATTTCACGTGTACCAAAATACACGCGTACACGTGTATTTAATACGTCCGTGTATTGACCCGTGTATTTCAGTTCCACAGTACTCAAGCGTTTAAATTGTTGAATCAGATATCAGAAAGAAAAACACAATAAAAAATAATATTCAAGAAAAAAACAATACACTTACACTATGTACAATTGCTAATTATAACAATCGAATGATCACAGTAATATGTCTTATTTTCTAAAATCATAAGTTATAAAATAATTTGGTTCACTTCATTGATAAATATACTTAAAATTCTACCATGATCTCATGTAGAATTTTGTAAATTTATATTTGCATAAGAGGGATAAACCATTTAAGCTCAGTGGGGTGTTTTGTACTAACCAATTGCTGATCATATATCACACACTTCCATTAAGAGCTGAAGAAATTGAATGCCAATTCACAAAATTTCATCACTGCTCAATAAATAAAAACAACAGAATACATCTCATATTATAACTGCATAGTTTCATTTAAAAATCATTTAACAGAATGCCATTATAGCATTCAAAAGAGGGAAGAAATTATTGAGTTTCATAAAAAAAAGGCCTAGGATTGACTGCGATAAGTAAATAAACCTACAAAGGTTGAGTCAAAAGTAGTGGCCGGTCACCAGACAGGAACCACTCATTGCTAATCTTCAAAGTAGAAGTCCATCATCCAACGATCAGCCAGTTGGCGGATGCCCTCGCGAAACCACATCTCCGGTTTCTGGGCGAAAAAGTCACGCACGACGTCTTCAACCTCACTGACATTGGCGAAGCGCCATCCACGCAGGAAGTGCGCCATGGACCGGAAGAGATGGTAGTTGGAAGGTGCCAGGTCGGGGCTGTATGCTGGATGTGGCAGAACCTCGATTTTTCCAGCAGTTGACGACACACCTTCACCCGTTGTTGTGCTTGCGCGGGCGTCAGCTCGTGGGGCACAACTCGGCAACTCCTGTTGGCCTTTCCCATGGCGTGCAGATGTCGAACCACACTCGATTGTGATGTCCCGATATCCGCCGCTAGTCCACGGGTGGTGCTGCCTGAGTTGGCTTCCACTTGTTGCCGTAGGGCTGCGTCATCCACTTCTTTGGGTCTTCCGCTCCTTGGCGCATCTTCCAGGCCCATGTCTCCAGACGAAAAGTGGGAGAACCACCGTCGTGCTGTCACACCCTGACCTTCCACCCTGCAAATTTCGGCGGCTGCTGCTCGCGCACTGGTCCCCTTTTTCCAATAGTGACGGAGGAGCCCGCGTATCACCAATTCTTCTGCCATATTTCTACACTGGCTGATGCAGGTGGCACAATGTCTATGGCATTCGAATTCGTACTGACGTTTCTTTCCACTCTTTTCTCTTAATAAAATGCGATATACCCTTGTGGTAAATGGTCTTCGCCCAGAATTCGTCAAACTCTACCCCCCCCCCCTCCCGAGTCGGCCACTACTTTTGACTCAACCTCTGTATATGAAAATTCCTACAGTTCAATCAATAGTAAAAAAATAGGAAAAATCATCATATCAAATTTGCTCAAAAAAGCAATGTTTTAATGTACAAAGTTAACTTAAAACAGAAAATAATTTACAGGATAACTGTTTAAAAAAGAAATACTTTTTTATATAAAAGTTTTATTAGACTCCTGTTTTTCAGAAAACAAACATATCGTTTGCAACGTGATTTTAGCTTGAATGTCTTGAACGGACAAGTGTATAAAAATACACGGATGATGGTACCCGTCTATACGGATACACGGGTACCGTCATTCATATTTACACGTGTATTAAGAAGACGGATCCTTAAGTCAAAGGCACATGGGAGCCCGTGTACTTTTATTATCCGTCAAAATCGTAGGCTCTAGTTTAAATTAGTATCGGAGTATTTTGATACCATAATTTAGAAATTAAAAAAATCCGTAGTCTATGACTGAACGAGGGATCTTTTCGATAACTCAGACGTGAGTTCGAACCCGATCTAGAGGTTTTTTCCCCCCTTGCTTAAAATATTAATTAAATTCTGCATTAGAGAAAATTTCAGATAATCAAAATGTAAACAAATAATTATTAAAAGTTTATGACATTTTGCAACACTTAAAAATAAAAATTCCTATAAGAGTGCAAACTTGACTTTAATAGCCGTTAAATAACTTTCTTCAAATAATCATTATACACATTTACAGAATGTGAATTCTATGCAGAAACTAGCATTGAAATATCAAGTTGTGCCTTAAAAATTAAATTTTTACACAGGCGATATTGGTAAATAGCAGATTGGTAAGAGCAAGACGTCGTAATTTAACCCGAGTTTCTAGAAGATGTGATTTATTCTGTTGTTTCTGAATATTCTGAATAAGAAACAATGCGGATATCCCGAGTTAGGAAGTTTGCATTATGTGCTATTTAGTCTTATACAGGGTCGGGACACATTAATATGACCACCTGCTAGTATCCGGAATATCCACCTTTGGAGGCAAGCACAGCAGCTAGTCGACGTGGCAGAGTCAATAAATCATCGGAAGGTGGTTGCAGGTATCTGGGACCATTCGGCGATCAGTGCATCCCGTAATTCCATCATCGTGCGTGGTGGAGGGTCCAGCTTGCGGACATAGCGATCGAGATGGTCCCACAAATGTTCAATGGGCTTGAGGTCCGGGAAGTTTGGTGGCCATGGGATTAGCTTGAATTCATTCTCATGCTCCTCGAACCAGTCGTGAACAATTTTGGCAGTATGGCAGGGAGCATTGTCCTGTTGAGAGGTGCCATCACCCTGAGGAAACACTGTCGACATGAAGGGGTCTACCTGGTCTCGTGACGATCGTCAGGTAACGAACAGCATTCAGTGTACCCTCCAGCGGTATCAGTGGACCCAGATCATACCACAAAAACATCCCCCAAACAGTCACACCTCCCCCACCAGCCTGTCGTCTGCCAACGATGGTGTCGGGATGCCTGTTCTCAGATGCTTCCGAGCGAATTCTCCATCGTCCGTCCACTCTGTTCACCAGAAACCGCGACTCGTCAGAGAAAGCAACCCTTTGCCACTCGGCCGAGGTCCAATGGCGATAGTCCATTGCGAATTGGAGGCGTTTTCGGCGATGCACAGGCGTCAACATGGGTGCTGGTACCATACGCCTGCTCCGGAGCCCCAACCTCAAGAGGGATCGTTGCACTCTCTTGGTGCTGACACGCCTAGTGGCCCCACTGTTCATTTGCTGTGTCAGTTGCTCAACAGTGGCACGCCGATTGGTCTTGGCCAGGCGTCGTAACCGACGCTCGCCTCTAGGATCGATGGCCCGTGGGGCCCCACAGTTACCTCTTCGGTTGCTCGAAACTGTCTGGTTCGTCCAGTCGCAGTACACTTTCACAACGGCAGCCCTAGAGCAGTTCACAAAGGTGGCCGTTTCTGAAATGCTGCCCCCCCCCTCCCCCTTGGCCCGATAGCCAATGATCATCCCCTTTTGGAGGTCCGACAGGTCACTTGCTCTGCCCATGACGGCGACAATTGCTGTGTTAACGGATGCTACTACACGTCTGCTATTGTCAGCTTTTAATGATATGCAATGATTTTTCATCTGCATACCATGGGACGTTCCACCATGTTCGAGGAGAGGTGGTCATATTAATGTGTCCAGACCATGTATATTGATAGAGTGTAACTGACTATTAAAAAAGTTTTTAATTACACACTATTTTATACTGAAATGAATTAGGTACCAAGTGTGAGAATTTCTTAAATTTTTGTTGTTTTAATATTCAGTCTGTAAAGATCTACAAAATTAACTTGTGATAGTAAGTAATACGAGCATGTAAGTGAGAAACAATTGCAAACTACAAAATACCTACAAGTATGAATTGTAAAATTTATGACAAAAAATTGTTACGTACAGCAAAGATTTAGTTTTTAATGATCTTGCTGTATCTAATTTTCTGGATTCAGGCTGCTAGGAACATTTCAAAGTGCATTAGAATTTTTAATTGAAATAAATTAAAAATTAAAAATTTTTGGAAAATCAACATACAGGGTGATTCAAAACTCATCGCATAAACGTTTAGGGAAGGTAGTATGGGTGATTCTGAGCAAAAACGTTCCTATGAACATGGGTCCGAATTTCAACGATAACTGAGATATGAACCGACATAAAAATGTCATCACCAAGATCAACAAGTTAATAACTCAGGTTCTATAACATCTTGGAAGGTGAAATTTAGGAAAATAATAGCGGATATAAAACTGTCTAAACCGTTAAAATTTTATCAAATTCTGTCGAGTAGTATCCGAGTTCCGCAGTCAACAACGTAAGACGTGTTGGTTAGTACTCACATGGTAATAGAAAAGACTAGTCTATTACTCTTTTCTATAGTACTATAGTAATTAGTACTCTATTCTATTACTATGGTACTCACAAGTGAGCACGCGTTACGCGGTGAAAGCGTAACTGGGAAACTTCTCGTTAGAATTCGATCAAATTTTAACAGTATAGGCCTACACAGTGTATATACCCTATTATTTTCTCAAATTCTTGTGTGTAGTTAAAAACTTTTTAATATTCAGTTACGGTCTATCAATAAACAGAGTGAGTCAAAAGTCTGTTACCCCCGATAGAATTTCAAAATAAATCTGTTGCAGGGAACATGTAAGAAGTTAGTGTCACGTGTAAAATTATAGCGCAGCGGAAAACTAAGATTAAGCTAGGGAAGTAAAGACAGCATTGTAGGCATATTAAATTTATTCATGATTGATATTTACAAAAACAAAGAACACATATAAATATAAATTATAGCAGTCAACAATAGAATCTCTAAAAGGATTCCCGAGAGCATCCCCTAACACGAGGAATTGCTCTCTTCTAGGAGACTCAAACACGGTAGGATGTCCATTGATAATCAATACCAATAACTCGATATTGACAGAATAAGATGAACCGCAAACGGCGGCTTGCTAACAATGAATAAAAGAAAAATACACTTAAGCGCCGAGGAAAATTACGGCGTGATGAGCGTTCCGTGCACCAAAATGTAAAATGGATACCGGAATCGAAAAACGTAAGTATTCCTGACGTTGGCTCCTACGGGTCGCCAAGCCGAGTTAGCCAATGACCCAACTCCTTAAGATAGCAGCTATGCACTGCGTTTGGTGGGAGGCCAGCTGATGCTGGTCCTCCGAGAATCAAAGAAGGCGCCCAAATCTTCAGTAATAAATGCCTCTAAGCCCCAAGGGTCTATCAAAGTCCATCGGTCTGTCTCCTGGTCCGAGACTTCGCCTTCACAAGTTGCCGGGCGTTGTAATGAGGGACTGGTTAGGCCAACGACCACCACCAAGTTGCTCTCGCGGCGAGACGTATAACTGCCCGAGAACACTTTGCCAGAACGGAGCTACTAGTGACGCCCACGTAGTCAATTCCCCTGTCGATAGCTGGAAGTCTGTCCATGCACTCCGGACGAGCTCCTCTATCCCCGACGTTCGTTGCTACGAAGGGTGCTCGCGCCGTCCGGTCGAACTCTGCCACTTCAGCTACTGAATGAGAAGAAACCTTATTAGCCACGCTTGTGCGCACACGCTGCGACGTATCTTCCGTCGTTCTGGAGTCCGTGTCGGTACGAGGCACGCAATTCTCGGTACGAAGCTTATCGCCAGCTATCCTATCGTCCCAGAGAAAGAAAGCATCGAGCTCGAAGAAAAACTCCGTTAATGACAAGTTCAAAGTCCTCTCATTTTCATTCGGAGCTCGAGACTCAAGTCCTTCTCGGTCCGCTGACTCGTGCACTCTCCTCGACACAGATGAAGAGAAACAGATGGGAAACTCTACCACGTGATTGGAAATCACTATGTCATTTTTCAAAACTGGTTTCGTGGCGCTAGTGAGGACACAATTTTGAAAGTAATAAATAAAATAATAACGCAGTTTATGTATTAATTCTTATATAATGTTAAAACACATAAATTTGTATTCAAAAATAAAAAAATGTTTTACATAAACGAAAAATTCTTGATTTGTCACGTGATCACTCATGTGAAGCATTCATGTTTGTATTAGCTCGCCGTTGCTCGTGTCATAGTATTAGCTCCCTTCTAATACTATGCTCGTGTTAATCAGAGACCATCAATAAGAAATCTTGGTAATACAATAATAATTTCTTTGCATCTGTGATAATCCACCTTGCATCGTAGAACCGGTTTTCAAAGTTTTTAATTAACTTGAATTAAATTTTTTAAAATTCCGATGAAAAGAACGTTAAGAAACGTATTTATATGACGTCTATAACAATCCATTTGCGGGAGAATGACGTAATTATGATTAAACCGACAGTAGCGCCGCGAAACCAGGAGTGTTTTTAAGGAAAATTTCATTGGTTGACTTTCGTCACGTGATCTCAGAAAAGTTAACCTTGCGGCTATAGGGAGTTTCCCCTCTGTTTCTTATTCCTCTGTGCTCCTCGATTCCTCACCACGCCCTCTCTTTCCATAAAAACGCTCATTATCGCGCAAAATAACGTCGCTCCTATTAACAGGCTTTTTGGCCCGCCATCTATTGCCTCTTTTACGCAATGCATGCTTATTAGTAATAATGACATTATTAATAGAATTATTGCTGGCAAGATACCCTTCCATAGTCCACACCACACATGTATTCTCCTGTTCTGCTAATGTGTTGCATCTCGCAGCCATTGGGGGTTCACATTTGCCTAGGAATAAAGGTTATGTTTGGTAACTACTCCATCTCGGGAAAATTGGGCCTCGTCTGACCACAGAACATAGTTAACAAAACCAGGAGTTTCTTCAACACAACACAGAAGCCGGTTGCAAAACTCCATATGCTTATCATAATCCTATGCTTTCAGTTCTTGATGGCAGTGCACATGGAAGCGATGGAAATGTTGTGTAATTTACACAAGCAGATATGCCCTCGGCGAGAGCGGCAAGACTTGCGCCGAGGCAGCTGTAGTGCTTATTTTTAATCTTTTCGATTTGTTAAAATCAGCGTTTTGAGCTATACAACTGTACAATTAGTAATTTGTCTGAAATTTTTCTCTACCTGTAACGGTTACGAAGTTACAAATTGCAAGGTGCAAAATTCGAGGTCAAAGGTCAAATTAGACACTACCATTTACATGCACGTTTCGATCCGGATCGACTTGAGTTAATCCAAAATTGCCTCGCGTTTACATGCATCTAACTCGATCCGGATCGAGTCCGATAAGATGCCCTGTGGGTAAAGCTCTAGATTAGGAAAGTACGCCAGACTTGTCATCTGCTACAGAATCCGCCATTGTCGGCCTTATCACTTGAATTATGCTTCCTCTAAAATACGGCTGAAATGCATTTTTTTTAAATTTTCTCATTATTATCGTCTGGAAATATAATTGACAATCAATAGATTTTGTAATTATTGATTTTTTCTTTAAATTTTGTTTTCAATTAAAATTTTCTATATATAAATAATAAGGTTGAAGTTATTTATAATGTTAACTATAATGTTATTTATATATCAAGTTTTTGATTTATTTACCTCAATATAATAATCCTTAATAACTTTTAAAATGCATTTGCATGTTTAAGTTTTTTATACTTATTTTTATCAAAATATAATTTTATACATTCTTATCAAAACATAATTTTAATAGATTTTATCAAATTAATTTTTAGATTTATATCAAAAACTTCAATTTAATAGTTTATTTTAATTGTATTAAATAATAAAGATTATAAAATTACAATTATAATAATTATAAATATTTATCAAATTATAATTTAATAAAATAGAAATTGTTAAATTAAAATTTTTGATATAAATATAATATTTAATTTGATAATTATAATTTGATAAAAAAATTATTAAATTACATTTTGATAAAAATTAAATTTTGTAAAGGTTTTTATTACAGTACAACAGTATATAGATTACTCTTACGATCAATTTAAGAGTATTAACCTAACCTGTCCTTAAATTAATAATTTAAGAAAACTAGTAGAGTAACATTGACATTCCCATATTCCTGTCGTTACGAATTACACGAATGTTGACAACTTTCATTGTCAAATTCTCTTGATATCTTGAAATGCAGTTTTATTAAATTTACTCATTAAGAGTATTCTATATACTGTTAGAATGTACTAAAAACCTTTACAACTTTTTATATTTATTTATTTCTTTATTTTTATTGATGAAACATGCAAAATAATTGGCATTTCCAGAAGGCATTTTTGCCTTTTATTGGAATACCGAATTAATGCATATATACAAAATTAAAAATAAGATAAAATAAAAGGAAGTTTTTCAATTAATAAAATAACTTATTTAAACAATCGAAAATTATTTAGTTATACAAAAAAAGCAGAACTTATCAAAAACTTTGTGATATTCTAACATCAAAGATAATTTATTTTAATTTCAAAAGGAATTTGAAATGGTCATGATTTCTTTAATTTTTTAAGTTGTTGTTTATTTTAATTTATTTCTGAATCAAACGATATTGATTTTATTATTTTTTTTTTAAATGCAGTAGAAAATCTATAACAAAAAAAAAAACAACAAAAAAAAATGATACCGCATAAAAGGCAAATTAATCTAAGAAAGAGAAAATGTTGTAAACTTTTCAGTGAGAAGGGATTGCTTTCCCGCTGCTAAAATCGCCACAGAATCATCACCTTTTAGCAACACCGTAAATGCGCATGCGCTGAAGCGATGGGAAGCGTTGGGTTTTAACTAGTTTAACCGCTAGTGAAAATACTGTATTCTCGCCAATGGGTGCGTTCGGAGAATTTCTCGAGAATCAGAGAATTCTCCGGGAAACAGGAGAAAATTCGAGTATTCACGTACGTCTCGAACGCCTCGGTGAATTCTCGGTGATTCAACAAATAATCCAATATGGAGAATGTGAGTTCGGTGATCGCTTCTTTTGGAATATTATTTTCTCAAAATCATATGAATTGTCAGTTAAATGAGCAAATATGGGACACCCACAGTGAGGAAGAGGAAGAAGAAAATACTCTGCTATGTTTTGGAGTGCAAAGAAAATTCTTTCATTGAAAATTCGTTTCAAATTAATAATGAGAAATAAAATAAAATAAAACAAAACAGGTGGAATAATAGGCATATTCGGCAACTCAAATCTGACTGAGTCAGATCTGACTAGGTCATGTGACCTATGACGATTTTCTGACTTGCATCTGGGCTGATCTGAGTCGAAGTGCCGAACGCAAAATCTGAAAATCTGACTGACTTGAAGACTGAAGCGACATCGACCTGCAGAATAGACCATTAGATACACTACGTTTACATGCACGTTTCGATCCGGATCGACTTGAGTTAATCCAAAATTGCCTCGCGTTTACATGCATCTAACTCGATCCGGATCGAGTCCAATAAGATGCCCTGTGGGTAAAGCTCTAGATTAGGAAAGTACGCCCGACTTTGTCATCTGCTACAAAATCCGCCATTGTTGGCTCAGTCGACCTTATCACTTGAATTACGCTTCCTCTAAAATACGGCTGAAATTCAATTTTTTAAAATTTTCTCATTATTATCGCCTAGAAATTTAATTGACAATCAATACATTTTGTAATTATTGATTTTTACTTTAAATTTTGTTTTCAATTAAAATTTTCTATATATAAATAATAAGGTTGAGGTTATTTATAATGTTAACTATAATGTTATTTATATGTCAAGTTTTTGATTTATTTACCTCAATATAATAATCCTTAATAACTTTTAAAATGCATTTGCATGTTTAAGTTTTTTATACTTATTTTTATCAAAATATAATTTTATACATTCTTATCAAAACATAATTTTAATAGATTTTATCAAATTAATTTTTAGATTTATATCAAAAACTTCAATTTAATTGTTTATTTAATTGTATTAAATAATAAAAATTATAAAATTATAATTTAATAAAATAGAAATTGTTAAATTGAAATTTTTGATATAAATATAATATTTAATTTGATAATTATAATTTGATAAAAAAAAATATTAAATTAAATTTTGATAAAAAAAATATATATATAAAACTCCAATTTGATTGACAATTTGAAAATTTTTAATTAGGAAAAATGACATTTTGATAAAAAAGTTTACAAAAAAAAAATTTAAACATGCAATGTGTTTTAAAATTTATTCATTTATTTATATATAGATATTTATTGTGTTGAGGTATAAATCAACCAAGAACTTATTTTAGCTAAAATTTTCTATTTATTTTCTTTCAACCAAACAACAAATTTAAACTCGATCCGGATATTATTATTGGGTTGACCTCTTTCCTGAGGGTGCTTTCCTGGTTTCAAACCACCTCTTTCGACGGGATTGAACTCGATCCGGATCGGGGTTTTGAAGCCTGTTTACATGCCACTTTTTGCAGGATTGACTTGAAACTTGTCTTTCGATCCGGATCGAAAGTGTGCATGTAAACGCAGTGATAGTTCATGGAGCAACCCAACGTGGCTAATTTGAAAATAAACATGACAATTAGTAATGAATCCTCACTATCCCGAGCCCATTAAAACAGCGTTAACGACAATAAGGCTACTATCAGCTGTTGCCATTTTCGAGAGCGAAGAAGACGAAATATTTTTAATCCTATCTGAATAAAAATACAATCATTGTCCTGTAGTAGGAGGGAAAAGTTTTCGTATCGAAACGATTGCCTGTGCAGGGGTTCTCAAACTTTTATTTGTTCATAGCACACCTTAATTATGTTTATTTTTTCTTAATTTTTTTTTTCGCGGCAAGATCATGCAATTTCACAATGCATAGCTGTACCGCGGTACACCTTTTTGAAAACAGATTAAAACCCGTTTTTTCCTTATCTTTTGTTACCCTTGACCCCTGCTACAATGGACAGAAGAGAGGCTACGTCATGGATTAATTTTCTGACTTCCTCAGTCAAGAATTTTTCGACTGACCAAACGTCACGATTCTGACTGGATTTAATCTGTCACAAGTCCTTTGCCGAACACGTTTTCGGAGCAGTCAGTCAGTCAGAATCAGTTGCCGAACGCTTCGCGCCTCCGATCCAGTCAGATCTGACTCAGATCTGAGTTGCCGAATACGCCTAATAGGTTGATTTAAATGCCAAATCTAGCCGCCAGATGGCATCCGCTACGGTTTATGAATTTTGTTCTAGTTTATTTACAAAAGCTTAGTGCAGATGAAAGTTAAAGACTTGAAAGAAAAACTTCAGTTAATAGGAGCGAAAACTGACGGAAATAAACAAATATTGACTAACAGTGAGCAAATTTTATAATGAATTACGATTTACGAAAGTGACGATGCTAAATATTGGGCTAGGCTACGACATCTCATTTAACCTCACTGAATTTTTCGATCTGTAGGAAATCCATGAAACTTGAGATTTTTGTTTTTAACATTGTTGTTCGAACATTGTGGAACTGAACAATTTACATGCATGTTCTTATACAGTATTCTTAACATTGCCGAGATTTTCTCCTCATTTCGACGATAGCGTCATAGCCTCAGATTCATAAAGCGTAAGCGCTGCCATCTATACTTAAATCAACCTATTAAACACTAATCGTGCGAAACTAAAATGAAAAAAAAAATTAATTTAGCAAAATGAAGATTAAATTATGAGTGTATCTTGTTCATAAAAAAGCCTATATTGATTTCTTTTATTCAAATAAAGTATATAATTGATCTGTATCATAAACTCTCGTTCTCATACATCTTCTTAGCCTTCGTAGCCTTGACTACCCACGTGACCACATAAAAAATGGCGTTCCTTGGTCGTGTTGTAAGCATTTGTGATTTGAATAAAATTCAATTTTTTACATTTTCCATAGGTTTTTACTACTTTAAAGATTGTTATTATTATCTTTATTAATTTAACATACCTTATTAACCTGAAATTTGTAAAATATAATGATTTAAATGTTTACTGATAACCTTTCATAATTTTAATTTCATAGTCATTTCCAAATTACCTATAAAATTATTTTCTAATGATGTTTATTTTTTTCTCCTGACTCTGACAATTGGGAATACAACAATATTTAACCATAGCAATAAAAATTTGAACAACAACAATTAAAACTTTCACTTACGATACAGTCAACAAATGCCGTTAATACGTCCAGTATCCGCCATTTGCATTTTGTAAAAAAATCAGTGACGTTTAGTGGCAACCAATAACAATACAGGGGATAAAGGTCAATTGAATAATTTACTTTGTCAGGCATTTTTTAAACCTTTTTAAACAATTTGCAGTATACTATCGCCAATGATGTGAATAAAAGAACTTTTATTGACTATCGCTGTCATTTGCAACTCAATCTGGTTTTAGTTTTACTCTAAATTTAATTGGTCGTCGGCATCGTAGGTCGTTTTCACTTTTTCCACTAGTTTTTGGCGAGAGAGAAATGTGGAAAGAAATCGAGGAAAAAGTGAATTCTCGGTGGAATCCCGAACGCCGAGAATTCACTGGTGGTGGTTTCTTGAACGACAAAGTGGAAATAGTGGAAAAAATGGCTGTTCTTTTATTCACATCACTGATTCTCGCATATGGGTAAAGAGCCATAGTGCCATAACATCCTCGAAATGACAGTCTTATTTATTTATCACTCCAATACAATGTCTATGACCGATCCTCTGGATCATAATTTTTAATATATTCGCGTTATAAACAAAATAAAAATGCGAGAGCTGTGTATATCAGCTCTGGCCGAGCCATATCTTCATCTGATGTGTATATCTGATGTTAATAATGAAATGATCTTCTTCTTCCAGTGATAATGCAATTATATTAAAATGTAAACACACTTCAACCATTAAAATATTCAAAATAAAATTAATCAGAAAAGAGAGTTTTATTTAAAAAATATTAAAGATAAATTTAGAAGTTTGAATTTAAACGAATATTCTTTTTATAATTTAAAAAAAAAATCTCAAATTAAGCCCTAAATATAACATTTAAAATAGTTGATTCTCAAGCAATATAATGTCCAGTTTTAAACGTTATATTTAGGCCTTAATTTGAAAACTTTTTAAAATTATAATAAAAAAAATTAGTTTAGATTCAAAATTCTAAATTTATCAGTAGTATTTTTTTAAAATAAATCTGCCTTTTCTGATTAATTTTATTTTGTATCTTTTAATGGTTGAAGTGTGTTTACATTTTAATATATTTTATTTCAGTGTATTATCTCAAATAATGCAAGTAGGCTAGTTTTCTTTTTTTCCTCGTGTCTCTTTTCTGAAGTTTTCTTTTTTCTTCGCGTCTCTTTTCACAAGTTGTTATTAGCAGAAGCAATGGCGACTTGTGACTGTTCAGCGGTGTTGAACCACAGCATCTCGAAAGTCGACGCGATCGCGTGTGAACATACTACGTGACATGGCAATCGGGCGGTCGTTACGCAGCCTAAGAGTATCTTAATTAATAAATAAAATCTTGTAAACATTCCAAGGAGGAGCTTTAGCAGTGAAGGAGAAATACATTTATACATTTATTAAAATAATTAATCTCCCCTCCCCCTCCCCCCCGAGTAGGGTAAGGCAAGTAGCAGATCCTGAAGTCATCTAATTTTACCCCTTTATCTACACTTTTTACCTCTCCCCAAGTTTTTTAATCAAAAATTAATTTTCTCGAACGTAATATGTAGAAAATGTAAAAAAGCTCGTATTTCCTTTCCTTTCTCATCATTTCCGAACGTATGATATATCACAAGCCATATGTTGGCGTAGTTCTAAAGACCACGTGACTACTACCCCTGCAAATCCGACCCCAACGGAACACCTGAGCCTAAACTTCATAGCAATGTAGATCTTGCCTAGAGGAATCTGGATACTGAATTTCACGCCTTTACGTACCTAAATAGCACATAGATATGTTGTCCTCTCTGAATCCCACCCCCGTAATTCCGACCACAGTGTACTAATCAAAACCAAACTAAATAGTGCAGATGGACATGCTCATAGGAAGCTACATTCCGAATTTCAACCTTCTACCTCAAAAAATGTAGAAATTACACAGTTAAGACATAATAAAGCCAATAAGTAGCTCCATTCTTTCGCTACTGAATAATATAGATTATGAGCACTTGAGCAATCGTGCGTCGACAAAGCGATGTCACGTGCGCGCGCCGATGTCAGTAATGCTTAAAAGATGAATAGAAAGTAACAATGCATTCCTTCTTGATAAATCGATTGTTATATGACATGCCATTAGCTTGGTATTCTTTACACTCACTGTTTTAGCACGTGAATTCGACTTAAAGGGGTCCACGAAAAATTCTGAAAAGTGGTCATATTTCTGAAAACAGAATTTGAAAAAGTTAATCCGTTTTCAAGTTATCGTGCAAACGACGAACGGCCGGATAAACGTACAGACCAAGGGCGCATTCTTATAAGTAGCTTCTATGCTAAAGCTCCTAATAAGTACAGGGTGTCCTAAATATAACTTACTCACTTTGAGAGCTGATAACGGTTTTATTAATGAACAGATTATAATAATACTGTAACATGTTCATAGTGCCATAATACGGAAATGTAGAGTAGCCTGTAGTAAAAGAGTAGTGACAACTCGGGAATTATTTGGGCGCCATGTTGTGGCGAACTACTGAATAAATCGCCCATGAGCAGGGCAGCCTGTAGTAAAATTCTGCCACCATTTCGCCGCCACTGTTTCTGCCATTAGTTCGCCATTAATTCAGCCACTAGTTCGCCACTAATTGTGCCAGAAGTTCGCCTGTAATTCCTGCTAAAAGTTCGACACAAAATGGCGCCCACGGTGAGAGTTGTCATTACTCTTTTACTACAGGCTACTCTACGAAAATGTTTCCAATCATAAAATATGCAAATTAGTTTAAATAGCGTGGCTTCCTCGATCCGCAGACCTTAATCTCTGTGACTATTGATTATGAGGATTTCTAAAAAACAGGGTTTATCTTACCAGGCCAACAATTACTGGCCTGAAAGACTCCATCACAGCTAATGCTGCAGTCTGCCGTTTTCAATATCGTTAACCGCTTATATTTGGTGATGATAGAAGAGAAAGATAGCCATGTCCAATAGGTTATCCAATAAAATCTTTATGATTGGAAAGATTTCCGCATTATGCCAATATGAACATCAGGGCCGTACCTAGAATTTTTTTCGGGGGGGGGGGGGCCCCCGGCCCAATCCTTCTTGCGGGGGAGGGTTCCCCACGTAACACATTTAATTGATATGGTGGCCAATTTCGGTAGCCCCCTCAGCCCCCCCTCCCCCCCCCCAAAAAAATAAGGCCCTGATGAACATGTTAAAATATCATCATAATCGGTTCATTGATAAAACCGTTATCGGCTTTCAAAGTGAGTAAGTTATTTTTGGGCCATCCTGTATTTAGATTAAAATTAAAAAATTATCTTGATTACATCCATGCTGTCTAGTATCGTTGCTTAGGTTGATATAGGGAAAAGTAACATAGATTTTAATATACATGATACGGGTAAACCATTTATTAATGCCGACGCGTTTCGGTATTGCACCATCCTCACGGGCGAAACAGCTACAATTAGGTAGATGACATTACATCGAATTTATAGTGATAGAGGCGAGATTCGTCCACCAATCAGGTCATTATTATTCGATGTGCATTGACATATCCAGTTCCCATAAACGCCAGGAAAGAAGAAATAGCCACCACTTTCGATATAGCTAGGAAGAATGGTTTCTCGGATCCCCTCACCAAATCTTTACTTAAGAAGGTCGACAAATTCGCAACCAGAAGATAGAAGCGAAAAAAAGGAATATGTCATATAACCTAGGACCAAAGATTAATACTATTTCCAACGTATTCCGTGTGAATGCCTACAGAACGAAAAGCAACAGTCGTTTCGTATTAAATCTAAGGACACAGAACGCGGAAAGTGATCTATTCAAAACATGTGGTGTGTTTAAGCTGACATGACCGGATTCTGGATCATATTATAAAGGATCCACTAGACGCTTTTTCATAGAACGTTTGAAGGAGCATAGGCGCTCCTGGGTCAACAAAGATAGTAGGTCAGCCTATGCCGAACGCCTATACAACGAACGACATCGGATGCTATCGATCGAGGAATGCATGACCATTTTAAGAAGGGTAAAAAAGCAAGAAAATATCTTGTTGCAGGAAGAGATCGAAATTAGAAGACATCATCTAAAAGACCGAAAAAAAAACTTTTGAATAATCAAGTTTCTTTTGAAAGAGAGGCCGTCATAGATATCATCAACGGACTCCCAAATATTCATCATGTCGCGATCCCAAATATTCATGACGCCATATTCACTCTCTATTAGGTCGTCGGCCTATGGTTTCCACTTGTCATTCTCAACGCTTATGTAATTCCACCAATCAGGAACATGATAATGACCTGATTAGTAGATAATCTCGCCTCTGTCATCCTCGTAATGTCATCTACCTACTTATAGCTGTTTCGCCCATGAGGATGGTGCAATACCGAGACGCGTCGGCATTAATAAATGGTTTACCCGTATCGTATATTCTGAATCTGTTAATTTTCCTTAAAAAATTATTTAAATCAAGGTTTCCCAACTTTTTTGGCACGACGGGCCAGTGGCCCCGCCCATTCAAATATTGCAGGTATCGCATACAAGAAGTCGACATATTTTCATCTCAGCAACCTGCAAACCTTTTTCGGACCAGATAGTATAACAGGAGAACATTCGCGGGCTTCAATGTGACGTCACGCGGGCCATTCTGGCCGGGGGGGGGGGGGGGCGCGGTTTAGGGATTATGTGCCTATTTTGAAGGTGACAAAATAAGTTTGGATGATTAAACCAATACTTTGTGTTTTATTGAACTGAAAATACTTCCACTGGCATATAAAAAATCTTCACCTCTCTTGAGCTCTTTAGGCTTAACACTTGAATCGAGTTGCTGCCAAATTCGTGCCTTGCCTAATGTTGCAAGATCGGAAAGAGCATCGAGCTGCATTGTGTCAGAATCTCTTCAACCGAACAGAGAAGGGTGACACGCATAAAGCACACCAACGTGCTGTTTTCCTTGATTGTTCATCTACTTGACGGTGGTTTTGCCCTTTTTTTGCTCCAAACTGAAGATCTCAAAAAGAGAAGAGATTTCAATTCAAAATCAAGTTAACTCGAATATATTTTTATCTCTTTTTATACGTGCAGTATGAATGCAAACTTTTCATGTAAGTTGTTTTTGTTTTGTTTTTTTCTCATCTTATATAATGAATCTGCTAACTGTTAATGTCGACAAAACTAAACTAATGTTTTTTTTTTCAACGGATCATACCTGTTTCTCCTCCAGTTTTTTATGATAATCAACACATATCGTGTACTGGAGTATTTAAATATTTGGATTTAACACCCTCTCATGATGTGACATGGGACCATCATATTGATTCGCTTGTTTCTAAACTGAACAAGAAACAGGGAATGATCTCCCGATTAAATTACCTTCATTATCATATCCTGTTATTACCTTATTTTTCTTGGATTCATTCCGCTCTCTGCTACATGTACTGTATAGTATTTTGGGGATCTTCCACTTCTTACAATCTAATAAGACTATTAAAACTATTAAAAATGGTTCCTACGAACCCTACTAAAAATTAGTAAACCTCTTCTATTTCACATTATTTTATCAGTCGTTGGTATTCCTACAGTCTATCAGATTTATATCATCCAATTAAGTTCTTTTATTTACAAAGCCATTAATTCTCAATTATTTCTTTTTCCTTCTATTATAATTAATTTACACCAAGATATTCATGGTTATGCCACTCGTAATGCCAATCTATTGTCCGACGTAATTACCAATCCAGGTGTATTTCAATAAGCGGAATTAAGTACTGGTCCTTTTTACCTCCCGAAATTCGTTCTTTACCTATCTTTTCTGCTTTCCGCAAAGCATTAAAAATTTTTATTCTTTCTGGCATATTGTGTCAATCTACAATCAACTCCTGTAAGCCAATTAATCAACCATCTTAAATACCTTTTTATAAGTATTTCAGACATTGCCTATTCCTGTTCATATAGTCTAAGATATTATATTTTTCATATGTCTTATTCTTAGTAATCTTAATTTTATTCAATTTGTCACATTATAATTACTTTGAGTCACGTTAATTTGCTTTTTTTTTTTGTATCTTAACTAAATTACTAACTATAATTTTTTCTTCATTGTATCTACGTTGTGCCCACAGAGACCTAACTACTCGGTCATTGGCCATATTGGCTCTGCAGGGCACTGTAGTATTATCTTTAACCGAAATAAATAAATAAATAAATAAATAAATAAAACGATATTTCGTATTAGAGAAATGCTGTACACGATTAGGGAACAGCGACGATGAAGGATGCATTCCAGGAACATACGAAGATGGGCATGATGGTTCCAATGCAGCAGAAGAAAATAGTAAAGGAGGTGTGGGGATCACTGAATTAAAAAAAGATGTTTATAGACATTAAGAATATTTTTTGAAAATATTCTGCATTGTAAGACTCTCTTCTATATCTATACTTTATATTTATTCCCTAAATGTAATTTTTTGATTATGTAAAATGAAATATTTTTTTTTCAATTTTGCTTCAAAATTTATTGAAATAGATTATTTTGTCATTCAGTGGCATCTGATGAAATAGACCAATCTCTAATTTCTAATAACCATCTCTCTCTCTCTCTTAATGTGCCGTCTCCTGTCGGAGGTTGGTGGCCGATTGATGTTGGCGAACTAGGGTTAATAATGTGGTAGTTTTCCGTTGCCTTCCGCATGATCAGTAAGGGACAAATAAACATCCATTCCACAGCGGGATTCGAACCTGCGATCCAAGGATCTCGAGAACCACCGGGGCCGGCCTAACAACCATGCTTATAGTAAATAAGGTGATAACGTCAACCACTTCCCACAATATTATTTTAAGTTTAAAAGTAATATTTAATTTTTCGGTTTGGTGCCGACCATAAATATCGCGCGGGTCCAAACGTGGTCCCTACCATCTCCGGGATCTCATGTACAAAAAAAAAATATCAAAAAAATCAAAATCTTTTACCTAGCGCTAAAATTTAATGTTCCATGCAAAACTTCATAAAAGGGCTAAATTAAATTCAAGTCCGATAGGTAAAATGAAATAAGCTTTTAAGTTACGTGTATACGCTGAAATTGAGCTATTGTACTGACTGCATATTAAAGATACATGTATGATCCTATTACTTTTCATAGAGCTGTAAGCAGTGTATACTTGATGTAAAAATACTATACAAACACAAATTTGTTTTAAAAAAAAATTCATAAAAACCACGTTGAGGGGTAATCTATGAAAGAAGGAATAAAAATTCAATGATGAGCCTAAATAAAAAAGAAAGTAATTTTATTAGCTTTTCAATAAGAAGGCTTTTTTGTCAAATCTACTCATCACAAAATATTGCACTTCCCAAGACTAATTGCTTGGCAACTTCCAAGAATTAATCTTAATATATAAATTTTATAAATATAAATTTCATGTTATTTACACTTTTTTCAAAATTTATACAAGAAAACGTTCTTTTCAGAATAGAAAAAATAAAGGTAATCAACAATAAATACAAAAGGGTAAAATGTACATCTGTAATTTAGAAGCTGGAGTCGTGCATTTGTTCTATTTTCAGCTTCGTTTTCCAATGAAGCTTCTTTGGAGGTCTCCCTCTTCTTTTGGGCGAAGAAGGTGGAGAAATGTCACCTGGAGCATTCTCAGCCGTCTGTGTCTCGACATTTACTTCGAGCAAACAGTCCTCAGTGTCAGTCATGCTGCACGGAATCTCCGAGTCCTGGGTGCAGACCAAAGCGACCGCGGGTTTTGTACTTTGAATAGGAAGATGTCTGTGAATTTTCCACTTCCCTGGTTTTCGCCCTCTTTTTTTGGGAGGAGGCGGAAAAACATCGTACGAGATGCCCTCAGACGGCATCGGGTTAGCGTTTGCCTTAACTGGATAACTCTCAGTGTCAAAAATGATGGAAGGAGCACTTGAATCTATGGCGTTGATCATGGTGAGCGAGGATTTTGAATTTTGGGCATGAAGAGCATTATGCAGTTTGAATTTTCCTGGTTTACGTCCTCTTTTCTTGGGTGGAGGCGCAATTGCATTGTATGTAGTGGCTCCAGCGATCACTGGTTTGACGTCTTCTTTAACTGGACAATCCTCGGTGTCAGCCACAGTAGATGGGCACTCGCTAACGATGGTGAGTGGAGATTTGAGATTTTGAACCGGAAAATTATTATTCAGCTTAAATTGCTTTGGCTTCCGGCCTCTTTTCTTGGGCAGGGGCGGAGGACACTCGTATGCCTTGCCCTCGACTATCTGTGAGTTGACGTTTATTCCAAGTGGAGAAGTCTTAGTGGATGGAACTCCTATATCTTGAGGAACAACCATGGCGAGCGTAGCTTTTGTACTTTGAAGAGGAGTATACTTATGGAGTTTCCATTTTCCTGGCTTTCGTCCTCTTTTCTTAGGGAGAGATGGAAGAGCATTGAATGTCCCGTCGGTCGTCATTGGTTTGAAGTCTGCTTCAAGTGGAGAATTCTGAATGTCGAGCGTGGAAGAGTGTGGAGTATTTGCATGTAGAGTGCCAAAATGCGTATTAGAAGCTTCGGGACTTTGAATAGGAAAACTGCTTTTTAGCTTGGACTTCCCTGGCTTTCTGCCCCTTTTCTTGGGCGGAGGAGCAACATATGTAAACATCTCTGTGGTCTTTGGTTTGACGTCTACTTCAAGTAAGCCATTCTTGGAGTTTGTGGTTTGATTCTCAACTATGGAGGGTTGTGCTTTTGAATCTTGCGTAGGAAGAATTTTATGGGCCTTTAACTTTGAACGTCTTCTCTTGGGCAAGGATGGAGGATCGCCATTTTTCACATCCTTAGCTGCCACTGAGTTAACGTTTATTTCATATGGACAATTTTTGATATCAACCACGATGGAGGGAAGGGTTGACTCTTGGCTTCCAACTAGGGTGAGCAAAGGTTTTGAATTTGGAGTTGAAAAGTTAGAATCTTGCGCCTTTGTCTTCCCCATCTTTGGGCCCTTTTTCCCTTTCTTTGTAGCTTTTGTGTTCGTTGAAGACAACAGTCGGTGTTTCAAGACTGGAGGTTTGAGGGAGCTTGTCTTTGGTTTAGCTTTCGTTTTAGTTTTATTCTTGCACATAATATGAGATAGTCCTTCCTTCATCTGTTTCTGCAAGGTAACTGAATGTACACTGGAATAAAGGGTAGCATGACTAGAAGAGACCGAAAAGTTCGGATGTTCAGGAAACTTCGAAAGTGTGATACTATTATTAGCATAAAAGTAGTCTTCATTTGAAGTAGTCGGTGGTGGGCGTTGGTGCATTCCTGGATTGGCGGGATCATCAAAATAACCGTGAAAGGTTTCTTGCATGGACTTCCAAGAAGGCTTATCTTGAGAATAATTTGACGGAGATTTACTGGATGGCACGAACAACCCAGGAGAGGAGATTATAGGTGGATAAGGCACAAGTTGGTGAGTTCCAGGACCTTGGTTTGCATTGTTATAAAGTGCGGATGAAGTAAAACAATGAGAAGATATCGGCGACGGAGGCGGTCTGAAGTGCGTCGTTTGTTGGTGAACGGAGTTGTACCAAGGACGGAAATATCCTGTTTTATGGTTCACTGTCTGACAGATCGTCACGGTGGAATTAACGGTGTTTGTGTTTGTAATCGTAGGATAGATCGGCTGCATAGGCAACAAAGGTGTCAGAGTTGCTGACTCAGGGGGACCAGGTGATGTTGATGAGCTAGGGGGATTGGGAGTCAGTGGCACTGAACGCTGGGTAAAAGCTATGGCAGAAACCGAAGCCAATAGATCAAGTGATGACGTATCGTCCTGATTTGGCGTCGACGTTTGCTCTCCTTCGTTGAATGAACTTGTGGAGTCGTGGATGTTAGAATCAAAAAATGGGTACACTGCACTTGGAAAAAGTGACGGAGTAGCGTATGCCAAAGAGCTGTCGTGTCGGTTCCTGTAATTGTCGGGTGGTTGAGGTTGGTCGGATCCACCTCTGTTGTAATTCCATGGTGATGACGTCGATATCTGTTCCTGATAATGTCGTCTGTCCATTTTATTGCATCTAAATATAAATCTGAAAGAAAAACGTATTATAAGTGTTCAGGTTAAAGTGCGAGGATTCTTTAAGAAGTAATTAAAAGTTTACAGTAGCCAAAAAGCATATGAATTCGCCATTATTCGCTAAAGACGAATTTCTAAAAGTCCACCTTAGAAAGCCACCTTGGAGTATTTAAAAAAACAAAAATAATTCATGGATGTACAGTTGAATGGGAGAGGGGGGAAAAACGAATAATGGACACAATGAGGACGATACGTCTGTTAAGCCCAACGTTATAAAATCAAACACCGCCTTTTTCCCTTTTCAAAAATTTGCGAAAAATTTTATTTTGAACCTACTTTAGAAATAAAATTTAAAAAAAAAAACATTTTTTATTTTGGTATGTCACTTTATAGAAAAAAAAAAGAACATTATATTTGCACCGAAACGTTTAATGAACGAGATTATTAAATAAGTTAATCATCACACAACCTTTATCTTTTAATTTATTTTAAAAATATTGTACGATTAATAAAACTCTCGTGAATCAACTTTATACGGCAATAATATAAATAAATGAATTGGTGTAATAAATTGTTATAAAAAGTTTAATTACTCCAATCGTTGTGAAATACTTCTCATGAAATTCTCTTAAATTATTAAATATGTCGGGATAATTCCCAATATGTGCCAAAATTAGGTATTAAGTAAGTAAGTGCTTAATATCGCCCCCCCCCCCCTCCCATCTCATTTTTCCACACCTCTCTCTCTGTAGGAACGCCGACTACAACAACTGCTTCTTATCATAAATTATAAGTCCAGTGTATTTTTTAAGTTATATAAACAGTATATAGAGTTAAAATCTTTAATTTACCATCATATCTTATCGAGCACTAGTTCACTATGTTAATAATAATAATAACAATAAATACCCACCATCACGTATTATTTAATTTTATTTGCGAATTCCCCTTTCTTACCTTTCCTTCTTCCCTGTCAGATTGGTCACAAATCAGAGCACGTCGTCTCCCTCCCTTCCCCACCTTCAAAAATGTAACACACCAAACATGGACTCTTCCTCACAAATGATGATTAAATGCAACAGTCTATCCAACTTCACTTCTAATACGCCCCCGCCCCACCTTCAATTCAAGGTTAAATTGGCGCGTAAGTGAAGTTTCAATAAAATGTTCTAACGTAACATTTGTAAACAAAGGCAATACCTCCGTCGTCTTTTAAATTCTTTTTAAAAGTTTGTAAAGAGGTTGGTTGCGAATGTTTCTTAGTAATAGACGCTATCGTGAGTAGACGGCCATGGCGGAATCGGGTTTCGTTCTTCCGGTTCACCGCTCCTCCTACGTCAAAATGAAAGGTGCCTTCAGAAGAATTAAAGCAAGGAACGAGGAGTTGAAAGTAAGGGGAAAACTATAAAGTATGCTTAAGAAGTGATTAAAGAGATTAATTGTATCGATGATGAAACAAATGGAATCGAATAATTATCATTCAGTGTTTTTCCCGTTTGCAATATTGAATAGGCTTTGAAGCCATTGACAAGGGAAGCCTCCAAAGGCATTGACCTAGTAATTTCTCCCACCGTAAACAGTAACCTTGACTGAATAAGAGATTAGAAATTCCTGTTGAGGAAAACGTTTTAATGTAATGGCAGGGGAAAAAAATACAAACAAACAAAAAAGTTGACATTTTTAATCGTATAAAAATATTGTCATTAATTAACGTTACGTTATCTCCTGAATAACTCTTAACCTAATTTCCACATGTAAATATTGTTGTTGTTTTTTGGTTTTTTTCTTTTTTTGTTGTTTTTTTCAAAATGACTTTCAATTTAATATTTAAATTTCAATTAAGGAAACTTTTATAAAATTTTAGGAAAAAATAGATTTGACTTTAAGGCTGGGTTTACTTTAATTATATTATTTTATTCAGCATAATTTTATTAAATGTTTTTTTTGTTTTTTTTTAATTTACAAGTAAATGCTCCAATAAGATTCATAACTTGAAAATCCTATCTACAAATCAAACCGACTGGATATAAATGGTGATGAATTTTTTGTTATAATTTCATTGCCTTGTATAGTTTGTACCGTATTTCTAGTTTAGAATTGAAATCCCGATGAGAGGATATTTATTAAAATTATTTATAACAAAAGTTTTCATAAATTCCAAATATTTCTCAGAGAAAGTTAAATGACAATCGATTAGGATTACCTGTGATTGAATCATCTTCAAGTATGATAAGTAAGCACAAAAGGATAAGCAATTGATTGATCTAAAGATGATTTATAGACTATGTAAATAAATAAATAAATTAAAAATTGTTACGTACTGAATGTTATGATTCGTTCAGTTCCTCCTTCCTTTGTTGGTGCTTCGGACGTCAACAATCAAGAACGGGGCTTCAAAAGGCGAATTTTTCCGGTGGCGACAACTTTCGACACCCATGTGCTCGGGTGTCAGCCTATGATGTCATAAGGCCTATCTTCTATGCTCCTATAGAAGGGAATGAAGGAGCGGGGGAGAAGTTTTGGCTTCTTTTCACCTTGACCCTATCAGTCCCTTAAATGGTCGCACCTTATGTGACCAATGGGAAGAGAACATCAACTGTTTGTCTACAATGGGATACAATCCCCGAGGGGGTCAGATGGTGAATAGTCACCTCTCCATACTCACATTCTTGGTAAAAAGGAAATAGCGAAGAAAATGGATTTGGAGGGGGTGGGGTGTAATTAGTCTTGTTTACCCTTTTTTCAATTACAGGAATCAATTTCAAAGTTATTAGAAGATTATTATTATTATTTTCTTTTTTTATTTATTGCGATTTATTTGTAAACAAAACGATCCTTTTCTACTGCTGTAGTATCTTCATGTATTTACGGAACAAATAATTTTTCCAGTCTTGTATAATCCTCCTAACGAATGGAAAATAGATTTTTTTTTAATCATATAATTATTAATGAAGTAGTCTTTTCTTTGTTTTTTTTTTTATTTATTTATTTATTTATTTATTTATTTATTTATTTATTTATTTATTTATTTTTTAAATGCATGATATGACAACTGCGGATGCAAATCAAATAAAAAGACAAAAATTGTTATCCGCAGTAACTATTTATTTATTTATTATACAAGAGGTCATCCAAAGGAAGCCAAATAAGACCGAGGAGAAATTAGGGATAAAATGTAATTCCCTGATATTGCTTTGATAAGAATTCTTTTCCCCCTTTTATTTTCTTTCTTTCTTTTTTGTTAGCTTTTGCGTTGTTAAATAAAGAAAAAAATTAAATCTAATGAAATCCATTAATGAAAAACCGAAAACAGTTTCGAAGTGTTTTATCGCACTGGATATTTTTTTCGCTGATTTTTTATTTTAAATTACAGAATATATCTTAATTTGGAAAATTTAAAACCAGGCCTGCTTAAGATGGATTTATAACTTTTCAGAAAAACAATTATAAAAATCAAGAAAGAATAAAAAAACACCGATAATATAAAATAAAAATATCTCTCTTTAGATGCGTTCTTCGTTCATAGTCATCATATAATAAATGATAAATTCTGAACAAACGTGGTCACTTATCAATTAACCCTCTTAATCTTTTATTTTTAATTAGTGTTCTTTCAATTAAATTAAAGGATAAAAATCTTTAAATCAAGGATAGTAACTTTATAAATTGTTCCATTGCTTTTTGTGGCAAAATAATTTTAAAATTATAAATGTGTTATTACACGTATTTGCCATTTAGGGAATTTTGATTAATCAATGAACACGTCATGCACTATTGTTGTCATTTGTGAGCGTCTTACAGCTATGAAGCGGAAACCAGAAACGTTCAAGAAAACGAGAAATGCAAAAGAACCGTACGATTGTTTATAATTAAGTTTATTATAAATTTATTATAAGTTAAACTGAAAGAAATCGAAGAAAAGTAAAAAATGACAATTGACTAAAAACTAAAGCAACAGTTATTAAAATTTCAACTCTATTGATTAGAAGCGTTCAAGAAATATTTCAGAAGCAAAATGAAAAGATTCGACGAAGGGTCCGTTGTATTAGTGATGGGCGATACTTTGGTATCGAGTATTGGGTATCGAATATTTGTCAGTTTCGAATCCCAGAGTATCGAATATTTATAATACTCGATACTATTCGATACTGTCGGAATTTTCGTATTCGATACCATTCGATACCAAAAGCAGCCAATGAAGATACAAACTTGCAAAAAAAACAATATTTCAGCTCATCATCAGAGAATCTTGATCTGAATGCTGATCCACTTAAATATTGGAATGATAACAAAGCCAGCTTCCCGGAGTTATATCGTCTGCACAAAAAGTTTTTATGCATTCTTGCTCTGTCCCATCAGAGCGTCTGTTTTCTAAAGCTGGTGGAATCATGACCAAAAAATGAAATAGATTAGCGCCTAAAAGGCTAGAACAGCTAACTTTTTTGTCGCAGTTTTCACAAAATGTTCTCTTTGATCCTTGAGATATTTTGAATTAATAATTTTGTATGTTCCCGAATAAAACAGAAATGTAAATATGATGAAAATGAAAATAAACTTGCAATGGTGAAATATTCAATGCAACTTGGTGTTTTGCCACTTTTTTTGTATTGTTATGTCATTTTACCAAGTATCGAATATCGTGGTATCGAGTACCGATACAGAGAGGTATCGAATACTGGTTTCGAATAAACTCTTAATATTCGATACTGGTATCGAATATCGCCGAACTTGGTATGTTGTAGTATGATGTAATATTGAAATTGCTACAACTTCATCTTATTTTGAAGCAATATTGGTCCCAATTAGGAAAGATTTCGGGTATAATCAATGGACCAATCATAATAGTCGTGACGTCATGTTTCTCTAGGGCGAAGGAAATGACCTTCTTTGGGGGTCAAATGCTATTAGAGGAAATGCTGGTTATCTTCATTGTGTTACAGTTTAGGGACGCGGACACACATGTCAACAATCTGTAAAATGTTGTAGGACATAAATATAACCATTTAAAGTAGTCAGTGTACGGTTTATTTGCTTATTCGTTCATTTATATATTAATCAGTTGAAATTAAATTATTGGTGATAATAAACACAATAAATGAATAACTTAAAAATAAGAAATTAATCTAAACTTAGCAAACAAATTAAACTACATTAATACCTAATAATAAAGAAACGGCAAAAGATAACTCGTTAAATTTCCATGTAAGCAATCAATCAGTTCTATATTGTACAGCACAAGAAGAAATAGGCAGACAATTAACATTTTCATAAAACAATCAAAAAATTAATTAATACAACAAAAGTGTAAAGATACTCAATGATAATAATGTCAACAATGAATACCCCAATTAATTATTGGATTAAATATTTAAATTCGAGAATTGAAAAAAAATACTTTTCAACATTAATAAAATATGAAAACAGCCAAAACTGTGGACACTATGTTAACAAGGAAAGAAACCACTATTCCGCATAAATTGTGGAAATTCTTTCCTTCCTTTCTTGTTAACTTTTCAACATGTTTATTGCTTTATTCACTTCAAACTACTTTATCGAATACATGTATGCTTTTAAGTTGTTTTTTTTTATATATTTTTTTTATTACATTGCACATAATTAATGTAATTTAACAAATATGTGAAATCGTACGAGGGTAGGACAAAACCCCCCAGAGTGAAAGGCATAAAAGAGGATATAATCTCTAAATGAAGCCTTAATATTTATATCATTTTTTAATAATAATATCGAAAATTTACTGAAGTTTACTAGGTGGGGGAGTCTTTTAAAAATGTTTTCTAAGATTAATTTATTGAATAAATTCTTTTAAATCTAGTTAATTGTTCTAATTTCTTATAATTCGGAATAATGGTCTCGCGACGCAAATATAAAAATACATGTTGTTTTTCTTAACGAAATGAATGGATGCTTTATGTGGTTGAATTTCTGTCGAATTATTCACGCCATTGTTGGACCTCTTGGCTTAATCTTTTCATTATTTAAATTTAATGTCATATTAACCCAGATGCGCGACAATAATAATAATAATAATAAATAAATAATAGGATCGGTTATTAAATGTTTAGGTTATTTCTAAATGCATTATAAATTTAAATTATAACGTCAAAAAATTTTATGGGCAATTAATTCGGTAAATTAATATTAAAAAAAATAACTCCCGCCCCCTCCAAATAAGAAACAAAAAATACTTCAGTAAGTTCAGATTAAAAAAAATTAGTTATTTTTTAAATAATTCGATAAAAATTAAGGCTTCGTTTGTGGGGTATGTACACTTTTGTGCTTTTACTCTGTTTTTCCCCCTGAATTTTTAATTAATCAAAGCGTATTGAATATGTTTTATCAATCTTTTTTTGTAACATGGACGTAGTCTCCCCTCCCCAAATCAACACGGGGAAACTTTGAAGTATTGGTATTTCCTCACAAATATTTTGACATAGGTACATATATTTGACTTGGTCCCGCCCCCACTTACATAAAACTTGGCTACGATCATGTATTGTAATTATGTCCATTCTCTTATGACTATTATATAAGAGAATGGACATAATTATTTTGGACATTCCTTCAAAAATTCCGAACATTTCTATTATATCACCATATTTCTGAACACTTCATCTGCATCACCATATCTCCAAGAATTCGATTCTCCACGTTCCTGTCATCATTCATGTCTTTCTACATTAGTGTCTGTGATTTCGTCATTTCTTCAATTTCGTCAATTCTCTAAATTCATCCAATTACGTCAATTCTTCAAGTTCAATTGGTGACTTTTATTTTATTTAACTCAATATTAAAAAAAAAAAAGAGATTTACTTATTAATTCAATGATCCCTCTATCAATTGTGACCTGCTAGTCCTCTATATTTACAAAGCATATTTATCATGTTTGCTCAAGTTTTAATGAAATAACAGGAAGGCTTAGAGTATGAATGGTCTTTTCTACCTGTAATCTGTTTTTATTTTTTTGGGATTTTTTATTTAACAACAATAACAATCAAAATTTTAAAATTTAAACGGTAAAGTGTATATAAATAAAAAGTATTCTAAGTTATATCTAAATTGTTTGCTTTTCAATTTTACTCCATAATTGCTTGCACTATTAACGCACAGTCTATTTGTTCGTTAAATAAATGTGGCATATTATATATGACGAAATGATTAGAAATTAATCAAATTATAAATTTTAATGGAAGCTAGCAAATTTCTAGTATGTGTAAAGGGGAATTATCAGAAAAGAGCATCGGAATGCAAATTATTCGTTGCTATTTGGGCTGAGGGGTTCTTTACAGGATTGGTGTGGTGTATTTTTCCTCGAATTTAAACCCAATCGAATTGTTGTTGAACTGAATCACCTCTCATCTCCTCGGGCTGGGGAAAGGAAAGAAAATAAATAGAAGAAGATACAAAAGTGACAGATTAGTCAGCCACTCAGTCAGTAATTATTTGCACGTGTATAAGATCAGAAGGGAAAAAGGCACCTAGACATCTCCGAGTCGTTTTATTTTTCCCATTCCTCTGGTCGTCAAACTTCGAAAACGCCACTCAGCCCATTTCACTCTGCTGAAGAAACAAATCACTTATCCGTTTGTTAAACGGTTAGTTAGTTAGTTCCTCGACTGAACAAGAGCTAGGAATTTTGCTGCGAAAAATGAAAGAAATTCTGTTTGCTGTCCTGTGTTTGGTTGTAACGGGTAAGTTGAGGTTTTGGGTTAATTATTATTATTTTATGAATCAGTAAGAGGGAAAAAAAACCAGCTATTGAATATGAATAAGCGAAAACAGCGTACAAAGTTGCTCTTTCATTCCAAAATCTGCTCTCAATTCTTTCTGTTAATAGCAGTTATTCTTATAGCTTACTCCGCGTTTGTTAAAAATTTTTAAACAAATATCTGATAACTGAAATATTTTAATTACTCACCCGGCTTTTTTTTTCTTTTTTTGAGATTAAATATAATTTCTCTGTTTATTTTCCCACTCGTATTTATTGGGTTAATTTTTAATAAAGTTATTATAAAAGTCAGATTTGAATTACTCTAGATTTTTAAGGCCCATAAACGCCTTTTTAAAATAGTGTTACAAGGTTTTTTAAGTTAATTTCTAAATGATTACGATTTTTACGATTTATTCGATGAAAATGAAAGGGAAGTAAGGAAATAAAATTATTAGATAGAAAAAAGGAAATTAATATTATACATTCCTTTCTATATCTCTCATGCACACTATTTTTTCCTGTAGCACGCAATAGCCTCACTCCCTGTGTGTCTCTAGAATTTAATAGCAAGCAAATGATAGCTGTTGAAACTAGCCCAGCTTATTCGTGAAACGATTTTCATGATTACATATTTTTATTTTATATTCGGAGAGTCTTGTGTGGGGATTTTAAATTTTTAGTGATTTTTAGATTTAATTTTATTACACTTATTTTACAGAAAAGTACCTCTTGAGTGGAATTAAAATTCAGTGATTTAAATTAGTTGTCACATTTGTTCGAATAATAATAGAAAAAATAGCGAAAAATTGTTCGGGATTTTCTGGAATTAGTTTTTTTTTAGATACCCACTACATGGGTGTTTGTGAAAAGATTACAAATGAGCCCCAAAAATCCAGCAACATGAAGCATCTTCTTTTGATCTGAAGTTTTTAAATTTCAAACTTTTCGAAATCAGCCACTGAAAGTGCCATACAGCCAGGGACGGGTTAACCTCCGACCGAGCCCAAGACAAAAATTTGCTCTGGCCCTATTTTATTGTGTCTTGAAAACTAGAAATAGACCAAAATCTTAAATAAGTACATCGCCGGGCCTTTTGGAAGATAATTGGGCCCCTTTTGCACCCACGGGCCCAAGACAATTATATATATATATATATATTATCTAACTTAGCCTTTTCAGGACGAAAACCATTTAAAAAAGACCTAAAGTATATGTAATCGTTTGATCATTTTATCTTTATATATAAAAATTCAGGTTCAGGGTGCGTCTGTAAATGTTCTAAAAACTTTTGAACCACTTATCCGATTGAGCTCATTTTCGCGCCATATGTTCGTTAGGTTCAGAGTAAGGTTTACATGTCCCCAAAGGGAGGGGGTAAGGGTAAATATAATATATCTTGATTTATGTTTGTTTGTTTCCTCAAGAGATGGCGAAAGGGAAACGCCGTCAAAATTTCATCAAATAAACAGACCGAGCAACGCCGGGCATATCACCTAGTTTGAATATATTACTATGTTAAATTAACGCCTATAATCGATTGACTGAAATAAAACGTTTATATTCTGCCCAACGAAAGTTTGACTGGGAGTGTTGAACTTCCGATTTCAGTTGTCAGACATTGTTGCAAAGTAAAACTAACAATGTCTAACAATTGAAATGGGAAATTTAAATAAATGGACACGCCCAGTCAAACTTTCGTTGGACAGACAGTAAGAATATTGTATGGTAAGGATTCGTTATTAAAGAAACACTACAAATTATTAAGACATTGAAAAAACTTAATAAAGTTTTTTAACTTTAACAAACGAAACTGGCATGTCATGCTTTATCTCCGCAAAATTGTTTGTCAGTTTTATTCGTACCCTTCAACGTCTCAGAATGAGTTGGTGACAAGCCATTAAAATTTAAGTATTATTATTAACCTAAGATGTATAAAAATGAAGTACGTTGCTCATTTAAATTCTTTCTCTTGTTGAAGGCGACGGCTTCTTTTTGCGCCGGGATCCATGTCCGCATATGTGGGATGGCAATCCGGGCCTGTGCACGTTCGTCACCTGCAACACGAGCAGCCAGTGCACGAGCGAAGGCACCATCAAGGGAGACTGTTGCGTGACCACTTGCGGCGGACAGAACTGCTTTTTCCGTTCCTATCGCATCGCCCGATCGGCCGACGATGTCTGCCCATCTCATTTCGACCTCGGTGATCCCATCGAGTGCGAACGACACGCCTGTGCCTCTGACGACCATTGCCACGAACGGGAAGGAATCAAAGGTCACTGCTGTCCTACTTCGTGCAACGGACACGCTTGTCACTACCCAGCTCAGGTAAATAATATTTCTATCATGTTCAAACATTCTCTCCATTTGATTAGTCTGATAGTGTAAATTGCGATGCTAATAATACTTTAGAGAATTAAATCCAAATACAGTGCTTTTATATTATCGAAATCCGATGACCGCGAAAATAATTTATTGAATTTTCATTATATGTTTAATACAATGCGAGTACTTGTAATGCATTTAAAATTATTTTTCAACTAAATGATATGGTATGATAATGAACTAGATATAATGCTACAAATTTATTATCGTGACGATAAAGTGCAAGATTTAATATTATACGATAAAGTGCAATAAATAAATTTAATAAATAAATAAAACGGAAGGAAGATATTTCAGTGTTTGGCGTAGATATAATGTGGAAACACTGTATTCCACAACAATTTTATCCTGCCAAGCAAGTGATTTGCGATACTATTTTATCGCAACTATTCATCACATTCCCCGCTTAAAACCTTCCATCACATCTGTACTTTTAAAAAAAAAAGTAAAATTATCAATTAATTATTATAATATTTAACGTGTGACAGCACAAACTATTTCGTATAATTGTAATATTCAAATTATTATACATAGACTTAAAATAGATAAGGTACTATTTAATGTACAGGGTGGGCCAAAATAAAAACTCGCCACTGAAAATTTTTAAGTCCAATGGAATCGCTCACCTCTTTGTGGACCATTTCCATTGGACTTAGAAATTTTCAGTGGCGAGTTTGTTTTTTTTGCCCACCCTGTATAAAGAAAAATGGTTGACGAAATGAAATCTTAAACAATTATTTACTATGTTGGGTTACCACAAAAGGGACTTGAGAATCATGTCTTCATTTAATTTTATTTAAATTTACTTATTTTATAATGAAGAAAAATTCCCTTTTTTTTTTTTTTTTTTCATTTTGCTGACCATTTCAGAATTTGCATTCATTTTTTCCCTAACTTTTCATTAGAAAAACTGAAATGGATGAGGTGTATGTCTCATTTTTGGTCACTTCACTACAAGTACTGTTAACTGAGTGAAAAGAACTTTAAAATTGAAGTTTCGGACAGAGATTGTTCTTTGTCAAAGCACAAAAAATAATGATGATATTTATGTAATAATAATAATTCGCGGGTCTTGTCGCTCTCGAAACCAGCGATTCGCGGGTTCGACTCCCGCTGAAGGCATAAATGTTTTATTTGTCCCTTTATTACAAGTCAAGCTTGAAAGACCAAGCAAAACCTTAGCAGGCTGATCTTCTGCTAGACTAAATTTCCAGTAGATCCAATGGTTATTTAACATCCTCGACACCGAAAAGTTAAAAGAAAATAGAAAAGATAGATAGAATAATAATTCAAAAGTTTATTCCTAAAAACAGGAAAGAGGAACATCCATCAACACCAAAACCAAAAAAAGATAGAATGTTAAGGAAAATCAAAATTAATAAAATTGTTAAATTTCAAAAGTTGATTAAAAGAACAAATACTGGAGGTATGTGTTACGTTGACAAAAATTGGTTAATATTATTTTTATTATTATTTTGGATATTAAACTCTGTTTAAGTCCGGATGTCAAGTTTCAGAGGCGGACACTAAATACATATGTAGAAACCAGCCCAAGGGGCTCAAGTGAAATTATTTATCAGTGATAATTATGGACGTAGTAATTTCTTTACTATGCGAGAGGTTTTACGATTGTAGCTCTCCATAAGGTTGTCTGTATGTGTGAATTTTATATTCGATGTTGTCAGATATAATTAACATTGTGCTTTAACGAAGAGCAGTCTTTCTCTGAAAATTCAGCTTTTTATTTATTTATTTATTTATTTTTTGTTTTTATTTTGCTTACACCAGACATGAAACTTTTTCTGAGTCAAGTTTCATCATTTCTAGGTAATTGATTGATATGAATCATGAAAAATAAAATAAATAAAAAGCAAAATACCATGTCTCCTACCAAGTTTGTATGTGGTCTAGGTTTAGATCTCATTGTAGGAATTAAGATGACTTAATTTAAAAAAAGAATTATGAATATTTGGGTTACTTTAATTCATTAATGGAGCATTTACGACCGAATTTCAAGAGTGGTAGATCTTCAAGCTTCATTCGTCATAGTCGCTTTAAATCCCATTATATGCAAGGTCGTATCCATGGTAGCCCCTCCATTTGTGGAGGATCAAGAAAACTGCGGATATAATACAATGAAGGAAGACACACAACCTTCGCTTTAAAAAAAAAAAAACAAACAAACCAATTCAGTTCGCAAGATTTATCTCTTCAGAGCAGCTGAAGATCAACATATGCAAATATTAAAGATGAATTTTATGATTATGTGGCATCTTTAACACTTTTATATTTCCAATATATTTTGCACTGCTATTAAGAGGGATTAGTTTCTTTATATAATTAAGAATAATAATAAAAAAAAAGAAATGTTAAGAGTAACCACCGTAAATAATGCTCCGCACATAATGCTCCAATAATTTTCTTTTTGTATGAGAATTTATATTCCAATAAGATTGAATACCTATTTTATTAAATTATTTATATATAATCTTTCGCGCATGAGATAATCTCGACGTCACTTTGGCCTATAAGCCCCTCCTTTTACTAGGAGCCCGGTGAAAATGCAAATTCGGTCGAGATTTTAAATTACTATAGAATTTTAGATATTTAACTCGTTGTTTGTTTACACATCTTTATTGCTTCATTCATTTTATGTCGAAGTCACTTTTTATGCAGGAATCTATTATTTATTAGTTTATAACTAAATGAGATTATTTCATTTATAAATAATTTATTAAATCATTTTGTAACATTTTCTATTTTATCTGATTGCTAAGAGTTCCATTATTCAATTAAAAATTACTATAATCCTTAAATTGCTATAATAATAATTGGAAAATGGTCTTTGGAAGATTTTTTGCACGCCATTACCTCCGATATTAATTAATAAATAGAGAAAATTAGGAATACCTTTCTTTACTATTTTTCTCTATTTATTCCTTAAATTACTATTTAAGCTGATTAAAATAGGCGCAATAGGAATTGGCTAGATAAATCTCTAATTTGATATTAATTAGCACAGTGCTCCCCCCCCTACAGTCTGGTTTAATCTTCGAGCATAAAAATAGAAGAGTTTGGAGAGGAGGACACAGGGTAGAGTTCATTTCATTTTTAGGTTGAAAAGGTTTATATAACTATTTCCCCCTCCAGATTTTTAAGAGGTTTCCCTTCTCATCCACCAACAATTAAAATGACCGTCTTAAAATTTTGAAGTTATAATACAGAAAATTACAAGTAAAATATATACAAAAAAATATAAATAAATTACAGAAAAAAATATATACAAAAACAAAATACAGCTTCAGGAAAGTGTACAGTCTATCTTGCATGTAATATAGGAAGATGATTGGAGGACTGTTCATTTCGTTTTTAGGTTTAAAAGGTTGATATAACTATTTGACCCTCTAAAACGATAGTTGATATAACTATTTGACCCCTGCTAAATTTAGCTTCCCCCAAAGGATTAACAGGATTAAAAACTCAGCACACCTGAAATTTGTACAGGATTTTGGAAATCATTTCAAAAACTGAAAGGAACAAATAATTAAAGAAATTTTCTTGATGTAATATTTTTTCTTTTGTAATTAATTTAAAAAAAGTGATGATGAAAATTATTTGATTTTTATTATTTTTGATGCATTTTTGTTGTTACAATTTCACTTGTATTATTTGTATATTTTATCTGTAATTATTTTATTTTTGTATATATTTTACTAGCAGAGGACCCGGCGTTGCCCGGGATAATTACGCTTGTAGGTAAACACACATACACAAAGAAACACACACACTTTTCCCAATCGTCTGAACGCTTGTTAAGGAGCTGAAGGAAGACACGTGTACCTCCTTTGCCTCATCGCGAGAGAGACTGCTCTATCTATATCGTCTATTATATCAATTTCCTGTTCATTGTTAATAATTCTTGGAAACGAATGTTCTGCCATTGCATCATCATTTTATGTTCATTGTTATAATTCTTGGAAACGAATGTTCTGTCATTGCATCATCATTTTATGTTCGTTGTTATAATTCTTTGAATAATTTTGTGCTCATTGTTATTGGTGAATTGCGCATTGAGACCATTGTTGATGCGAACACGACGGGTCTATTGTTGCACAAACTTTGCCTTGCTTTGTTGGTCATGAGATAAATGTTGCTGGTCCGAGCGTAGTGTGAATTGTGTGTTGACACCATTGTTGCACAAACTTTGCCTTTCATTGTTGGTCATGAGATATATATTGGTTGGTCCGTGCAGAGTGTTTGTGAATTGCGTGTTGATACCTATTGTTGCACAAACTTTGCCTTGCATTGTTGGTCATGAGATATTTCTAATTAATATGCCCTTTCATAACCATGAATATCGATTTTTTCCGAAATCTGAGGTAGACAGTGATCTTCCTCATGGTTTGAAGGTCAAGTATGCAAAATTTCAGCAAGACCGGAATAAAACTGTAGATTTGCATAAGAAACAAACTCACAAACAAACAAACATCCTTCTTTGTATATATATAGGGTGAATACAAAAGTCTGAACCCCCCTTTTATTTTTTGAACCGAACAATCCCGTGGTGAACTGAATGTTGATATTTCCACCATGTAAAGCATGCAAATCAAAAAATTAACATAAATTACCATACTCGCATTCACTTTCATGCGGAAAAGCAAATAAAAGGCATGTTTCAGCACACTGGAGAATCAATGTGTGGTGTGGATGGTACAATGACACTGGTTGGACCGTATTTCACCACGTGATTGTGGGTGATTGGTTGCTCCGATTTGGATGATTTTTTTTTGTTTTGTTTGTTTTTTTATGCTGAACAAGTTTGCAATTGGGTTTTTTTCTCTATCCCTTACGGTTTTTGAGATCAATTTTGAATGTGTCCTAATTTGCATATTTGGGATGATGAAAAGTGCACCATGGGATAGGCCACCCACAACTTCCTATTCGTTGGATTCATCAAAATTGACATATCTGTTTCGGTTCAAAAAATAAAAGGGGGGTTCAGACTTTTGTATTCACCCTGTATATAGATAGAAGATTTGTAATTTTTTTTTATAACTTCAAATTCTTAAGACAGTCGTTTTAATTTTCTTATCAGCAACCTTTCAACCTAAAAATGAAAAGAACTCTACCCTCTGTCCGCCATCAATCGCCTTTTTATATATTAACCTAACCTAACTTAACCTAACCTAACCTAACCTCACCGTCAAATTACAGATTTATCTACCCAATTCCTATTTTAACGAGCTTGGGTTGATTTTTAATTGAATAATGGAACTCTTAGCAAACTAATTAATAAAAGATTCCCGCATAAAAAGTGACTTCGACTATAAAATGAATGAAGCAAATTGCTTTGTAATTGCAATAAAGATGTGTCAATTATAAACAAACAACGAGTTAAATATCTAAAATTCTTCAGTGATTTAAAATCTCGACCGAATTTGTATTTCCATCGAATTGACGTTCACCGAATTGTCGTAGACCCTTCACTGGTACCCCCCTTCCTTCCCTGAAGTAAGGTACGTTTCGTTCAACTGATTCCATTCTTACGGATGTGAGTAAACCGAAAATTAATTAAATGATACTAATATTATGTTATTCTATAAGAAGCAAAATGTTTAAAATTAAGCGTTATAAAATTTCAAGAAATCAAATGACACTTCATGCAGAATAAAAATTTCTTTTGCTTTGCTTCTGATGCGATGGACTTCTGGCAGGGCTTTTTATCCGGACGTCAACTTAAAAACCGTCCTTCGGAATTCCATCCTCATAAAAGATTGTAATGAGATTGCCATTTCCTTTCCTCCTTTCCAAACCAATAAACATCATTCTGTTTCGACGCTACAAATAACCTACATACAGGAAATTTGAGGAAAATTATGGTGGAATATAATAATAGAAATTAATTAACCCCCAAAACAAATTCATTAACTAAAATTCTAAATATATACTACGGACGAGGACATCAAACTAATAGGCTTGATACAAATAAAAGAAGGCTTATTAAATTTCCTCAATGTTTTGTGCTTTTGCCATATTGTATATCTAGTTGTCCAGTTTCTAGTTGTTTATTATTTTACAATTGTGTTGAATTAAAATTATATGCATTGTGAAATTAAAAAAATAAAACAACAACAATAAAAAATCGACATTATTTTAAAAGCACTGTATATTTGTATAAAAACTAATTTATGCTAAATAGTCAGGAACAACAATAACCATCAAAAATCTTGTACAATGTTTTTTTCTCCGGGTAAGTTTTTTTTTGTAATGAGATTTTATTTTATTCCCATTTTATATTCTTTAGTTTATTATGTGAAAAGGTTTAAACCTCAAATTGTTTTAATTGTACAATGCCAGTAGTTTTAATTCACCGCAATTGCTTTATTCGTTTTAGATGTTAAACCTCTCTTTATTATATGTTAAATATATTTAGTTAATCAATATCTCCACCGAATTCGAAATGTCTCGTCCACCGAATTTAAACCCACCTTAAACTGCGCCTTGACGTATTGACAATTGGTTAGCCTTTTTACAGATATTAATTTATTTCTAAAAATGAAAAAAGGCTGTAGCGTTCATATAAGCGAACCAAATTCAATGAATTCGACATGTACGAACTTCCCACGACGAATTTTTTTGTTTGGCTCTGATGAGGCATTTTGAAATTAAGGCACCGTCCGAGACTCTTATCAATAGGAAAAAAAATGTTAATATCTCTAAAAAAAAAAAAAAAATCTCTAAAAAGGCTTAACCATATTTTCCATGAAAATTGGTTAAGCCTTTTTAGCGATATTAATTTTTTTTCTATAATTGAATAAATGGCTGAAGCATTCATACTAGCGACCCAAAGACAATAAATTCGATTTGTACGGATTTCTCTCTGAGACTAATAAGTTTTGTAAAAAAATTTGAGACAGCGGCCTTCTCATCATGTGTTTGGTTTGGCCGCTTTTTTCAAAGACTTCATGCTTGGTCTCCGAGGCTCCTCTGATCTAAATCATTTAGATTTTAACATAATGTTTTAAGGCTGGACATCATTCTACAAAAAGCAAGATGCAAAAAACGACACCAAAAAGCATTACGGAAACAGTTTTGCATTGTTGTTGCACGTTTAACCGTTGTTGGCGCCGGCTTGAAGCATACGTCGGCACCACGGTCTATAGATATTCATGGTCATCGAGCTTCGGCCATTTTCCATTGTTTCGAGAAGCTAAGGAAAACAGATCGCGCCAGGTGCCGCATAGATCGCATCAGGGCCGACCGTGACCTGCGATAGAGGTTTTTCATTGAAACTGAAAATGAAAGTAAAGTTTCTGTCTGTCGATAGGGCGGCGCTGCAGGCGCTTTTGGGCCGATTGTACATGCAGCGCCACTTTTCAATAGAGTTCCCGCCCTATTGGGAGCTAGAAACTTTAGCTTCATTTTAACCATGGAGCTCGATGACCATTAATATCTATAGACCGTGGTCGGCACTGAAAAGTCTCCTGACCATTGTTTTCTGAGCAACAATTTTTATTTAAATCTTTACTACAGAGATATTATGAAACATATTGAAAGTGTGGTAAAAGATAGTGCTACTATACTTCGCTGTCTTACCTAGCCAATTCGTGTAATCGCCTAGCGTTTTGCTTTCAGTGTTTTGAATGAAGACTAATGAGTCCTAGTGTATTGGATAAACTCTTTTCCATTAAAATAAATTTATTTTATTACTCACAAGTTAATTCATAATTTATTATTTTGAAACATTGAAGAATCAAATGTTCATATAGATCTTTTGATACTTTTTTTCCGTCGCTTATCGGACATAGTATCCTTCCGCCATTAATTTTTTTTTTTTTTTTTTTTTAATTTCGTCAAATGATTTTTATATCTGCTGATTTTTAAACTATTTCTTCATGCGTACGAACTATAACCGCTTCACTCCTGATGTCACTCTCAACTAAATTTGAGACAGGGTATAAAGCCACCTTTTTTTTTTTTTACCTTACGGGTCATGTAAAACAGCTAGTCTACAGCGTTGACATCAATACCCGTGAACAGTTACTCCAACGAATAATTCATGCGGCGGATAATTCGCACTAATGATGCCATAGTTCGTGTTTATGATTCCATGATTCTGAAGTGTCGTGCTTGGATTCAGGCTCAAGAGGCATATTTTGAGCACTTGTTAAGTACCGAAAGGTGCTGTATGCTCTCAGTGTGGGGAAACGTGTCTGTCTGTCTGTAACTCCTCCGAGACTATGGAAGATTTTCAAAATCTTTTTTCGTTAGTCGATGAATATGGTTCATGGCACGAACCAATCACAAATATTATCTAAATCGATTCATTGGCACGTGCACAAATGGTACCTCCATTTTCCCGCCTAGCAATTTTCAATGGGAAGATATATTAAGTAATATATCAAACAAATCGTAATAACAAGATAGAAGCGGATATTAATTACTATTTTCGCCAATTGATAATATGGTTCCGGGAATAAACTATTTTGAAAATGGTTGTAATCGAAACAATGGCACGTGCTCTAATGGTACCCTTATAACACCCTCAAAAATTTTCAATGATAAGATATGGCATGTAATACATCAAACAAATTGGGATGATGTATCATGAATGAATATAATGTAAAATTAGTGATAGTCGAAATTGGTTCAAAGGTACGTGGTTTAATGGTATCATGTATGATCCATTAGAAACTTACAATGTTAACATTGGGCGGTTTAAAAATATGGTTCCGCGAATGGTTTAGTTTAACCTTTCGGTACTTGGTTATGCCATTCCTTAATGGTTTATTATTGTAATATACAAGGTGATTATAATTAAAGTCCCTTTGTAAAAATGCTATAAAAAAACAACCATGAGTCCGAATGACTTCAAATTTGGACTGAGCATTCTTGAAGAAGGGGCATTTGATATGGGATAAGAAAAAAATAGTTCCAAAATTTATCACTAGATGGCGCTGTAAGCGGCATAACGGAAGCGGATTCAGCTAGAAGTGACATTTTGAA
>JAHWFO010047825.1:5281985-5330503 GCA_023313115.1 Rhysida immarginata | reverse complement strand
TTATTATTATTATTATTATTATTATTATTATTATTATTATTATTATTATTATTGCTGACTTTTATTTCACAACCGATGCATTATAAGCTGCACCCATAAAAGTCGATGTAATTCGTGGAGCGGCGAGTGCTTCGTAAAGAAATTACTTCTTTAAACCACTTTATAGTATTTGGCCTAAAAATGTTTTTTTTGTTTTGTTTTTTTTAATATAAACGCGCATTTTTAGCATTGCAGTTTAATTTAAGAGAAAAGCAAAAAGTGTAAAAATAATAAGTATTCATGTTTGCAGAGATAATTGAGAACATTACTTGCTTCTCTCGGTATTTGCCTCTTATCTTCAAGCTATAACGCAAACGCGTGTTTTTTATACAAGAAAACAGTTTTAAGAAAGATGAAGAAAACAACGCTATTGAAAGAAACCATTTTTAGCAACTCGTCAAAAATTTAAATATTTAAATTCCAGAGCATTTTATTTCTTCCATAAACTAGCACGGAAAAATGTTTAAGCAGGAAAAAGGATGAAAGGATATTTGACAAATAGTCTGCATTTGGAATAATAAATTTAGGTAGAAATTGTTAAGCGTTCATTTATAAAATGTGAAAAATGGACGAGCTTTGATAGACCTATTGCAAACATGAAAAGATTCTCCTTGATTTCTTTGTTAGCGACGACATTGATTTCGGTTTGTGTAGAAAGAATCTTTATGAATAATACTGATCTAAGCGCTTTTTTAAATCAACTTAATTTTATCATGTTATTTTAGATAAATAAATGCTTTGATTTAATAAATTTTAGATAAATTGTAGATAAATTGATTTAATAAATGCTCGTCGGCGATGTTTTATTCTGTTTATGGGACAGTTCCTTTAAGTTTGGAAAATTAAAATTAAACGCATTACGAGTGCTGGAAGACTCGCACAGGTCGCAAATACGTATTTGGGTCGTTTCATAATTATTGGTCGATACAGTTAAGCCTAAAAGTCAAGAAAAAAAATCAGCATCCACAATACTTGACTCAGTGTCAATCTTCTCCTCTGACAGCTATGAAGAAGATTAAAAAAAATAGTTACCTGGGTTCCACCGTGACCACCGAGAGGAAAGGCCTCTGCAATGAGAACGGCATTGTTATTCGTATTTCTACCAATAATAAGCCTTAAATTTGCCCTTCTTATGATATAACAATGTATGACGTTTCAGTGCGGAGGCCTTCTCTCTCTATTGTCACGGCTCCACGCAAAGTCACCGAACAGCAGCAGATACGACATCTGAAAACTGGTATTGCTCTCCAAAGACGTGAGGTTAGCGGTCCTTTTCGCATCGCATCCTTACGGTTGATGAAAAATGGGTGGTTTATAACAACAGAAAGCGAACAAAACAACAGGTGTCACAGAAACAAGTGGCCAAACCTTCATGACGTACCACGACCACATGTAGAAAATCAACGTCTTAGGGTATGAGGTCCTTCTTATCCTGCTTATTTACCAAAATTGGCCCCATTAGATGTCCACGTTTCGCCATTTGGACCATTTCGATGCTCTGATTCATTCATTCTAGACCACTATGATGCCAGCTTCTGCCACCGCAGCATTTTTACACTGAAATCACATTAAGCACAGTAATTTGCTAGCGTGAGCGGATATTTTTTGAATAAAATGGATCTCTTCATGTGATAGTGCTGTTTTTTGAGGGTGTATATTTGTGAAGGTGTGAATACGCGCGAGTGTGTGTGGGTGTATCAGAATCGAGCAATAATTGTGAAACAGTCTGTGAGATTGTCGGAGATTGAAAACCATTTAATAGTTCGGTGATCAAAACAGTGCATTTAATTAAGAAATAGATTACTGTAATCTATAATTGGATATTGATATTTAATTTCCTGCGAAAAAGTCGCGATCTTCTCGATTGTAACAGTTTCACGATTTGGACATCACCTATGAGCATAGCTGCCAGGCAGAGAAGCTTGGAAGGGGACGCTTTGCAAATTACTTTGCACTACAAGTGCAGCTAGGCTATCTATCTTCTCGCCACATAACTAATACTGTGATAATAACCTTTTCATGTGTCCTCTGTTTTGGCTATAACCCGTTTCTCGATATGGTTAAAATTGTTGTTATTATTATAAATAATAAAATGCTAGCTTGCGAATACATGATACTAAGAATTGTTTCTTGAATTCGACTCATATTTGTTTAGGAAAGGTTTAATTAAATGAGTCCAAAGTGATCTAATAATATGAAATGTTCATTTAAAAATTATATAGACACATCTCAGTAATATTTTCAGATCAAATGCCCCTTAGTTTAGGAACTCGTTTATTATAGCGTCATCCATGTAATCAGTTGCCGCATTTCTATCTCCCTCTCCTCCTACGCAAGAATGCTTTCAAACAAAATATCAAATAGCTAATGTCATTACTGAGATGGGAGCACAGATCCCATGAAGAAAGGAATGAAATAGCAAAACCATACAAAAGGTCCTGACTATTTGATAACCGTAGGGATATCCTGTCTTGGAAGAACACTATTTATTGGAGAACCTATCGCAAACGTTAATAGCGAAGCAAGAAAATTCATGACTGTGAGTTTTTTACTGATAAAAATATAACTCTAAAGAATTGGACTTTCTCTTACTGATGATTTAATTATCTTCCACGTTGGAGACCCCAGTGGAGTTAAATTCCTGATTTCTATTGTTAAAAATTCTCTGTTCTTTCGCTCGGAATGTTAGCAAAAACACGAGGGTGTAAAGGACTCGGGAAGAGGAGAAAACGCGAGCAATCTTTTCTAAAGGCCTGCAATCTATGTTAATAAAAGTCAGTCTCTTTGTCTGACTTTCTGTCTGTGTATATTCGCGATAATCTCTGCAATCGCGAAACTAACAGGGTTGAACGAGTTTTATGAGTGCAACAAAATAAATTTAAATTTCTAAATTCAACATTAATATTATTTACAAGAATATGACAAGCCAAAAAATAACAATCATAGTTCACTCGAACACGGAACATTATTAAAATTTTAAAAAATCACACCATTTTCCTCCAAGACGGAAACGAGGCTATCCTCCTCACTGACTGCAATAAATACTGATTAGGTGTTGATTCCTCGTATTCCATTTCCTTTTAAACGAATCCTGTTTGCTATGACGATCAACAAAGCGCAAGGACAATCTTAAAAGTAGCGGGAGTCCATTTGGAGTCCGCACTTTTCACATGGTGAACTGTAGCATGTTCACGCGTTGTATCTCTACAGTATCTTTTCATCTATGCTCCTAGTGGATAAACAAAAAATGTTGCCTACAAAAGTGTCTTCGAAGATAACACTGCATATTAGCTTTTTAAGCGTATATTGATAATGTATTCACATTTTGAATTTTCAATAATTAAGCCAATTACAAAAAGGCCTTGATTTAGTTATTCAAACATTTACCTTAAAAAATCACCCCCACATTCAAACAATCCGAGCTAAATAAATTACCTTAAACTGTTGAATAGGGTTTTTAGCGGTTTTAAATGATTGGTAGCGTGTTGCGCGGATTTTATGAGTGAAACCACACGATTTTTTTTCCTTGGTAATAACCCTCGAGAAGTCATGAGTGACCTGTGGTGTATTAAACCCTGTACAAGCAGTCAAACCTGGCAAAAAAATCAAATTTAATTACTGTAAAATTTACCCTAAAGAACTTGTATATATTCATTCAATCCGAGCGATACCGGATAATTATTCTCGTATCATATAAGACCAGCAAACAATCATTTGAGTGAATTCAATTAATGCACGAACAATTAACGATGAAGAAAGTAACGACGAGGAAAACTCAATTACTTTAAAACAAGCCCCTTGAAGAGACTTCATCATGTATCATGTACTATTACTGGAAAACGGTTAACTGATGTTTTTCATTGCAGTCTAAGTGTTCTTCCCATTTGATCTTACATATCACATCCTCGTCAGAACCCTTTTTTTTTATACAACGAGTAGCTTTTTCAATTGAGGGTTAAAGAGTGAGAGATAATAACGAATGTCTTTAAAATTGCAAGACGTAGCTCTCGAAGCATGACCGAACGGACAGAAAGGATTTGCCCCGAATATGACATAGCAAAAATGTTTGCTTAATTCTTGCGCACAAAGGATACGCGCGCATCTCAAACCAGAAATTCCATTCAGAGTTTAACCTTAAATTTTCGGCTTCAAATGATGAGGGTTTCCACTTGTATAAAGGCTTGATGTTAATCAAAGTTCATTTGATACGCTATTGCTCAACAGACAATCATAGCTTGCGTGTTAATCCTAACTGCCTGAGGAGAAGATAACTACAACAAACGAACGAACATTCACGGGAATTTTTTTTTCTTCTGTTTTTTTTTTCTTCTCTCCACGCTGACACCGAATGACACGGCGACAAAATGTCTCTGTAGCTCTGTCCACTCTGTTCGGCGTTGACGACGGTGTACCTCCTCATTAAAGATTCCTCGCGCATTGGTCACGCACACCATCGGAGGAGAAGAGCCCTGCGTGGGAGGAGACGCGCGGCTCTCGTTGACTCCGCCTCTCTCGAGCGACGGGACGTTTCGCATGCGGAACTACACGTCCGTAATTACAGCGCATGCGCCGTCTCCTCCCCTTCGTCACGAAACGTTTTCCTTTCGGTAGCCGAGGAACCGTTTTAAGCCTATCTGTCAATGGATAAATAATTGCGCATCGTCATCCATCGCGCGAAGCCCACGAGCATGGAACGCTTGTCACTTTTGAACGAGATGGTAATCGATGCTGTTTAGATTCCCTCCTCCTCTCCTCCCTTCTTTTCTCCCTGCAACTTCCCCACCGAAAATGGAATTTCCATAAAATTACACGCTCCAACGACAACAAATTTGATTTTAAGAGCCGTTCGACCCTCGTCGAAAGCTTTCTTGACGACATTAAACAAAAACAAACAAACAAACTGGCCATGACCAGCCATAATTACTAAAAGGGAAACAAAGGGGAAAAAAGGGGAAAGCTCACTCACTGTTTACTCACATCTCCATATTTTAAAGCAAGTAAAATGAAAGTGGACAGTTTTGGTTCGTTCAAAAGGAGTTAAACATTTTTTTTTGAACATCAATAACCTTTTAAGGTAACAAATCTTAAGCCAGCTAGCAAAGTAGCGTGAGAAATTTTAAACTGAAGCTCTTACCTAAGTAAACACTTAAAAGTGATCATGTGGAAGGAAGAAACCTGTCCGATAAATACAGATGTCTTATATGTATTTTACGTACAGTGAATAAATTTGCATAAGTGAATAGAGTTTAAAGATTTGGTAAAGATCTCCAAATCGATCGTCACTCCTTAGAATAAAATTAAGTATTGCAAAAAAAGATCAATAAGCTATTGAATTCTAACGTAAAATATAAGAACCCTATTCAAATAATAATTGGAACTTTTCAACCAAATGAACACAGGACAGTAATATAAGTTTTAAAAATACTGGTGCTTACCTGAGAAGATGAGGAGACTTTTTCACCATGTTTCAGCTGTAACAAGGTTTTCCTTTAAAATAAAAATGCTCAACAAATCAGTCATGATCACATGAGGGTAACTGAAATGATAAAAACTAATCAAGTTTTAAGTAAACGACAGTGTTGAAATAATAATGTTCACTCGTCACATAAAAATTTAAGATAGCGTTCTCCTCAGGAATCCAGATTTCGAAAATTAATTTCCAATTTTTCATCCATTCTTCTACATTCCACTGAACATTCCATAGTGGGAAATCTTTGGGGAAGTTCATATAAATAGGGATCTGTTCGCTTAGTTTTTTTAAATTACAGATAGTTTTTAGTTCATATATGTTTGCTTATAACGTCCATACAGAGTTCTACGGGTAGTGTTCAAGATGACTACCATGAGTTCTAATACCGACTGTCTATATTTCAGGTGTGTGCCGTATCTCCTGACACGCTGGCGAAGAATTTCAATATTTCAATAAATCTTGCATACATAACGACCCTTAAATGGCCTCATAAGTAAAAATCTAATGGATCAAGGTCAGGAGAATGAGCAGGCCAGAATATGGTCCTTGACAACGAATTCATCAATGCGGAAATCGCTGAATGATAATCGTTCTAACAGCAACAGAGAAATGAGGCAATGCCCCATCACACATGAACCGCATACGGCGAATTAAGATTGGTAAATTTCTTCCAGCAAAGCATGCAAATATTCTGCATAAATTTACAGATATTCCTATCAAGGTTCAGGTCAAATAAATTGTCCGATTAAAAGTCACCAATTATTCCAGCCCCTCTGCTAATGCTAAGCTGCTGTTTTTGTGTCTTGTTTCCAAAAATACCTATAACAAGATAAGAGGTTAAAAAACCAACACCGCCTCTACTCAAAGCCTGAGCGCGAAACTTTTATACATTGTTACATCATCATACCTAGTCATAATTTGGGGCTTATTATTGATAGAAATGCGATTAAAGATTGTATTTAAAACACCATCTTGTATTTTAACAATCAGTGTTTTTTCCTTTGTTGGAAACAATGAAGGTTGGATTTTAATAGACCTATCTTGGTCAGGTGACTTTTCAGTGCCGGAGCCTGTATTTCCAACACCTCCTAAAAAGAAAGCCTATGCACTGAAAATTCATACATTGTTACATCATCATAAAAAGGCATTGTTAATCGTATTTCTACCAATAATAAGCCCTCAATTATGAACTTATTATCATCATGTAACAATGTATGAATTTTCAGTGCACAGGCTTTCTTTTTAGGTGGTGTTGTCAAAACACGCTTTTATTATGTTTTATTATAATATCTCTTCCGAGGCCAACGAGAGATAGGCCAGGGCACTCAAAAGTCACATGATCATCGGGGTCCGGCCAACAATTCATCTTTCATTGTCTCCATCTTGGATTTTAACAATCAGTATTTTTTCGATTGTTGGAAACAATGAAGGATGGATTGTTGGCCGGATCCCGATGATCATGTGACTTTTGAGTACCCTGGCCTGTCTCTCGTTGCGAAGCCGACGCGCTCTATACAAAGCACGGTCTATAGACATTCATGGTCATCGAGCTTCGGCCATTTTCCATTGTTTCGAGAAGCTAAGGAAAACAGATCGCGCCAGATGCCGCATAGATCGAACAAGGGCCGACCGTGACCTGCGATAGAAGTTTTTCATTGAAACTGAAAATGAAAGTAAAGTTTCTCTCTGTCGATAGGGCGGCGCTGCAGGCGTTTTTGGGCCGATTGTACATGCAGCGCCACTTTTCAATAGAGTTCCCGCCCTATTGGGAGCTAAAAACTTTAGCTTCATTTTAACAATGGAGCTCGATGACCATGAATATCTATAGACCGTGATACAAAACCATGGCACTACGTCACTTGGCATTGTTGAAATCCCATCGGTTTTCGTGACGTATTTTAAATATGAATTTTGTATTTTAGATAACTAAGTAAATACAGTAGAATAAAACGCATTAATGCCAAACATGGGTCATTTACTTTTTTAATAAATCATTTTACTGTAAATTTTATATATCCTTATTTTGTTCTTAAATTTATTTTTGCAAGACGTCACAAAATCCATCTGTTTGCATAATGTCACAAATCAGTGCCACGGCTTGATTAAATCGCGTCGGCTTCGCTCGTTGGCCTCGTATCTCTTCAAACCGACGTCAACAATTAGTAAAATTAATAAAGCTTAATTTTGCAACAATAAACAACGGATAAATTTAATCCTCGTCATAACGAATTATTTGTTGTGGCAATTGGACAATTCGTAGTAATGAATTAGTGCCATTAGAACACGAACCAGTGAACCGATTTGAAATTTTTTTAACATGCATTGTCATCGTTCCTGCATATGTGTATCGAATTTCAGCTCTCTACCTTGTCGGGAAGTTGGTTTAATATTGGTTACAAGATTTGACCCGGACACACAGACCTACAGAAAAGCAAGTTAAATAAAAGCGTATAATAAAAAAAAATGCTAAGCGAAACATAGCATGTTTATATGATATTTAATAATTTCTTTTAGTTCCTCTATCGCCTTCCGAAAGATTTCCCACATATTAGTTAACATTTAGAACATATTACGCGAATATGAGCAATTAAATTCGCTCTTTGTGTCAGTTCTAAATTTAAGCGCATCTGTTTACTGCTAAATTTAGCAACGAGTTTTAAGAGAGAACTGGAGCCGGACACTGTGGACGAACTTCAATAAAGATAACAGGAAACCACTGATCCACATAAAACTTTTAATCGGACGTATGCGCATTTCGGCAGCCACGCTGCCTTCTTCAGCATACACAAGGATTTTGATCAGAACAGACAAATCTGTTCAGATGACAAGGATTTACGACATCTTTTTATAGTACAAAGTCAGGGAAAAACAGCCAATAGTGAACAAGTTATTACAGCGCGAAATAAAGGAACAATCAAAAAATTTTACCAAATTTTACAAACAGCCAATTAAATCAAATTACAACACAAAATACAATAAAATTACAGGGTCACTCTGTCGTCATTGATCTGGTTGTCGCTCGTCAAGTTCGGTCTTCTCTTGGTCAATTTTGGTAGATGTATCTTTTGCGATTAACACGGAGGATCCTAGAAAACTATTGAACAGTGACGGGGGCCCAGTAGATGTAACCCACCTAAAAGACATCGGAAATCGGATACATCTACCAAAATGAAAATATAGTTAAGAATTAGAGAAACCGTTTGAAACTTGAAAACATGAATATGGGTCGACCTAAGAAAAAAAGGACAAAACGAATGAGGTTACTGGATTTTTCAGTAAGAAAAAATACTAGGACGAGATCACTTGGCTAGAGGTAACGAAGTATTTGTCAAAATTAACTTGTTAACATGAAAAATCAAAGATTAAGGGAAAGAAATTCAGTCAACTCAGACCTTAGCGACAGGCTGTAGCTAGTCAAATCACGGTGTAGGACACAAAACTTGTTTATAAAACGCGCAAGTCGTCAAAGCTTGTCATGGATGGGTTATAGAAACAGATTCCACGCTGTTAAGAACAAGATGTAAATTCAGTGGAGACCCTCAACAACTTCGACAATTCTGAACTTAAACATTATATATATTCTAGAAAATGCTTTTTTAATGCTAGAATCTAATATCCTAAGCTTTGCTCAGTTCAGTTTACTTTGCCCATGGTTAGCTACGTTCCCAATTTCAACCTTCTTCGTCAAAAAATGTATAAAATATGAATGGGGCATGAAGTCGGAGATTATAGTTGCTACTTAACTTGCAAAATGGAGTCTGGACCACTCTGTAGTGAGTGTCACTTAAATTCCATGAGGGCATCTTTCGTATGAGGTGAAACGGAATGCTTTCGGGGAAATTCGCCTCTTTCCAAATTTAATGTAGCCATGCAAATTTGAATTACTTTAAAGGCCAAGCTGAAGGGAGCTTTATTCAATAGTATATCCCCGTTATCAGTAAACTGCTTATACAAGTGCATAAGTCCATAGAATGTTTCATCAAGACAAATTCAATTTATTACCTTTTCCTAGAATACATCGAGAAATGTTTTTTGATGGGGAAAAAAAATTAATTTCTGATTGTCAAAATTTCTTTAAAAAATAAATACAGGATGAACTAAAATAATAGGAACAAGCTTCAGGGGGAGATTCCTAACAAGAAAAGTAACAAAAACGTTTATATTAACATGTCCGACAATTGCAATAATTGTATGCACGACATCATGTCTCCGTTACAAATACTGACGGTGTGTATTTTTTTTCTGTTGCAGTGTTACCTTTAAGTTATCTTCATGCAGCGGAGGTACAATGGTCTGGTATTCATGGACAAGCCTAGATGGTCTTCGCATACAAAGGAATGGTCAAGAGGCCTCACGGATCTGCCAAGAAAAATACCCCGACAGACAGCACCACCAGAATCATAAAACGTGTAACCATGATACGGCGTGTAAACTCTTACAGTGCATCCCAAGGAGGCCACTTGGAACATCTTTTGTAACGTCGACACAATGACTATCACCGTAATGTCATGTTCTATAGTAATTGCTCTATTACATTCAAACCGTCCATTTCCGGACATATGATCATATGAAATTTTTGTTCCTTTTCCAGTCAGGAATCACCTTCTGAAGTTTGTCCCTATTGTTTTAGTTCACCCTGTGTAATAAACTGTGGTTCTGTATACAATACTTCTAATTCACAATAAACGAGGCCTTTGGACAAATCAATTTTAAAATAAACGAGGTCAATGAGAATGAGCATAATTCATGAAAAACGTGTTTGGGGAGAAAACATTGGAATGTCTTTTCAAGCGATCACAATTGTACTTATTTTGTACACATTTGATGTTGTGACGAAATGAAGAAAAATGATTTATCAAAATATTTTTAAAATAATAAACTGAAGTTTTTTCACGCAAACACTGAATTCAAGGCTTCGCTTTATCTTATTATTTGAAAGTACATAAATAATTGCTATGGAAAATTTAACGGTAAATATCAAGTTTTTCATCTAACGAAGCGCCTATTTTTTCTTTGGAACTTTCAATGTTCAACCTTTTTCTGAACATTTCATTACAATTTTACGTTTGGATTAGATAAGAGAAAGGAACTTCATAAATAAACTCCATAAAAGATTTGAGATTAAACGTTTCTTTCTCCTACCGGAAAATTCTCTTGTTGAGAGCTCGCACCTTTTTTTCCCAATGAATTTGATCGAATTCAAAGTGGCTCAATTTCCCTTTTATTAGTAATCAAAATTGATTGTCGAACACTTATTGTAAGACAGAAAAATCCACGTACAAAGGCACAGAACAGATGGAGCCAAGTGCAGAGTTAAACATGAATCGTCTGAAGCGTCCCGTTTTAGAGAGTGGGGGTGTGTGTTATAGAAAGAAAACCTCCTCCCCTTTGCATGTTTCTTACTCAGCAGATGGTGAATAGTGACAGGACGGGGAGAGAATGGAAATAACGTTAAAGAATTGAGGGGAGGGGTTAAAAAGAGGGAATGGCCGTGGAGAAAAGGGACGCATAATAAGTATTGTACGTGTTTTCAATTGCTAGTGCAGCCATCGATGAATAAAAGGAGGGAGAGAAAGAACTCGGAGTGTTACAGCAAACCCGCGCACACACTCTCACCCTAACCTCTCGGTCTGTGACCCCCGACTGTTTCATTGTTCTTGTAACGAAAGTAAGGAGACAATCAACAGATACCCCTCGGGGACATCTGGGGACCAACAGCGGAGCCAGTGCAGCGTGCCAGCTAGTTCAATGCTGTACGAAGCGATAAAAAAAAGAAACCTGTTTCAAAACAACCTGCATTACTCGACGACAGTACCTGTTCGAATGAATATATTTGATCGACGAATGAATACAAACATGTAGAATATAAACTGACGAAGGGTGATTCACAGTTTTATTCTTGTCATCAGGGAACGCTATCGACACTCACGTTTATTTTTGAACAAGGAATGATGCCAACTCTGCATTAAAATTCCCAAATGATACCATTCGTACATTATTTCTGAGTTTATTGTATTTGAGAGAGAGACGGGGATCTTTTTTTTTTTTCTCCTTTGCTCAATCCTCGTGTGAATGGCGTCGTCAGGTGTGGGTGGCTGAAGCATCTTCGTCGCCGACGCACGCTCCGTGTAAACCGCTTAGACGGGCGTTGGGAGGCCGCGATCAGAACTCTTTCGTGTCACCGCTGTGAAATTAGTTTGGAATTGATTTTCTGAAGTAGCATTGTTTTATCACTCTATTTTAACGCTTTTGTCGCCACTTTTTCAGTTTTCTACACTTACCATGATTAGAATTTTGCTTTGAATATTTCATGTCTATAGCAAACAAAGATTTAGGCGCGTGCCTACTTAATGATATGACATGATAGATTCATAAAAAGATTCTTATTTTAAAGAAACTTTCAAATTGATTTACTTAAAACTCTCTAAAACGTAACAAAAAAAACAAAAAAAAAACAGCAGTTTTATACGATGTCATTAATCAAAGTTCAAATGTAAATAATCTAGAAATATATTTTCTACATTTCAATTCGTTATGTTAGTTACCTTGAAAACATTCAAAATATTATTACTTTTGCATTAAAAATTAATACGCTCTACACGGCTTAACTCAGAATTTATGCGTTATAAATCCTAAAATGAAGGTTATCCTTTGAGTGTCTTTCTTCCAGAAAAATTCAGTTTATAATGGTTTTTGGTTTGAAAAATCGCCGTCTATAATGTAAACACTTGCAGGAAATTGAGAGAAAAAAAAACTGGAATCTATTTATTATTTGCGGGTGCTAGACATAACAGTTAAAGTTCCTTGTAGCAATAAGCGAGGCTAGAAAATGAAAAAAAGAAAAAGAAAAAAAATGAACGGCTTTAAATCACTTAAGAGAGAGAGAGAGAGAGAGAGAGAGAATACTTAGTTTCCTTTTTTTTGTTTTGTTTTTGTTTTTTGTTTGTTTTTTTTTTGTTTGGGATTGAAACCGCGATTTCTAAACTGGAAAAAAAATTTACGGTCAAAAAGAGTAAATTTATTTTGAATTTATACCTCAATTTAATGAAGATTTCTCTAAAAATGTTTGCCAAAATAAATATTTACATTTCGGGATTCTTTGAAGTTCGAAATTTAATTTTTTTTATTTATAAAAAGTGTGCTTTGTGTTTTGCATTCGTGTATATGTGTTGGTGTCTTTCATTGTAAGCTGAAAGAGTGAAAATCCTTCTTCTGCTGCCTTTGATTCCATTTCACCACTCTTCCTCCTTTGGTTTTTCTTCTCGCTGGCGTTCTTTGCTTTGGCGCGTGAAATTCAATCAACTTCCGATTGCAACAAAGTGGATTTACACTTATCCCCCAGAAACGAGGGTCTTGTCGACAACCCCTCCGCCGGAGCGCGGCGCATGCCAATGAGGGTTTTCCGGTAAGCCGCACGATTATCAAATCAGCGCCGATTGAGCTGCTCCGCGTTTCGCCGACGGAAGGGGAAGAAGAAGAAGAAACAGCATCAGCAGCAGCGGCAAATGTCTTCCTTCGGTCGTGGGGGTCGTCTTTAAAAAGCTACCACGGAGCCCCTAATTGGAGGAGAGGATATTTAATTAGAATTTTAATGAGTCTTTTATCCTTGCTCCTCGTCTTAAGTTCTGATTTTAAGTACTTTCCGTTTTTCCTCCTCCTTTCGTTTGAGGCCAAGATGTTCTTTCGTTCATGAGCCGCTCTCGGGCTCATGAAACGTCGTTCATTAGAGAGGTCGCTGGTTCAAGTCTAGATAAAAGTTTTCAGAGGAGGAAAAAGAAATAGGAGAAGCCTATATTTTTCAGAAAGAAGAATTAAACCCAGTACATTATTCACACTCACTCGAAACGACCCGACAGGAGGAAGTGACTGCAACAGGATTAATACAGACGACCAATTATTTCGTTAACGTATTAACCATCTTAAATTTCGGGTAAAAGCCAGAATGCTATTTTGAAAATAAGAATCAACACTTTTGGGTCCGAGAGCATCAAAAATACGGTGGGAAGAATTTTATATTTTATTTTTTTAAAAGAATGAATTTATTTCATTTTTAAAAAAATTTAAGTCTCTCTCTCTCTCTTTTCTATTCCTCTTTTACCTTTTCGGTGTCGAGGATGTTAAATAAGCATTGGATCTATTGGAAATTTAGTCTACTGAGGCTTTGCTTGGTCTTCCAGGCTTGTTAGTAAAGGGACTCGACGGGATTCGACCATCAAATTCACTCGCAACAAAAACCGCATAGATTTTTATTCATATAAAAGAAAAGAGAAATATTTCCTACTAGTTCGCAGTTTCTTTTTTTTTTTGATTTTTTATATATGATAAATATGATAAATTTTATTATGAACTTATCACTATGAAAGATTTATTGTAACGGTCTGTAAAATGTAATTTTAATCGCACTGCTATATGAAGAAGACTACTAGAAAGAGGAGTAAATTGCCAATTACTGCTTTACACTCACTGAATTATATTATAACGGCAAGTTCTATTTAATTTCCATGGTCCGACAGATCCGTTGTATTTTAGGAGGAATCTCTAAAAACTCCTGGAGACGTTTAAAAGAGCATTTCATTCAAAATAATTTATTTGTTGGACTTTAGAAACATTAAAGACACCCTAGGCTAGTATTCTTATTTACGCAAGACTTGTGAATTGTCCACTTAATTCGAGCTCACCGTTCCAGAAGCCAAATCCGATATTTTCCCACGAACATCACGCCAAACGGCAAACGTAATGAAGCTTATAGTTCAGCTGAATAATAAGAAAAAAGAATCGATTATTATTCGAATAAATTATAGCTCTGAGATTGCGATAACAGTGGGATCTTGTATATTTCTCATATGAATGACAAAAGGAATCTGTGATGTATGTAATGTGAACCAAGAATCCGAGCGAGGCGTGCCAAAGTGGATTAAAGTGGTCCGGAGCATGACTAAAACACACACACACACACACACACACACACACACACACGCACGCACGCACACACACACACACAAGCACACACACACGCACGCACACACACACACACACTCCCTCACATGCAGTGTAAGGCAGAAAATGATGGATGAGAACGACGGCCACCGGAATATGTAGGTTTGGGTTTTCCGTCCAGGAGTTTGGGGAATTCAACGCCATCCCTGCGCCGTTTGGGTTCCTGTTCATGTATCGAAGATCAGATTTGTTCCACTCCCGAGTTTGCTCCACTTTAGTTCATGGCTGTTCCCACGCCGTCAATTCCCCCGGCTGTTGTTTCTCATTCTCTCCATCTTTCACAACCTTCAACGAATTACGCAGTGCTCCTCTCTTTCTCAGTTTTCGTTCTGGTCACGTGACCGGGCGCTTCATCTAATTTACGCGTGTGCTGTGATTGAAACTCCACCGAGCGGGGACAATCCCATTACTAGTATTTAACGGAATGCTATGCTCTCATCCCCCCCCCCCCCCCACCCGACTCTCACCCAACCCCTGCTTCAGCTCACCATGATCTGAAAAGACAATTTCAGTCGGCTTCTATCTACCCTCCGTTCATGGATTCCCTCTCTCTCTCTCTCTCTGCCTCAACGCCCCTCTTCGTCTCTCGAGCAAAATCTCAACACACTCTCGAGGAAAATCCCTAGTTAATCCAGTCTCACTCTCTTATTGAATTTCATTTTCCCATTTATTTTTTTGCTTTGCCCCCGCTTCTTTCGCTATCCCCTCAACACTCCTTACTGTATTTCGTCTTTCTTTGGTTGATTATGAAATTGTTTTTCTCTTGAATCATAAAAATTTCAAAAGGATATTCGACCCTGCAATAGAATTGCTTTAATGGAGCGTTTTACTCGAGTATCGATTCAATTCTTTCGCCATAACAAGTTCCCTCCCCCGCCGTGTAATCATCACAAAATGAGATTCTTCGACTCGTACATCATTCTCCTCAGTCCTTCCTTCCGAATCATCGCTGCCAGTTTTGTGCATTGAGTGGCAATTTTCAATCACTCTAGCACAACATTAGCCACATTAGTTTATAAATTGTCTACAAAATTGATCCATTAAAGTGCCATTTTGCTATTCTGCACATTTAAATAAAACCTTTTCTTTAATCTTGATAATGTGAATGAAATGTTTTAACGCGAATATGGTAAATAAAGAAAGTAATCGCTCAAATAACTTACATTCACTGGAAAGTCTCGATTTTACCTTTAAAGAAGCGGATAGTAGTACATAAATCATTAATGGCTAGATCGGATGCGGTACTGTACTGGGCAAACGTTAACGCAAAAGTTGTGTATAAATAAAATGTGTTTTATTTTGTAAATGAGAAATACAGGTAGCTATCAAAAAAAGGAAAAGTTGATAAATGGTTTCAATGAAAAATTTCTATCGTAACTAAATAATATTTCAAAAGTAATCTGTACTTTTCTTTTGGGGCTTGTTCCACCGTTGGTGGTGAAATACCGAAACGCGTTAGACTTAATAAACTTTACTATGCCATAGCACTGTTTTTGATTCATTTTCCTCCCTTGTTACAAAAATACATGCTTGAATGCTGGTAAATAATGTAGTAATTTACATGATTTTTATTTGTCAAAAGGATTGCCACCACCTAAGTCCAGAGGTATACTCTACATTTACAGCACAATAGGAAATTCAAAACTGAAAGTTTCCTGGGCTTTTAAATTTGTTCTTATTGGTTGAATTCATTATTGCACTCGAGGGAATAAAAATTGTACATGTACTGTAGGTGAGACTCTATTGAGAGGGGCAGTTCGGATTATAAGAGGTTTGGATTATCGCAACCGTATTGTATTAAATTAAATTGTAATATGACATTTCGGCTGAATACGAACTTTTCAGATGTCTTCGGCCTTCAGGTGTATACATATAAATGGAAAAATAACTGTTACAATATTGTTAAAAGGCTAAACTTATATTACAAAATGTTACATTAATGATGGACTATTATAATGACATTAATACTTCCAAAGTATTTTTAAAGTGTTTTGTGCCTCGATTATGGGCCTCTTTTACGGTTTAAGGATATGCATGTGCTTTTCAGTCCAAGAAATAACAGTTTTGCCATTTAAAGGTACCCTTTCAATTCCCATTAAATCTTCTGAGAAGCTCGCCCCAAAAGTCCAGAAACACCTATTTATGAAATTAGATAACATATCATCGACAAAGCCATTCACTTAAGTTGTTATAATCTGTCTACTTTTTTTCCCTTTCGTTTGCTTCTTGAGGTCGGAGTTTGGCACTCTCGTCGATGGCGGGTGTGAACTAGAGCAACGTTTAAACACCGATCCATTTCGCCTGTCAGATGAAAAGAGAAGATTAACGTCGAAAAACCGCAGAGGATTTCCATTCCAAACAAACATCGGGATTTCCGTTTCACGAGCTAAAAGCGATTGCGACGCTTGCCACTAATTGCATTACCCCTAATTACTCCCAGTCCCATCTCTCCGACCCCACCAACTCTCTAGCCTCGGAGGAAATTTCAAAACGATGCAAAAAAAAAATACTCTTCGAAAAATTAATTCAACACGAGTGGGGTCCTAATGAAGGAACTTAATTACTTAATTGTGCTCCTATTTATTAGGAAAATTTTTTTTCCCTACTGACACCCTTCCTTTAGCAAGAAGAGCGACCAAGTGATATTTCCGTAGACCTTCTTTTTAAGGTCGCGGTTTAGATAAAAGTAGAAAATAGTCACAAACAAATCAGGCGTTACTTATTAATATACAACAATAATTTGCCCTTTTAACTGCAATAATACCATACATCGAGCTTTCTTTGTACGGAATAATGCATAGAAACAATGTTTAGAAGCGGTATATAAGAACACCACAGAAATTTTCCTTTTATTTTTTAAATTTAAAGCTTCAAAACTGATAGGATTATTGTATGGCTCATTATAAAGAGAACTCAAATGCATTGGACTGGAATGGTCGATGAAGTGCAAATTTTCATTTTCCTAAGTACCATTAATTGAAAGAAAATAAAGGCATGGGCATTCCAATGAAAATAACTAATAATACAGCTGTGTATATATGTTTTGACAACAATAAACTCTTTTATCATACATGTTAAAATTTCTTTCGTTCGACACAAAATAATTTCTTTTCGAGTATACATCGCGTCACTCTTATTCACAGCAGAACAATTATGGGATGTTTGGTTTTTTTTAATACTCATTTGTCACGCAGAGGAGCAACTTTAAGCAGATTCTAGCCAAAATTTTTGATAAAATATTCTTAAAATTTCATAAATCTTATTTTCCGACGTCAAGAATGCATGGTTAATTAAGAAGTCGGATATGACAACGGATAATGCAGATATACAGGATGGTGTAAAAGTCTGGACCCTATACTATAGAAAAATTTTTAACATAATTTTGATCATTTAAGTATTATTTATAAATTTATTTGTTATAAGAGGGAAATTAAAAGAGAACACGACAAGCATTAAAAGATAACGTCACCATAACTACTGTATATGCTCAGAAATGTGCAAAGATCATGTGTCTCCCGAGTGAGAAAGTGTTTGGAAGAAGATGGATTACAGTTCGAACACTTATTGTAAACTGTAAATTATTATATAGTAATTAATTATATTAGTAAATTGAATGATTAAAAATTTTCTATAATAACTTGCTTATGGGTCCAAACTTTTACATAACCCTGTACGTATATGAAATTAATTAATATATAGGTGCCTAATAATAAAATTTAAAATTTTTAACTTGGTGGTCCGCGAGCTGAAGTTTCAAAATTACTGCGTTATACTGCACAAAATAGCTTCAGAGTTACTTAAAATACAAAGGATTCATTAGGCACCGAACACTTGTTGGCTATTAGCTTGGAAGAGAACGAACACGCAGGATGGAATGGTATGCAGAAAAGCCTACCTTTGTCCATGACAAAACCTATTTTTATGCTGGAAAGCCAACGTCAAGGCCCAGTTTGCTAACACAGTTATGTCGACACCGGAGAGGAATTGTAGTACTTGGGAACTAGTTCAGGCCGACTCACTTGCCATGAAATGGATTTCACGAACACATCTTCGGTTCTGAATGGATTCACGTCATGTTATGTTTTCTATTGCATAGCATTCGATTCTGTGCGCGTCCTCGTGAGCTATTAAAGAAAATGAGTATTTCGTCCGAATGAATCATCCTTTGCGTAGCAGATTAACAAGTATAAAATTGAAGTCTCTTATATGCCAGAAAATATGATGGATTAAATTGAAATTTCACGTAAAGATTTAACGCCTTCTATAAACATGATACACTAAGAAGAATCGATTCCATGAACGTTTTTACTTATTTGCCTCTGATTCAAAGATGAATCATGAAATAAACGGTGTCTGGTTTTGGGATTAACAAATTTTCTGAACGGATGCATCTAAGGTCCCATTTATCAAATTTGTAGCTACCATATACGGCAGTGAGGTAATCTCATCGTATCAGTCTTGATTCATGTCATTGATGTAACATTTGTACGTGGCACGAGGGACAATGTTATACTTACGCCACAAATAGTGTTACACACGGCTGACGAGTTCTGTGGTGGCACCGACATAAACTGCGTTCGCGGTTGCCTCGTGTCGTGTCTGCTCTTTTTTTGCCTCTTTTGTCCTTTTAACGAGAGGCTGTCATTGGTTTGAGATGAACCCCTCCAACATCCATTCGGCCACGTGCGACCTGTTGACCCGAACGCGTGCCGGACGCACATTCTCACGCGTCACCGCTTTGCGCGCCCCTCTTCATTTGAAAGCAAAAGCAGCGGAGATTCTCTTATTTAATTATGACGTCACGTCACCCCGGGTTCCATCTGTCAACGCCAACGAGCAACTTCATTTTTAGGTTTTTATTTAAATTTTGAACGCTTTTAAAAATGAAGATGATTACGTGCGTCCATTGAACAAGATGATAAATAACTTCGTGAAGCGTTAACAACAGGAAAAGGAAAGGAATTGTTTATCTTTTAGTAGTAAAGATAATAACAAAGGAGTGTTGTTCTATCTCGTTTCAATAAATATTTATTAGTCTCCGTTTATAGAGTCAATGCATAAAATAAGTTACGATTACGTTTCAATGTACATAATACATAATAATACAGCAAGAAAGAAAGCATATTTGTCTTAACTCTGTAGGTTTCAACCAAAGTCTTTCGAGTTTAAAACTAACCAAACAAAAAGGGAAGAAAAAAAAGAGCTGAAATCGTTTGACTTAGCTTTTTACAGAGGTTGAAGGTTCGTTCATCAGTGAGAAGAGCGAAAAAAAATATCTTCTTGAAACGTTCATTGGTTTAGCTCCGTTTCAAAAGAACCACTAAAAACAAAGCAAATTATAAGAAAACATTCGGATTAAGAGACAGATAACGCCTTTCTTGCTACACAAATTGCAGACTCGGTGTCCTTGTTTTCTTCATCTATCTATCTATTTCTCTATCTCTTTGGCACACAAATATTTCGATCACTGTTCCTTGGAATATCCATCTTTCACAAACTGATTCAGTCGTTTCTTGGGATGAATTAATAAAGAAAAAGGAACTTCAGCTCAACACAACCCCTCTCTCTTAAATTGATCGGATAAAGGAGTTACTTTTTTGAAAATAAGAAGGAAATTAAAAAACAAAACAAAACAAAGTTACATGGAATAGAAGTTCATAGGAGGTTAAAATGGGGAGAAAACGCAACGACAAAATGCGCAACTCATCTGAGAGAGAAGAGAGAACGGATTAAGGAAGAGATTTTGAATAAGGTGGAGGAGAGAAGCGGGCGGGGGTGAAGGGTGCGGGGGAGTATAATTTACACTTTGTCGTTGCATTGTTTACATGGAGGAGACTCGTTGGAGAGAGGGTAGACGGCGGAGGCAGCGGGGCATTTGTCGCCGGTTGCGGGGTTGGCGAGGCGAGAGAAGCCCGACAGGGCCGTGGTGTACGAATCGAAGCAAGGGTTGTTGGCCTGCTGGGGTGGGACTTGAGGGGTCAGCGTGGGCGAGAGGGGCACGTTGGCCCCTTGGTTCATGTAGCTGATGATGCGGCGCATCTCCTCGAGTGCATTTGCCTGCATCAGGATGTAGTTCTTGGCGAGGAGGAGCGTGGCGATCTTGGAGAGTTTGCGCACCGACGGCGAGTGAGCATACGGGATGACAGAGCGTAGCTCGTCGAGGGCGTCATTCAGGTCGTGCATCCGGCGTCGCTCGCGGGCGTTGATACTCAGGCGAAGCGTTTTTCCTTGGCGAGCCTTCTTCGACGACGACACCACGTGGCCTTTCTCTTTTGGCTCTTGAAAGAAAAAAAAAATAACAACAAAACAATTAACACGCACGAACACACACACATACACAAAAGTAATGAATATGTTAAAAAGTGAAATATATATGCCACAGTGCCTATTGTATGCTTTATTTATAAATATTTTCCCCAGCGCGTGTTTGCATTTCTTATTTACACAAGAGATCACATTTAGTGAAACAAAAGAGCAATTAACGAAAAGATGGTAATAGCAGGGGAGACCGAAGACCGGGGTAAATTGATACGGGGGCACGTAGATACATCTTGGTTTAAATAACAATGTGCATGCGTAAATTTTTAAATCATCACCGATGAAACGCTTCTTCTTCGTGCTCAAAAAAAGTGCGTGCTCATTTTTTAATTACACCAGTGCGTGACCACAATAGACGAGAGAAACTTATTGTTGTGTTTAACTAGTGCGAAGTAAACTTCCAAGCAGCTGTTCCAATCTCAATATGCCTTATAAGTGAAAATGAAGAAGTTCTTCAGATCAATAGCCTGGCAGAGGGTGAAAACGTGAGTAAATTTGGCCGGTTTCTTTTTTCGTATAGGCCGCATGTATTTATACAGAAGAAGAAAACCGTAATGGCGTCAAGCGTGGGGCAAGTTGAGACATTTCTCAAAGGGTAGGTTGATACAATCTGTTGCAAATGCTAAAAATGGTAACGAAAACGAATAGCTGTGCTGAACAAACAAAAGAGGAAAGGTAAATTCATACTATTTTTTCAAATCCATTTAACAACAGAAGTATTTTCCTAAACCTTTATATCCAGGCTGTTCAAGTGAAGCCTTATGAACTTCAAGTTTCAGTTTCTTTAATCTCAAAATGTCATTTTCTCTACTCCTGATATTTGTATGTTCGTTATCTCAGAAGGTTATTGAAATTTCTTAATAAACAATTGTTTGCTAAAATGCATTGGGCATTATTTTCTACTAAGAGGCTCATATTAATGTTTGGGCGCCACGTTTGAGCTCCAGTATCAACTTACTTCAGTATGGGACACTTGAGACATAGTGGAATAATAAATTTTTTACGGACATGAAAATGATTATTGGTCAAGTAAAAAAAACAAAACAATAAGCTGTTATTTCACAGTGTTTTGAAATTATTAAAGTTTTACAAAAAAATTAGAAAACTTAAAAATTGAAAAATGCATCAACTATCCTTGGTCTCCCCTAATAGAAGATTAAATAGGAAACAAAGTACTATTAAACTGTTGCCACAGATTACTTATTACACAGATAGGACAGATGATGACGTCTTTATGGAGAAAATCGGGCCAACGAAATAACGGGCCCCAGCCGTAACCACCGAGAGAGAAAAGTCACGTGATCATTTTAGTCTGGCCAACAATCCAAGCTTCATTATTTCTAACAAACGAAAAAATACTGATTGTTAAAATCTAGGATGGAAACAATGAAGATTACATTGTTACTCGTACTACTATGATCAGGTGACTTTTCTGCTCTGGGACAACACCTCCTAGAGAGAAGGCCTGCCGACAAAAGGTGTATACATTGTTACATCATCATCAAGCAGCCAAATTCAGGGCTTATTATTGGTAGAAATACGATTAACAATAGCCGCTTGATGATGATGCAACAATATATGCACCTTTTATCCGCAGGCCTTCTCTCTAGAAGGTGTTGGCTGGGGCAACACAACACTTCCTAGAAGGAAAGCCAAACAACTGAAACGTCATATATTGTTACATCATCATATTTCGACCATTGTTAACCATATTTCTACCAATTGTAAGCTCTAAAATTGGTCGGCTTATGATGATGTAACAACGTAGCTTACGAAAAAGACAGGCCCTGGCACTGAAAAGTCACCTGATCAAGATAGGTCTAGCAAAAATGTAATCTTCATTGTTTCCATCTTGGATTTTAACAATCAGTGTTTTTTCGTTTGTTGGAAACAATTAAAGTTCGATTTTTGCTAGACCTGTCTTGATCAGGTGACTTTTCAGTGCCGGAGCCTGTCTTTCCAGCACCTCCTAGAAAGAAAGCCTGCGCACTGAAAATTAATATATTGTTACATCATCATAAAAAGGCATTGTTAATTGAATTTCTACCAATAATAAGCCCTAAATTATGACTTCTTATGATCATGTAACAATGTAAGACGTTTCAGTGCAGAGGCTTTCTTTCTAGGAGGTGTTGGTCTTTCTCGTTAACCTCGATGTAACAATGTATGACGTTGTAGTTGTTTGGCTTTCTTTCTAGGAGGTGTTGGCTGGGGCAACGCCACCTAAAAAACAAAGCCTTCTCACATTTGTTGAGAGGTGTGGACTGCGTCATCAAACCAGGGCTGACAATCCAACTTTCATTGTTTACAACAAACGAAAAAACGCTGATTACATTGGGTGCTTTTTCTTTTGTTGTAAACAATGAAAGTTGAATTGTCAGCCCAGCTGAGAAGACGCAGTGACCAGGCTTTGTTTTTTAGGTGGCGTTGGCTGGGGCAACACCACCTAAAAAGAAATCCTGAGCGCGAAAACGTCATACATTGTTACATCATGATACGAAATCACAATTTAGGGCTTATTATTGGTAGAAATAGATTAAGGATGACTTTTTATGATGATGTAACAATGTATGACGTTTCCGTTATCAGGCCTTTTGTCTAGGTGGTGTTGTGTTGACTCTGCGGTCTTTCTCGTTGGCTACGGCTCTATCTATGGTGATGCAACAATATATTACGTTTCATTGCGGAGGCCTTCTCTCTCGATGGTTACGGCCATGCTGTTTCCACTACTTTAACATAGATTGTCCCATCTGTGTAATAAGCAATCTGTGCTGTTGGCTTTCTTTACTAGAACGCTAACTAACTTTTTACATTTTTCAACATTTTAATATTGGAATTTTTTATAAAAATTTAGAAAAAATAAAATTTTCACATAGAATTTTAAATAAGATTTTTTTAAAATTTCTATTATACAAAATTATTTGAAATATTGTCCAATGCAGGATAGACGCAAAAGGCACTTACAAAAACGCAATCGGAATACCAACTGTTTATCATATACATGTATATTTGTAGTAGCCATCGAAGTTCTCGCGTTGTCGAATAAAATTTAAATAGCTCACATGTTGTTAAGATTTACAAGCATTGACTGTACCTTTCTACAGGCATTGCAATTGAAAACTTTACGGTTTTTAAAAATGAGTTGATATTCCGATTGTGTTCCTATAACAGCGCTTGAATAAATTTGAATAGCGTGACTATTTATTAGAAAATTCCCTGTGAACTTTTCTGTGATTCACTGCTTAAAATTATGTTCTAGATATTGATATGTCATAGACGAGAGAGGTGGGGGTGGGGAGCGCAAAGAGTAATCCGAAGATTTGTTTAAAAAGGTCGAAAAGAAATATCAAAATGCCATCATGATATATTAAAAAAAACAAAAAAACAATGCAATATAAATTTTTTAATTAAAACTATTAAATTTTTATGTAATCAGCAGTCGTTAAAGCCATATAATGAGGGGCAATTCTGTGGTATACGGGATGGTTCAAAACAGAATGGCAAAGCTAGCTTGGAAATTTACTGTGGCAATCCCAGAACTATTCTCTTTCGAAGGCTGGGCTTTTCGGTCACGGTATTCCAGACGGAAATGCTTGCCATTATTTACTGTCTGCAGAGGTGTATTGACAGATCTTAACGTACGTAAGACGATCTACATATTTAGTGACAGTCAATCGTCCCTCAAACCCATTAAATCAACCAAGGTAACATCTCATCTAACCTTGGAATGTAGAAAACTTCTGCAGGACCTTGCTCTCTTTAATAACGTTACGTTGGAATAGGTACCCGGACATAAAGGAATTGTTGCTAATGAAGTAGCTGATACTCTCGCTAAACAAGGTGCCAAACTGGTCCAGAACCCTTTTGCGGGATTTCTAAGCAAACCGTGCAAGGGAGATTAACACCATTATGTTTAAGGAGATGCAGAAAAGGTGGGAACAGCCTAGACATAAGAAACATGCTAGGCTTATGATTACGGAATATTCTTTGAGATTAACATCAAACATTCTATAAACTTGTAGAAAAAGGCTACGTGTAATCGTGGGCTTTCTCACAGGCCACGATTTATTACGGAAACATTTTCACAGGATAGACATCTATAAGGACGTGCCACTCTGTAGGAAATGTAATTTGGAGGAAGAAACTTCCTACCACATTTTATTTGAGTGGTAGCTTTGGCGCATATCAGACACACAACAAAGTATAATTCTCCACTTGAGACCATCCACCAGGGACCTGTAGGAAGTCTTACTCGCGTTCTTAGCAAAACTGGTTTCCTGTAGGTCTTTTGGCACAAACTTTTCCCGCTTGAATAAGTGCTTAGGGTATCGCTAGTATTTCTCAGCGATGAACCAACCCAGTTAATAAGAAGTAAAAAAAGGCCATATAGTGATCTTCAAGACGAAATCCGGAAATTTCGTATATTTATTAGACGTTCTAGGAGCCTTGATTTCTTTCTGAAGGAGGGTATTGTTTTAAAATTTTTGACTGGATAATTTAATAGATCCAATCATTTCGCCTGTTTGTCTTAAAATATTTTGTGTTAAGTTCCGCCAATTTCCGCTCTGTCCTCTTGATATATAAATCGCCTCGTCCAGGATCTTTCGCTGGATGGAGTATAACTGAAGGGCTTCGTGGAAAGACTAAGTTATTATACATTAATTCACAGAGAAAATGCAACACTATGAAATTTTTGCTGCAGCATCGTGTATATTAGGATATGTTCAGAGAAATAAGTTATACGAATTTTTGCAATTTCTGATCAATGAGTCATTGAAAGGTAAGATAAAAAGAGGGAAAGGTAGTCTGCTAAGCTAACTTTCTAGGCACACACACGTCCTGTTATTCCAAAAACTGGATGGGCTGCAATAACCATTAGTCTATATGGAGAAGGTGGTCTGAAGAATGAAGTGAGAATCGTCGTAGGGGGACTGGAGCACGTAGACGAACGTCATATGCTACATTTTGCAGAGTGAAGAAGGAATATTAGATACTCCGATAACATCTGAAAATACTTCGTTGTAAATTGACTGAAGCAGGCTTGTGAGAAAGAATGCGATTTTTGCAACACTGCCGTTTACAGTGGTGTTGCTCTAAAGCTACTGGCTTGACAAACGGCATACCGTGGTTCTGTACATGTGTCTCACCTCTAGCAGCACAGATACTTTGACAGCACAGCGACATGTTGATGAGTTACTGAAGGCCGTTGCATTACTCTACATTCTGGGCATACCAAATACTGTTTTTCGAAAAGAACACGCAAGGACACACGAATGTCAGCAGCAAGGCTTCTTTTTGTAGAGTGGTGTAAAATCAAGCCTACTAAGGTACTTTCTCCAAAGAGCCCTTCAGCTGTTTTGCTTTCCAGAGACGTTCGCTATCCTTAATTAAGGAAGCCATATATTTATATCGCATGTTCATTCAAATTCTAATAAAAAGTTTCTTCATAAGAGAAATTTCTTGCAGGACTGTGGAGCATGGTACTTGGCCACCAGAAATTCCAGACCTCGCACTATTTTTTCATTTAACGGCATTCTTAAGGAAATATTATTTTGTAGCAGCATAAATGTTACATGCAATCTCCAAAGAAAGAAACATCTTGAATCCATGACAATATGAAGTGGACTTCAACTATTAGAATTTTTTATCGCTCATCACTCATTAGTAATTGCTGGGGAATTCACATTAATGCACGGGCTCGTTTCAAATCACAGGAATTCAGTTTTATGATACAAGTACTAATAATCCCAGAAAGTTTTGGGTCAATTTTCTTCCTTCATCATCCGAAAAATTGGGAAGTCGCTAGTCTGGGAATGCTTGCATATCACTCTTTATAATTTATATTTCAGCCGTTTATTCTTAACGAATGAGGATAAAGTTAGATCAAACTGATATGACAATCCCTTGGGAAATACAGAGGACCTTCTAGAACGTCAAAGTTCTCTGACGTCACCACTGAAACAGTTGTGGGATATCTTGCTATCTACGGATCACAAGGGGAACTCCAACATTTCATCCAATCTATTCTCATACGATCCTTAAGTAGGATTGAGATTTTTTTGACCGCAGTGTAATAGAGGAAAAGTGAGCAGACGACAAAAGGAGAAGAACAATGTTGAAGATCCGATCTATGGTCAGAAATAATTTTTTTGTGGAATCTTAATAGTGACTAAATTTATGGAGAAATTGAAAATAGAGACCAAAAATAATAAGGAACAAAGAAAAGGGAGTGGAGGGGGATGACGAAAGCTCATTTTCATTTCTATTGCTCCGTATTTCTTCTACGAGGTGTGTTCAAGTTCTAAGGTCTCCTAATTTATTTTTGAAAAACCATTGACCCTAGAAAGCTGAAACTTCCATCATTTGTCCACATAGTCAACCTCTAGCCGTACACATTTTTCACAAAGCTGACGCCACGATTGGATCGCCGCTGCAAACACTTCTATAGTGGTCTGTTTTGCCTACTGAAAAGCCGCTCGATGAGCAGAAGCTTTATACCGTTCTTGCATAAGCGATTTTCCAGTAGACTAAACTGGTTCCTAAAGAAGCATTTGCGGCGGCCTACCAATCATGGCGTCAGCATTGTGAAAAATGTCTACGGGTAAAGGTTGACTATGTGGACAATTCACGGGAGTTTCAGCTTTCTAGGTTCAATAGTTCTTCAAAAATAAATTAGGAGACCTTAGAACTTGAATGTACCTCGTACAATGAGAATTTTATGATCACGTTAAGACTTAGAATGGACCTATAAAATTGAACATACATAAACTGAACTTGATAAGCATGTTTGCCTGAAGAAATACTACTAATTACAACAGAGCGAGACATTCTTATACGAATTAGAAGAATTAAGCAGCCCTTGTTAAGGTAAAGGTAATCAAAATGCAGATCTTTTCCGAAAAAAAAAGTTACCAGAAATTGCTTAAATTTGCACTGTGGTCCTCACACTCAAGGAGCATAAAAGAAGACGTACACAAGGATTGCACAGGCAAATAGCTTTAAAAGCTATTCCAGTGATGTCAAACAGAATTTTGAAAACCAGAGAGAAGACTTTTGATCACTTATTCCAAATATAGAACTTGGAGACTGGAATTAATAGAGCCAAGGCAAATACTATTAAAATCAAATGAACGGACAAACAAATAAAGAAAGATCTTTTAAAAAAGCATTCCAGGGAGAAGAAACGATGTGATTGGTCATATTATTATGTACGAAGAATTGCAAAGAAAACCACTGAAGAAATTATTTCTCTAAGAAATGTTAGTAGAAGGTCCGAATTGCATACAGTACCCGAAGCAAATTCTTTGGAATATCACCTGCGTATTCTAAGAACATACTAAGATACTTGTTGTCCTCATTAGAAAGAAATAAAAAGGCACTACAAAAAATAATAGTCAATAAGTTTTCATGATAAAAATTTAATGTACGATGCTGTTTTATGATATATAAAAGAAAACGAAGAAACAGTAAACCTGCAATGCTAAATTCGCTGATATCTCAGACCAAAGCGATGGGAGTGGAAAGTATTCGGATTGGTTGGTAAAAGGAAGTATGGAAAGCCAATAGGAAATGTGTTTGAGTACAGGAAGATAAGAAGATTAGAAATTCGTGGAAAACGAGGGGTTTTTTTTCCAGTTTTTTTCCTGCTTTGATTAAGGATTGTATTTTTCACGAATTCTCACTAGTCCGTAGTATACGAGAGTTTCTGTTTAGGCTCTGTTCAATAAGTAAAATAATAATATTTGTCGGTAATAATAATATTACTCGGTAATAATAATATTTTTTTTTTATTTGAGTATTTTTTAAGAGACTGTTTTAAATTTTACCTCTCTAATTGAAGATACCATTCATTCGTTGATATAAAGTGCAATTTATGATACGATAGATAAACTTTAAAACAATAATTTCTTTATTAACTTTGAAATGTAATTATTTTAAGACTAGCGCTGTCTCTATCTTAATCTATGGATGACAACTGCAACTTTGCAGTAACGGGCCCGAACTTTCTGTTCCGAACTTAGTTGCAATGCAGTGAAGTTTCAGATTCGCCTCACAAAGAGCGAACAAAGCACACAACCGGCTTCGTAAATATTTTTTAATAAAAGTGATCGTTTCAAACAAAAAATAATAATTTTAAGAAAAGCCATCAAATTACATAAAAGCCATCTTTTATATAAAGCACCTGTTAGAACATTTTTATGTAGAAAGTCATCAATGACTTAATCAAATTAAATGCATCCTCTGATGTTTTACAAGTGTGTAAGTAATAGACAGGAAAGTAAAAATCAACTTAAAGAATAAGAAATTGGTGACAAGTGAAATATATAAAAATCAAGTAAGAAAGAAAAACTAAAAACCAATACATGGATATTACTACAGGCAACTGACGCATTTCGGCATCACAGTCCTCCAGGACTGTAATGTCCTACGACGTCAGTCGCCTATTAAAATTTGTAAGTGCTCGTAATTTATTTCATAAACCTTTCAACTTTAGTTCGCAATATCAATAATATCATATATTGTTTGGTTGATCAAAACTTTCGTGAGGGGAAAAAATTCAGAGTTACAGCTAAGTTTACGGTCATTGGTATGATATTTTGTTTTTCACTTTTAATGATACAAATGTATAATGCCAAAAACTGTGGACAAACAAAATATGAACAGAAACCACAATTCCACAAAATGAAATTTTTAATCTGGAGTCACGGATGGAGCACTGATGTCTTCGAAATTTACATCCGTGGTTACAGATTAAAAATCTCATTTGTGGAATTGTGATTTCTGTTCTTATTTAGGTTTGTTTAACTTTTAACCTCTTAAAAATTATACTTTATAGAAATGAAACGAGTTATTTTTTATAATGTTTTTTTAATTTAAGTTTTGAGTATGTGTTTGTCTGTCTGTCACTCTTTTTCTCTTGATTTATATGTCATTCTCTGATGGGTATGCTTTTTTGTTAATTAACTTAGAAATCGTTTTAATTAATAAATAGTGAAAATATCATTATTTGAGTGAAAATTAATCAATTAATTCGTTATATTAAAGAGTATAAATTTGAATTTGTAGTAAAGTTTTTCATAATTTTTAATAATCTTATTATTTCTCGAGGACCCTGGTATACAGTAAAAATATAAATAAAAAATACTGTTTAATTTTTTTTTTATTTGAGAGAGGCATACTCAAAAGTATAAAATAATAATTACAAGACGGAGATAAAATATTTTGAGAAAAGAAATAAAGAAAGGCTATTGGCATTTCAGTTTCATAAAATGTAGAAGAAAATTACTTTATTAAGGAGTTCCTTTTTTTTTTTATTTAACTCTCACTGATAAAGTAACTTTTCCACTTAGAAATGTAGGTTTATAGAAAGTTGAAGCTTTTTAAAGTAGCAGTTCGTTTCTCACAATTTCTAAGTTTTCACACACTTTAAATAAGTTCTTTACACTTTCCTCAGGACTAAGTCTATTGTTTACTAAAATTCCTAACCCCGTAATGGAGTGAAGAAATGCCCAAGTGAGATTCGAACCCTCAACCTTCGGCACCTGTGGCTAACTCTACGCTAGTCGGAGCAAACTCACGAAAGTTTTAAGAAGTTGTAACGAACGTAACTTATATCGGATATAACTAGAATATAAGATGCTAAGGAGAGTTATAGGCTATGCACCTGAGGCTGTTGTCATCTCTTCGGCCGCTGAATTGCTGGAGGCGACGACGACGGGCAAGGGGACCGAGTTCTCGTCGACATCGTCGAGGGAAGTGGTCGCGCTGTGTCCGCCGCAGCTGCTGCTGTTGCTGTCGGTCTCAGCCGAAGTGTCTACGACGCGTCCTAGATCGAGGGCCCCGATCAGCGAAGCGGACGGATGCGGCGGCGGCGGCACGAGACCCGGCTGAGCCTCGGGTACCTCGACGGTCCTCGCCGACCAGGAGAACATGGAGGAGACGTGAGTGGCGTGGGCGGAGGAGAGAAAAGCTTCCCGTCTGACGCACGCCCTATCAACACCACCACGAGAGGAGAACGAGCGCATCGAAAAGAACCCTCTCCGCCAACACGCTAACCACCCTCCCTCTGCTTAGTCTGACGCCTGTGACGTCACGCTGACACGTTGTCCCCCCCCCCTCTGCCCGCTTCTCTTTCGATCTAGAGCGTCACGATGCCGAATAGAATGCTTCAAAACAAACTTTGTTGCAGGACAATATAAACAGAATTTTGCCAAAGCACGGGCATTTTCTTTTTAAAACTATATTTGCCTGGTTTTAGCCACATTATTTTACTTTCCTTATTCCCCCGAACAGTGTTTTCACGCCAAAATCGATAAAGTCAAATAATAAAAATAAAATGGAATATCGTATTTATTCCTGTCCCAAGATCTTGTTAATGTTATTTCTTGGTCAATATTCAGAAATTCGTGGAGCTAATCATTTAATTTTTTCCTCTATTATTAACGTAACGTTATAGATGAAACGGGAGTTTATACCATTTCATTTAATACTAAACACTTGCACGTACTTTATTTAATAGGAGCAATATAATGCTGATTAATTAAATGAATTAAATTCTCCTTTATACAGGGTGATTCAGTCAATTTCTGACCATTTCACTCGAATGACGTGCATTAGGGATAAACAATTGAAAAAATATAAGCGCCATATCGAATTTCTAAATAGTTGGAGTTTGCATTGTTGCAACGGCGCTGCATGAAAATCGTATTGTTGAAAAATGGCGCCCGCTTTATCAACAGAGCAGAAATGCAAGGTTGTCGAATAGTATTTCGAGACAAAATCACCTGTAACCGTGCAAAGAAAGTTCCGGAAGGAGTATAAGTGTCGAGACGCACTACGCAGGCAAGCAATCATGGATTTTGTCAAGCAATTTCGTGCCACTGGATGTGTTAAAGGCAAGAAAAAAGGCGGGAACGAAGCTCGTGTTCGAACGGCCGAAGTTGTCGAAAATGTTCGCACAAGGTTGGTCGATTCCCCTACCAAAAAATCTGTTCGCCGCTTATCCATTGAAGAAGGGCTGTCGTATACCACGACGTAGCGAATTTTGAGAAAAGATTTACACCTGTTCCCGTATAAAATCCATGTTTATCAGGAGTTAACAGACACTGGAAGACAGAAGCGACAACAATTTGCGATGGAGTTTGGAGCAGAAATGGAAACCAATCAGGACATTGTGGACAACCTGTGGGTGTCAGATGAGGCCTTCTTCCATCTGTCAGGTGACGTTAATAAACACAACGTTCGTTTTTGGGGTTCCCAGCACCCTCATGAGATCCATAAGTCACCTCTTCATCCAAGAAAGGTTATGGCTTGGTGCGCGATTTCCAAAAGAGGCATCATTGGTCCGTTCTTTTTTGAGGGCACCGTAACGTCACAGGCTTACCTTAACATGTTGGAAACCTTCTTCATCCCGGAGCTGCGAAGGAGGCGTATACCGCTTCGACATCAATGGTTTTAACAGGATGGGGCTAGGCCTCACACCACTAATGAAGTCCTAGACTTTCTCAATCAGAAATTCGGAAATCGTGTCATTTCAAACAGGTTTCCAGATCGATTCGGGGGTGGCTTTCTTTGGCCCCCTACGAGTCCTGACCTAAACCCATGTGATTTTTATCTCTGGGGGTTCCTTAAAGACAGTGTGTTCACTACAGCACCAAAAACCCTAGACCAGCTGCGACAAAGCATCGTCGACTGCTGCACCCTTGTGGATGCAGAAATCCTGGATAGAGTTATGAACAATTTCACCATTCGGCTGCGAGCAGTTCAAAACGTTCGTGGTGGCCACATTGAGCATATCATCAAGACTTTTCCACGGGAATAAAAACTCCGAACTGCCTAAAATATCATACTGAATTGCTAAGTTTGTAAACATTAATGGGTCAATAAATCATAGTACTGAAATGATCAGAAATTGACTGAATCACCCTGTAAATTGAAAAAGACAAAATAACAAAGATAACAAATAACTAAATCAATAATAGCAACCGCAAGCATAAATAAATAATACAGCCCAACAAAGTAACAATCAAAACAATATAAATAGAAATTTTAAAGAAATCTGCCAAAAAATAAAGAAAAATGGAGTATAAAAAAAAAAGTAATATATAAAAAACCATGCACAAATTGCCAACACATTTACACTACAACACGTAAAAAAAAAATGAACGTGCATACAGAAACAAAGACAAAAACAACCACTTAATTAAAACTGTTTACAACAAAATCATCAAATAACGAAAAAAAATTTATTAATAGCGAGGAAAATTAAAAAAAAAAAAGACTAATAAAAGAAACAATAAATTGTATAACTAATAAAAACAACTTAGCCAAACCTTCAACATAAATCAATAGCAAATGGAGATTATTAGTGTATTAGAAGAAAAAAAAATAACAAAATTAAAAGTAATCACACAACAATAATACAAAAAAATCAATTAACAAACATATACAACAATTAAATACTGTACTTTCATTGCTTTCATTTTATATTGTTTCGATTAACTGTTCTCTTTTCAATTTAATTTCAAAACTCAAAAGCTGAGGATGAGAAAAACTTCTCAAAACGTTTTGTTTTTTTTTTTAAAGTCTTAATTTTATCTTAGGGCATTATGTCATCAAAATCTTCACCCATTATTATCTTTTTATTATCTTCAAAAATTATCTTATTATCATCATTCCATCAAGAAGAAAATAATTCCAAATTACAGAGTTTCAAACATCAAGATTCTTCAAAATATCTATTCCAATCAGCATTTTCCTTCTTCAAGTGCAATTCTACATTTTAGCATCTATATTTCTTCCAGTCTTTCATTCTTCAATTTCATTTCATCAATTCTTCAAGAAATCGACCTTTCTTTCTTCAAGGACGTTTTCTTCTTCTTTCACAACAATAATTCCTCATACTTCAATCATCTGCTGTTCTTCCTCAAGCCTTCGATTTTTTTTTTTTTTACAATTATATCCATTAATTATATCCTCTCTTAATTATATCCGTTAATGAACTTTATTTTATAATTTTTAAAAGAGGATTTTATTCATTTAATTAATCAATTTGCACGTATTACAGAAACTAGTAAATTTTAGTGATTATTGTTGACGTCCTTTCCTCTTAGACTTTGCTTCATGTTAAGGTTCGTTGTTTTTTGCTCTTCTTATTTTCCTGAGGAAGTGCACTGAATAATACTTTTTTGGGGAATGACAACAAAAGCAAACAAATAGCCCCTGTTTATAAATATTTCATGACCCAATGTACAACGCAGTACATCGCATTATAATTCTTAAAGTGTAATACGTTATACTTGCAATACTTTATCAGTTTAATATAATGAGTTTCAACACAAAATTATAAAATTCTTAATGACGAAAATGCTAAATCAGTTACTTGAAAAAGTATTTCTCAATAAAAAGGCTTCGAAGGAGTGAGAGGTGAAATGAAAAAAAAAAGGGACAAAAAGTAAGGCTCATGAATGTAATTCAAAATCGTGTAAGGCTTTAAAAACATTACTGCTCGATAACATCGTGAAAGCCACCCAATTTCTTGATATGAATTTAAGTTCAAGGAGAATAACAGGTCAGATAATAATCGAATTGGCGGCTGACTTTGAATTATTTATTGTTGGTTCGAAGGGCAGGTAACAAATTATTGTTGTTATCAGCTGTCATCCTATGCGAAACTCTTTAAATGTTCCCCATTACTTTTGTATCCGGTTAAAACAATATTCTTTTTTCTTTCTCATTTGCAGCAGAGAGACATATTAAAAGCTCATTCAACGCTCGTGCATCTTTTACATTGGGCACGCGCCGCGGGTTCGTGGCTGTCACTTGTTCACAGCTTCCAGTGCCAACCAAAGAAGGGGACAATGGGGACCCTACTAGGCATCCCCTTGCCTCCCCCCCCCCTCCCCTCCCCTCCCGATTCGCTACCCCAGCCTCCCTGTCCCCATCTGTTCGACTGACTTTCCCCTTGATCACAATCGCTGTCCTCCGTGTCGCCGTTCTTTCATTTGGAAGCAATCTGCACAACACCCCCGCCACAACGAACTCTATCGACAGACCTGGCTTCTGCCCTCTGTCTATATATCGAGGGTGTAAATTCTTTCCGGGCCAGTTGTCGTCTCCGTTCTACATCACCGTGGAACAGGTGTTAAAACGGCCTGAAGGAGAATCGACGAAATTAAACAGCAATGCGCTGAAAATTGCAGCAAATAAACTATTCAAGATTCAGATGCCTGTTATTCTTTAAATTTCTTATTCTAGGTTGCCCATTCTCCAATAGGCCTGACATTTCTGTCTGAGCTACAGCAGGTCAGAAATTACATTTGAGGTTTGTCGACATTTTTTAGGCCTATAAAATGCAATTCTAGTACAAACAAATATAACCCCTAATTAGATTTATACATTTGATCGCCTAATTTATAAATATTTTATCTAAAATAATTCGATAATATCAATAAGCTGAAATATAGATAACTCTAAAAGAGAATTAAAATTGTTCCAGTTTCATTATTTACAGAAAAGTTGAGAAGATCCCGTTGCTGATCTAATAATCAATTCCTCTAGGGAGTTAATCACTGATGTCAGAGGTCGTGGGCTCGAATCCCGCTTCGCGCATCGATGATGATGTGGTCCTTTGTATCAGTAAATGTTCCAATTGATATTTCCATGTAAATTGGAAACTTAATAGAAATCACCTCGCCAATTATTTCTGCTCTGCGTAATAAATATTCAAAACACAATACAGTAAAAGAATCTAATAATGTTGGCCAGCAGTACATTGTACATACAATTAGCAAATTTCATTTATTACTTCGCCCTCCAATACAGACTTCATATTTCTACTTGCGTGTAAAAAAACACTTTATTATTGCCCTTATTATTCGCATCATCATCATCATTCCGCGAATCATATATATATATCGTGATCGTCCTACATATAGATAATGCTTTAATTCTGAGAACAGCATAATGAATGAATGCAAGTTTTGTTAATAAGAATCGAATCCGCGACTTTCCCAACTGCAAACCCGTTAGCAGCGATGTCTAACTACATCATCAGTATCATACTCGAAGGCGCTTTATATTTTTATCACTCTTTCATCATCATTTCCTGACTCTTTAATCCATTTGCGGCGTAACACTTAATTAGCGTCGAGGTATCGGAGCCCGTCTTTAGATATTCCTAATCCTCAGATTAAAGAAAAGTTCTATTTCCCTGTGTTCAAACCTCGTCGGCAGTCAACCATGAAAATCTCAGATAAGTGAGGGGAATCCTTCTTCAAAAAAAAAAAAAAAAAAAAAAAAAAAAGATTTGAGCGATCGTCAGGGATTGCCGTTCTGTACGTTCAATGGAGGAAAGAGGCTATAGATGAGCACGTGGACTCGCTAAGCACGACAACAAAGCCGCGTGCTGCTCGTCAAGGAACCCTCATTAGGTCGTGTGCGCATGCCACTCTTTCCTTCCACCAATAGAGGAAGTGGAATATTATGAGTGAGTGTGTGAGGGGAAGGAAAAGTGATAAAAATCTGGGGTTTAATCCCTGGAAAGTGGAAGTGGCCATCGTCGTTTTGACAACAAGAGAGAGCCACAGAATAGCGAATAAAAAAATGATGAAATAATCCTTTTTATAAGCAACGGCATTAAACTATTAAAATTCGTTGTTTAAATAATGTAGAGAAACTTAAGGTCGTTTCTATGATTATTTATACATTTCTGTTTGTTTTGTTTTTCAAGCAATGGTTTAAACCCAACTCTTGTGCCTTTATTACGAGACTAATGCAAGGATAATGCATTATTCAATTCGATTTTTAGTTTTAACATCTCGTGTCAATTAATTTGTCTACGACATCGAAGTAAATTCATTTTCGTTTTCTGCTATCTGCTTCTGCTACTAGGAAAGCCTGATCTCTAGTTAGAACATGCAGATTGTCTTCGATGTATGAATAGTACATGAAGAAAACTCTATTCCTCTATTTTTAATCAGTAGATAAGAAAAGGGTGTTAAAATTGGTTAGAGAATCGATTTATTTACATATTCGCATATGGTCAAATTTCTACAGCAATTTATATCGGATAACATAAAATGATTATTTTCAGCCCATATTGGGTAAGGAGCACAAAAGAATGTCCATCTGCAGCAAATAATAATTTTGAATCTCTTGAGAAATGGATGTGTTTAACTGCGTTTTTCGTAGTGTTAAATGCATAAAATGAGACAAAATTTAACATCAATATTAACTATAAACTATTTGAACTGTTTTCTCTTTTGTCTTATGGTTCAAAATCAGAGAGGTGGCGATGGAAAAAGTTTTTTATATAAAAATTGCACATGATAATAATACAACGTGGGTAAAAAACAAACAAACATAGTAACATCTGTAATTGTCTGCACTCTGCGAATTCAATGGTAATATTTTCTAATTTCCTAGTTTTGTTTTTTTTTTAATTTAAAATACAGAGTGTTTCTAAATTATCTCCCGTATTATGCATGTTTATTACTCAAAAACTATTAGAGATTTTAACGTGATATTTTTTATTCACGAAGGAAAACTCAAAAAGTTTCTTAGCCTCGCGTGAGTTGATAATGAAACACGCGGTTGGTGCGTGGTACCATTGTTGGCGCGTTGTTCCATTTTTCGCGAAGCACAAGAAGTTTGCTGAGGATATGCTCCAAAAAATCGACAATGATCCGACCTTCCTTGAGGACATTTTGTTTTCTGATGCGGCAACATTCCATACTTCCGGAGCAGTAAACCAACACAACTGCCGCATTTGGGGCTCACAAACACCTCCACGTTCTAAGGAAGCATATTAGGCGACAGCCCAAAGGTTAATGTTTGGTGCGGTTTAATGCATGATCGAGTATCGCACCTTTCTTTTTCGCTGAAAACACCATTACCGCTGCAACCTACCTGATTCCACAGGTGGAAGAACTGCAGCCCAACATCGTCTACCAACAAGATGGAGCACCTCCTCACTGGGGCCTGCAAGTTAGGCAGTGCCTTGATACGAACTTTCCAGGACGATGGGTTGGAAGGGATGGGCCAATCCCTTTGGTCCCCTCGCTCACCCGTTGCGAGCCCTCTGGATTTTTTCTTCTGGGAATATGTGAAAAGACAGAGTGCACAAGACCAACGTTGATGACATTGAAACTCTCAAGAACAGAATAATTGAAACAACCGCTGAAATCACCCCTGAAATACTGGCCCGAACATGGGAGGAAATCGAGTTTCGCTTTGACGTCCTTCACGCCATAAAAAGGGGGGGGGGGGGGCCACATTGAAATTTATTAAGGCATGCTAAGAAACTTTTTGAGTTTTTCTTTGTGAATAAAAAAAACCTGTAATAGTTTTTGAGTAATAAACATGTAGAATACGGGAGATAAATTAGAAACACCCTGTATACTCCAAAACTCATTTCAAGAACGCGTCCATAAACAGTTTCTCATAATTCAAGCAAATAAAAAGATGACATTAAACTAAACATAGAAAATTTTGCTTTGGTGTATAACAGTACATATGATCTATTTAAGCAAATTATGGGAAATTGTATTTTTATTATGATTTTTATTTATTGGCTTTTCAAAAGTTGTCTGACACTTAACAAGTCATTTCGTGAACGCAATAAGGGGTTTGGGCAAAATGTTTCTAAATAATCGCGCTAGATGGTGCTGATGAGAAGGCACGCGTAAAGTTCTGGATAGCTATCCCTATCCACGCGAAGTTTTTTTCGACAAGGCAGACAGTATTTGTGTATTTTGTGCATTGTATAATTCATTTGGTTGGTTAAGCACCTTTCAGTTTAAAATTTGTGTAGCGTACTTCAATTCCTTATCATTTCGGGAACACCATTATATGTTTCGTTTGCGGAAAAAAAATGTACTTTTAGCGTAATTCTGCTAAATATCACGATTTTACTAGCAAATAAAACTGAAAACCGGCTTCAGGATAGACCCGATGCTGTACACACAAAATCAAATATCAAAAAAAAAAAAATCATTTCAGGAACGGTCATTTTGGGAACGTTACCGAAATGATGACTGCATTCTCGAAATGACGTCTGCATTCTCTATAGAGCTAAAAGTGATAGATTTAGCAATTTTAAGCAATTTATGTTTTTTGTGTTAGGGCATTAATATACACTATCTTGCCAAAAATCATGGGACACCACCAATTTAATAGAAATATTTAGGAAAATATATGTTAGTATCTAGTTGCTCCACCGTTTGCTGCTATCACGGCCTCTGTTCTATCGGGCATACCGTCTACAAGTTTTGAAGTGTTTCCGCAGAAATTTTTCACCATTCCGCAAAAAGTGCCTTCGACAGTTCAGTCACAGATTTCGGGCGCTCCGCTCCTGCGTGCTATCGACGCTCCAACACATCTCAAAGATGTTCGATGGGGTTGAGATCGGGGCTCTGTGCAGGCCAGTCAAATTCTTGCACTCCCATTTCATCATACCATCTGCCTGCAACCCTTGCTTTGTGGCAAGGTGCGTTATCGTGTTGAAAGAGAAAAGGGCTATTTCCAAAGTGCTGCCAGAGAGCAGGGAGTACAGCTTTGTCCAGGATGTCTTGTAAACGCTCCGCGTTCAGATGACCAGGCACAGAACTGATTGGACCCAGACCAAACCACGAAAATCATCCCCCACACAATCACTGACCCTCCATTGCAAATTGCAGGTGCTGATGTGGGGTGTGTGGGATGCAGCTCTGCTATGCAAACCCAACGAATGGAGATTCTTACGAACCCAGTTGACTCTGTGAAGTCATGGGCGTAGCCAGGGTAGGGGACCATCAGGTTCGGTCCCCCCTGTCGGAAAAAAAATTCAAGATAAAAAGAAAGAATTTACAATGAGTCAATAAGGTTTGAAGTATTTCTGAGAAACAATTTTCTATAGAGGACCCATTTCGCCATATACAGGGTGTGTTACAAAAAAATGGAAGTCAAAGCGCCGTAAGAAACCGAAACTGAAAGGTCCCGAGATGCTTCACGGCGGGGCTTCGGCGCGAGACTCAAAGAGAGGCAACGGGAGGAGAAGCAGCTGGAACTCGATACATATATATCTATCTCTATGCTCGATACGGACGGATGAAAGAAGACCGAGCTGTTGGAAACGTGGCAGCCAAAACGTGCTCAATCGCCCACGTAAGGAGAGAGAGGATTCAACAGCGACGAACGTCGTGGGAGACTGTGTTTCGAAGAACACACGGCGGGAGCAGAGATTCGAAGTCTCAGCAGAACCGATATCGCTCGAGCAGCGTTCAGCGAACGAGCCGGCGCGAGCGACGGTGTCAAGAGGAGGTCTTCCCGAGAACCCACGGTCGAGAGCGTGCTAAACGACTCTTACTCCATTCCGCCCACGATAAGAACAAGTTCCTGTTTCCAGCTGACTTCTGGACAGAGCAGAGCCACGTCGATGAGGGAAAGAAAGTACTGGAACTTTTACACACCAAAGCAACAGGTATTAGGCGTATTCGGCGGCACTCAGATCTGGCTCAGATCTGAGAGAACTGTCACGTGGTATCTGACTGCTTTTCTGAGCGTCTGAGTGACTGTTGCCGAACGCGCTTTTATCTCAGAAAGAAATGGCTTTACCGACTTTACAAATATTGAGAAGAAACGGCGGTTTTACTAATTTTAGTGTACATGAAATAAAAATCTGCATCAAATGAACAACTCAGCATGATTAATATTCGATCGCGAGAAGAGTATACCATAAGGCCAGGGAGGAAAGGGTACACTGGGCATCGCCATGATTTGGCTCTCGTAGCTTTTTGATAGCTTCGCATCGCAGTGAGCGCCGCCATATTCTATCTGAGCACTCAGAAAAAGAAAAGCTTGCTGAGCGTCTGAGCTCAGAATCTGACAGATTCGTTGCGTGCCGAACACGTTTTCTTCTCAGGCGGAAGTACCAAAGTGCTCGCCGAACGCTGCTCTTTCAGATCTGAGCGCCGCCGAATGCGCCTATTTTCCCATCGGGCGTTATTGCTTATTTTCGAGACTGCGTCGGAAGAGTAAGTGAAAGAGGCGGCGGCTGTGTTAAGCGCCATTATTCACGAGATATATTTTGTCTGTAAAAACTCTTCCGTGGCATTATGTTTAAGAACAATTGCTAGCCCGGCAAACTCTGACTCTGTTGGACTTGTCTCCCAATGGTATTTTTGTAACGTTTAGAGGTAACGTGTCTTGCATTAAGTAACGTCATGGAAGAATAGAAGGAAGCGCCTCTCGCTACACATCCAATGGCTAAGGTCAAAAACTCTCACCGGTGAGAAGAGTTAGCGTTTGGTCGGTCAGAAATCCCGGTGAGAAAACTGTGACGTCATTTTAACGCGGTCAGAAACGCCAGTTAGTGCTGCTATGCCTAACCGGTTGGTCTCACCGTCCTCACCGAGAAAAAGACGGTTAGCCCAGTGAGAAATTACGTCATCATTCTCTCACCGGTGAGGGTTTTTGACCTTAGCCAATGCTAGACGTAGGTCATGCACAAGGTTATTAGAATAATAAGGTTGCGCGCTCAGAACAGATCTCGCAACTTCTCGCACAATCTCAAAAAGATCTCGGCGTGCTGTGACGTCATCCAGAGGCGAAGTGATGCGATTAGCAAATGAATCGGCGCGAATTTCGGTTTGATTGAGGCATTCTTAGGTACTTTCGTGGAACTCATGAAAGCTATTTCGGAATAAAATTGTTGCTCGTACTGCCTATATCGTGATGAAGTGAATATAGAGTAATTAAACTTGAAATTTTATTGTTCAAATGGTTTGCAACTGTGCAATAGCGTGTTGCCAGAATGAAAGAGGTGGAAGCATCCCGTTCTTCTCTTTTCCCAAGGACTCTTTTGCTATAACCCTAAACAATGAATTCATTTTATTACGCATCTAATTTTTATAGTTTCTTTTAAATTTGACTATTCGAGAATTCTCTTGTCGATGAAAGCTTACTCGATCAATTTTCATTTAATCTGTCGATTCAGACTTTTTCATATAGACAGGAATAGATGAGACTCCTATGTTCCTGATATAACTTTATTTACTGTAAAATCAAAATTCCAATAATTTCATCGTTTTATTTTAATATTCAGAAATTACATTTCATGCCATTATTTAATATTCAATTAATTTCCGACCATTATTATGTAAAATTGAATTCATACTTTTTGTTTACAATATACCGTCGTGATCGTATCGTTTTCTGTTGAATCGCTTCATTCCCTTCCGCGCCGCTTGCCTCTGGATGACGTCATCCGCTTTGCTTGAATTCGACCAATCGTACGGAACCTTCCTGAGCGCGCAACCTTATTATTCTAATAACCTTGGGTCATGCAATGCTAAAGCGATGCGACCGCAGCGCGCCTGCTGGTAAACATGAAGGCGTGAAGGCACACCTGATATAAACTGACAAGGAGCTGGTGTTAATACGGGTATATGATTTGATTGTAACTAAGAATAATATGGAATGAAGGTATTGATATAACAGATCGATTAGAGCAGCTACCGAGCTTGGTTGCTGCTGAGTTTTTAAATAAATGAATTTCAAATTTGAAAAAAAAACAACAAAACAAAAAAACCTTGTTATAAAATCGTTAATTTATTAAAACTAAAAATAAAAAAATGGTTGGCTGACGTCCATGTCTCTGATTTTTTTATTTTTTTTTTTTAATAAAACTGATTGTTATTTTGTAATATTAATTTTATCGTACATAAAATTTACATTGTACTTTTATGTAAATTTTATGTAAAATAAAAAAGCGATATTAAGTAATTTTATCGTACTTATTGATCTTATTTTGTAAGTTTTTATATTTAGAAGTAGAGAAAAACATTGGCTGACGTTTACGTTGTTGATTATCAGAAACATTTTCAATTTACTCCAAACAATGACATTGATGATGCCTGTTCTTTAAACAAAACAGGAATACAAACTCTACTAAATATGTAATTTTTAGTATTATGGAGCAAAGAAAAAAGAAAATAATTATAAAAAACATTAGAATATTTCATGGGAGTACCTACATAGCGATAAAAGTCTTATAAAAATAATTATGAATAAACGTCAGCCAATGAAAAATCAGCATAACAGATTTCAGTCACTATTTTTTCTTCTTGTTTTGTACAAATAAACAAAGCTATCCGCCAAGTGGCTGACACGTTAAAATAATATAAAAGCGATTTTTTTTTTTTTTTTTTTTGAAAATTTACCCCTTTTAAACGCACCAGGTTACTGAAGTTTGTTTTAGTGTTTATCATTTTGCGAAACTTTTGATATAAGGTACACCAACAATAAGTTCACTTAATTTTTAGTATACCAAAAATCAATTAAAAAAAATTAAATTGCAAAAAAAAAACCCAAAAACGCAGAACACGTCGATTTCAGCTGACGGCATTTATATTATTGTCATATTGATAAGCAACTTTTAAAAACAAGTGACTGACACAATAAAAATATACAAGAGCATTTATTTTTAATTGCATTTTTAATTAATTGTTAGCTAAAAACTCAGCAACGCCGTAATAGCTGAAATGTATTTTCCCGACTTTTTATTATGACGTCTTTACACTTTTCAACTTCAGTCAGTAAGATCATATAAAAATTTCTGGCCACAGCTCCTTAATTAATACTAACCTACCATAACCATAGCCGCAGGAGTAAAGGACAGTCGCTGTCGTCTTTCTTGATATTTTTAATTGCATTTTTTATACAATTTCTGATAACTTTTCATATCAATGAATATTTCATGTTTGATTTTTATATAAATTTATTTATTTTTTAATATTTTATTTGTTTTTATATTAATATCATAATATTTTTCTTTAATTATATGTTTTGTAATAAAAAATGAATATAAACTGCCGCTGAATGAATTATGCGACCTGGATTTTTCCTTCTATTTTTTCAAATAATATAATTATTAGTAGTTATGTAAATAAATATTTTGTTATTTGATTTAGGTAGCCTATCGTAACTTTAATAATGAATTTTAAAGGTAATTTGTTTAAATGTTTTAATATTTAACTTAAGTAGATGGACACACAGATTGCTTAATAAACGCATGATTTTGAGAAAAAATTAAAAATTCTTTTTTTATTTTACCATCATCGCGGCATCATTAGACAAAGCACATTAAGGTTACTCAATGCAATGGGAAGGAAAGCCGAAGCTTTCTTCATGTACACCGCTAGAGGGTAACGGAATCACCACGGGATCTCGTGGAAATCTCGCATGACGCTTTTTTCGGCGAGAGGCGCTTCCTTCTATTCTTCCATGGTAACATTCTTCACTTTGCTTTCTAGAACAGAGGAAACCATTATACGCTTAAGAATTTTGAAGCTATTGTTGAAGCTTCACTCCTCAGTATTTTTCTATTAAAGAATAGTACGGACTTTTTGTGGTTTTATCGCCAGCCAGTGGTTGTGCGTTCGCAATATTGACCTATGTTATTTGAATTGAATTTTTGTGAATTTTGCCTCTATTCTCTATTTCATAATCTATAGAGTTTGTAGCATTAAGAGCACGGTGCCTTAATGGCTAATTTAAGTCTAGTGTGCTTCCATCTTAGGCTTAGAATTCTTCATTAACCCTTAACCTCCCATGTGCGGTCACACAGACACCTATGAACAGAAAAAGTGGTTTTTTTATGTTTTACTTTCGTGAGTGCGATGTCGCTCTCTGTACCTTCCTTCCTCGTGATTTAACTATTGTGCATATGCTTGTCTTGATCTTTAGTCGCTTCGGTTGGAATATATAACATTCGCAAAATTGTGAGCGGTCACAGAGACCGCACGTGATAGGTTATGTTACTTTTTATTCTTGTGAAGATCACTTGTTTTTTACTGAAAATGAATTTTAACGAAATATATTCCATATATAATTGCGAATATAAGTCGTAGAGATGTCATGAAACAATTAGCTGAACAATTATCCATCCACATTTGGAACGACGAATGAAAAGCTTTGCGTGCATTGCCCTGAAAAATTGTAAAAGATAACCATTGGCAATTTTTATGAAAATAACCAAAGATTTTATCAAAACCTACTCCATTACAATTGTTAATGCCTTAAATTTGTTAATCAGCTCACTTTTTAAATTTCTGTCAAGTTTGTTTCCACCATGACCTTAAAAGTACGATAATGTACAATTTTCTTTTTTTTTTTCCATTGATATTTCAGTTTTGTTACTTATGAAGAAAAATTTTTTGTTTTGGTTCTTTTTTTAATCTTTTATTAAAGATAATAAATGCAAAAACATGCCTATATCTTATTTATACCCATATGCCACATACATGTATTTAGCTGGAAAATCTCGAATGTGTGTTGGGTGTCACAGAGACCTCACGTGGGTGGTAGTGTGACCGATATTCTACGTGGGAGGCTAAGGGTTAATCTAACTTCCATTTTTGGTAACAAGATTAGAGTTTTTGGGTAAAGTAATGCGGGCCGGTTCTTTTGAGCCTAGCTGAGCTATTTAATTTAGCAAGTTCTTTATCCTATTAACGTGCGCTCTGTGTGTGTGTTGGAATTGTATGTTTTATTCAAGTTCTGTAGCACGTTCAATACGCAAATTGTTACCCTTTCGAGCAAAGGATGTTTTTGTTAATAGAATAAGTAAATACGAATATTAATTTACTTCTTTCCTATTAGAGAATTTTTGGGCTGTAATAAATTTTGCCAAGCGGCTTTACTTTCAGTTAAGATATTTTAGCGTTAGCAAAGTTTACGCCTTAAAGCACGTGCATAATTGTTGTATTGTCGTTATATAAATTCAGGAGTTTTCCTAATGCACGTTAAATGTCCGATATGGATATTGTTACCCTTTTAAATAAAGGATGCCCATGTTATTTAATAAGAAAGTACAGTCATCAAAGGGAAATAATCCACACTTGAATTTTACTCTTATGTTTTACCGTTTCAGTATTAATTTATTTTTAATAATTTAATATTACATTTAGAGTTAACATTATTAAGATTATTAAATTTAAATAATTATAATTAAAAAGGCTATTAAAACAACACATTAGCATGAAATGTAATATTAAATATTAAACTCGTGTGGATTATTTCCTTTGGTTGACTGTACTTATAAGCTCTGATTTAATTATTTTTCATCACGTTCTCTTTGTTAAGGAATATTTTTGTCTATTGGTCAATTTATGTGTAATAAATCAAATTTTATGGTTTTTCAAGTACGTTGCCTACAATGTGTCTCTTTAATAATAATTTCCACTGTGCCAGTTTTCTGACCGTGACAGGGTGTTTCAAAAGGTATAATCCAATCTTCACACACAGGTAAGAGGCATGAAGGTGAACAGATTCTGTTAATACATGAGAGGTCGGAACTCAACCATTGCCAAGATAACGTTAGAGGGAGGGAGCAGTAATCAGAGTGGACATGAAAACGCATGAGTAAGTATGCACTGTGCACACATTTATTATGGGACTGCGAATCCACTGAAGCTTTACAAAAGATGCTCAAAATGGTATCGGCATGGTATCGGCGCAACATGGACTCCCGTATGCGGTCAAAGATTCTGGGCATTTCTCTGATGTCGTCTGAAACAACTGCGATGTGAGCTGCCAGATCTTCAATGCTTGTCACAGATGTTCGGTATATAAGTGATTTCATGTGGCCCCAAAAAAGGAAATCCTTGCCAAAGAACTGCAACCTGTTTGTGTTGTGCCATCATTTATAGGCTTTATCACTTGTCATTTGCTCCCCCATTAACTTGACAATGATTGAGTTCCGACCCCTCATGTAATAACAGAATATGTTCATCTTCATGCCTCCTACTTGTGTGTGAAGTTTGGATGAAGAAAATCTTTATGCCTATACCTTTTGAAACACCTTCTATGCGCACTGTAAAGCACATGCATTGAATTTAAGTATTCTGTCAGCAACAAAAGTTCTGGAAATAAGCAATCTTATGGATTCTATTAATTCATTGCATTTGTTCTTCGATTCGAGTCTCAAAAGACAAAGATTTTTAGAACTAACTATTAGCTGTTATGACTCAACAAAAGTAAATTGCCTGGTCTGTGTAAAACAAGATGGGTGGAACGTGATGCTTGCTTCGATGTGTTTTATCAACTTTATGCTGTCGCTGTCACTATAGGCGCATTCGTTTATTCTTATGATTTGCACGATGATGACGTCGATAGTGCGTCCCGTGCAATTACCGTTTAGTGCGTTCAGTGCAGTTTCTGTGTCTGTGCACGATCTTTCACCGAACGGTCCGTGCGTTTTGAGCCAAACCAACAACATGGCGATGCCTCAACAACTCCTTTTTAATCACCCCAAGAGTCTAAATTTCAAAATTTTAAAGTCTTTTTCACTTTCGAAATTTTCTTTTAATCTGTATAAACTCTCTTTATCCACTTGAATGCAAAATTTCGACCATCATCGACAGTGATCGAAATCTGGAGCTTCGCTGGATTGGAGGTCGCCATTTGCAATTGCAAAACGCACGAAACGACCCTTCTTCTACCTTCGTGCGCTCGGTTCGCGCACGGACTACACGAAGCGCACGAGAACGAAGTGCACGGAAATCTCTGAACACCTCTCACAGGCCGCACGAGAGCTACTTCGAACGGCTAGTGCGCGCACTCAGTGCAAAAAAATCACACTGAACGAATAAACGAATGCGCCTTATATTACATGTGGTCTGTACTCCTCGTGATTACCCAGAGTGGTATGAGTTGCAGCAGTGGAACTGGGATAGAGAGACTCAAATGAAAGCCCAAGGACTGCATGCCGCATTTACAGACTGTCATTACTTATCAGGTGTTGAATGGATGTGGCTTGCAAACCTTGTCTGCTAAGTTGCAGAAGACATCTACAAGGCATATGATTTTATCAAAACAGTTAAAGACAGTTTTATAACTCTTAAGCAAAATATCGATGCCGAATTCATTTATATTTTTGATCAAGTGCTTGCATTATCAACAAGACTTGGAATATGTCCAAGCATGCCAAGAGTTTCAAGCTTGCAGAAACACCAAAACAATTGTCCAGCAGATACACCATTTCAATACTATAAGAGTTGTAGCAATTCCCTTTTTTGATGGCATCTGTCTAGAAATGGCCAACAGTTTTAACGAAGAAAACTCATGAGTTGGAAAAATGTTCGTGCTTGCTCCATCAGTAATTGCCAGTACCACTTGCGATGTTGCACATTTTGCGTCTGATTTCTCCTACTGCAATAATGATCTTCCATCCCCACCCCACAAAATCTTCATACTGAATTACAGAGGTGGCGTAAGATGTGGAAAGAAGACCCTGCGCCCCCTTCAGACCTAGTTAGCGCACTTCCCCAGGCTGATGAAGATTATCTTAAGAGTTTTATTAAGAATAGCTTGTTCTTTACCACTTTCTACTTGTAAATCCTGAGAGATCATTTTCAGCCCTGCGCAGAACAAAAAATTATCTTCGGAACCACATGAACGCAGAAAGATTGACTGGTTTAACGCTCTTAAATGTGCATTATGATATGAGTATATCGGTGTCTGAAATTGTTAAAACATATATTGAACTCATCCTAGACGCCTGTTTTCAAAATCACTTTTGGAGTGATTAGTTGCTTGATACAAATTATTTACTGTTTTGACCTCATTTCTTAATTCCCTCTTTTTTATGAGTAAAATATAAATATAAATTATTGATTGTATTATTGCATTAAAGTTAAAATATAACTTTTTTGGC